>JBAMAV010001300.1:0-172475 GCA_037043315.1 Amiota communis
ATACTTCTTCTTGGCAACACAAAGGACCATTATTGGTCTATGTGAGATCTCTTGATCAGCCAAGCAAACCTAACGTAACCTAGGTGAAGAGGATGTTGACATCTGCATCGTTCAAGAGCCCTGGGTCAGAGGTTCAGACATTCTGGGGCTCATGAACAAAAAATACAAACTTCTATACACTAAGGTATGTGATAAGCCAAGAACATGTATCTTAGTCAAAAGCAATGTAAACGCTTTCCTTTGTCCTCAATTTTGCACAGGCGATTTAACAGCCGTAAAAATCGAAGTGTTGGAGAAGAAAACCATATTTATAGCAAACGCATACATGGTGCACAACAAGGAGGCACCTCCGGACGAGGTTGTGCAGTTGACCGCCAGTGCTATAGCCACCAACACTAGCCTACCTCTGGAATGCGACTCCAATGTACGCCACACGCTATGGAGAAGCACCGAGGACAATGAAAGGGGTGAATCGCTTTTTAAATTTATAAGTAGTTCCAGTCTGCTAGTTTGCAATAGAGGAAATACTCCAACCTTCACATTCCCTAGTACAGAAGGCTTCCGGGGTGGGAAGAGGTACTAGATATAACTCATCTGTCCGAAAATTCAGAGGTTCAGGTTGAAAACTAGAGAGTCTCCAACAAAAGATCTTTCTCGGATCACAGTTGGCTACTCTACAATTTGAATTTGAAGACAACGGATTCTGTTCCATTTAGAAACCCACGCAATATAAAATGGGATGTTTTTACAAGGGTAGCTAAATCGAAAATGAATACCTTTACATGCTCAAACATTGACTCCAAGGACGAAATTGAAAGGAGGGTTAAATATCTCGAGGAAGCTTTCAGCAAAGCGTATAAGATATCCTGTCCAATGGAACGTAGAGCTCTCGAAACTCAGAGAGAAATCGAGAAAGCTCTTCAATCAGTGTTACATGGATAACATCTGGCAAGTCTACCAAGACTGTCTCAAGACTTACAAAAAAGCGATTAGGAACGCTAAAAATAATGGCTGGCAGGAATTTTGTGAGTCTATCGGGTCTACTTCTGTCTCAGCAAGACAAGGAAAGATTCTGTCCAAGGAACGTGTAAGCCCTTCTGTCCTGAAAAAGGAAGATGCAACATAGACACAATCATCTGCTGAGACACTTGACCTCCTAATTAAAACACAATTCCCTGACTGTAAAGATGTGACTACCGATTCAGAAGTAGCCGTAAGTTACAGCAATCTTCACAAGACGTTGATTCGATCTTTACACAAGATCACGCACACAATCAATACGTTTTCGCCCATAAATCGCCTGGCATTGATGGAATACTTCCGATAATGCTACAGAAGCTACGGGACAAGGTTGATTTTTATGGCATGCATTCGTCTAAACCATATACCAATGAGTTGGAGAAAAGTCAAGGTAGTCTAAATACCAAAGGCTGGGAAGATTGGTCATGAGTCCGCAAAAGATTTCAGGTCAATCAGCTTACCATCGTTCCTCTTGAAGACGATAGAAAGGGTATTGGAGCTCCATCTTCGATCCATAATTGATAAATTTCCCACGGAAACGGCTCTGCATGAAGTAGTCCGCACGGCAGAGAGGGCGATCTACTAGAAACAATACTCTCTCGCAGCCTTCTTAGATATAGAGTGTGCTTTCAACAATGTTAGGACACGTGCTATCCAGGATTCTCTAGCTAGGATTGGCGTAGAAGAAGACATTGGGAAATGGAAAGTAAATATGCTTAAATCTAGAACACTACAGTCAGAGTTAGGAAACTCGACTTTAACTAGATATGTCAGTAGAGGCACACCACAGGGTGGGGTAATCTCTCCACTGCTGTGGCTGTTAGTCATAGACAACATCCTCAATGTATTAGAAGAGACGAGGGCAAGGGTAGTCGCATATGCGGACGACGTTGTGATCATGGTATCAGGGATGTTTCCCAGTGTGATAAGCAACATCACGCAGGGAACCCCGGGGAAACTGTTGAAGTGGGCCACAAGATGTGGTCTAAACGTTAACCCGAGCAGGATAGAACTGGTGCTTTTTGCAACGAAGACAAAAATAACGACTTCCCCCCTTTCTCTTCTGAATGGAAAAAGCTTCAACTTTCTTATAAAGCCAAGTACCTAGGAGTTATGCTGGACACAAAACTCAATTGGAAATCCAGTATAGAGTTATGGGCTAGGAAAGCTATGGAATTTTACTCTTGCAAGAGATTGCTTAGCAAGAGATGGAGCCTATGTCCTAGCATAACAGCATGGATGCACACAGCGATAGTACGTCCGATACTTACATACAGGGCAACTGTTTGATGGTCAGCTCTACGAAGGAGCTACTTTGTGCACAAACTGAGCAGAGGTCGGCATGTGTAGGAATCACCGGAGCCATGTGCTCGTGTCCCACGGTAGCATTGAACGTACCGCTCTTTCTTCTTCCAATTGACCTCCACATCAAAAACATTATCTGCAACAGCGCGGTAAGGCTAAAAGAAACCGGCTGCTGTGCAGAACGACCATATGGACATAGTAAAATACTAGGAGTGATTAAAAATCCTATGTTCAAACGGACAACAGATATATAGTGGCTCATAATAGCTTTGAGAACGATTTGAAGGTAAAATTTCCGACCAGAATGGAACGGAAAGAAAACAGTTTTCAGAGTATTTATGACATCTCAATCTTTACAGATGGATCACAGATGGAATGTGGTGTAGGTGCAGGGGTGCACTCACCAAATATAAGCCTCGAAAACTCTTTCCGGTTACCAGACGAGGCCACAGTCTTTCAGGCATAGGTCCTAGCCATTAGAGAGGCATATCGGCAAGCAAGAAATAAGGTCGTAAGATAGCTATCTTCGTTGATAGTCAGGCGGCACTCAAAGCACTGCAATCCACCACTGTGAAGTCCAAGCTCGTTAAAGAATGCAGGTCGACGATGAACGAGCTTAGTCGTCAAGCTATCACTCTCCCGGCCATAGGAACATTGAGGGAAATGAGAAGGCTGACGAACTGGCTCGTTTTGGTGCTTCTCTTGATATATTGTTAGCGGAACAGATCCCAATTCCCCTGGCGGTTGTCAAGAGGAGCAACTTCCTGTATTTCCGTGAGCTGGCAAATAGGTGGTGGAAAGATCTTGAATCTTGCAGAGTGGCACGTGCTACCTGGCCTAGCTACAACGAAAATAGTTCACTTAGATTCATCAACAGAAGATACTAGGATACCGCAAGGCTAACAGCGGTTTTTACTGGTCACTGGTGTGTAGGGATTCACGCGGAGAGTCTGGGTATTCCGTTCAGAAGCCATTGCAGAAGCTGCGAAAACGAAGAGGTAGAGGAGTCGCTCACCCACGTTCTATGTCAATGGCAAAAAATAGAAATAAGTTTTCAGTCACATGTCCGGGTGATTTATTAAAATACCTAAATTCGACAGGTTGGATTGAGTAATACTGATTGCGTTCGGAGAGGAAGTGGTTTTAAAACGGCACTCTAGTGCTAATTGAGGATCGAAGTCGACTGTACCGCTTATTTTCCTACGGTGCGCAGCCGTTAACGAATGGGCGAAGTCAACATTGAACAATATTATTCCCAATCCAACTACTTAACTTATATAGCGGTTCCTTATTTCACTTTACATACTCATGTATATACATAACATTTTTGATATGCTAATCATATACATATATGCATACAGTGCTAGCAACAGCAATTCCGCTATACATTTACATACGCGTTTGAGTGTTGCGGCTAAACTGTTTTCTAATATACTCTTCACAGTACGGGACATTTTAATATCAGGATTTTGGTTGTTATTTTTCGTCACCCTACATACACAACATTTTTCATAACAATTTTAACATGGATAAAGAACCTTCCGTATTGCCAGAAAAGCCATTGATGCCAAATGATCATGATCTTCATAATGTTAAGGTTAATTCAATATAAAGAGAATTAATTTATATGCGTGATTTTTTAACGCCTGAATTGTTATCAAGTTTTAACGAGTCGGAGCTTTTAGTGCTCTTCAAAGGAGTAGAATCCATAGGTGCAAGGTTTGATGCGGCTCAATTAGATCTTGAAAGACTTGATTTCAAAGAGCTTGATAAGAAAAGGGTTTCAAATCAGTGTGAGTGAATTTCTGTGCTCCTAGAAGAAAGAACAAATTAGTGAAAAGCCAAAGTATACTAATATTAATATTGGCTCTAAATTTGCCGGGGACTTACCTGCAATCGGTTGCAATAGGAATATCACAGGCTAGTATGCCATATTGCGGCTTTTTACGCAGGCAAGTTTAAGTTTAAGAAAAAAATTTTTTTAAATAAAAAAAAAAAATTGAGATCATTTGGTGTTTCTATTGTCTTTCTTTCCGAGTACACATCAGCTGTTCCTATCGCACATATGATCATCACAGGGTGACTCAGATGGACCAAGGTGACCAGAATATATTTCCTTATTATATTTCAACGGATTTTTAAAATTATAATATCAAAATATTGACGTCAATGATAATTGACAGCAAAGAAAGTTAATTTAAAATTAAATATGAGTATTCAAAGAACTCCACCAACAACACGCAGCCAATCTCAATTGGGAAACTTAAACTCTAATGTAATGCTTTCATGGAGCCAACAATGCTCAACTCCGAATCTTATCTCTTTACATAGCCCGATTAAAAAAACAACACAAACAAGTACAACTACAACAACAACTACTATCTCCGCTATAACGAGTACCGCAAGTTTTTCATTAGGTACTATGGCAAGTACGACTAGGAGCGCCGAATCTGCGATCTCTCACCCCTTAAGCATATCGTCTAACCTAGCTTCAAATGATACCCCCATCGAAACTCCGCCAAATTCAGAGGCAAATGCATTAAAAAGTGGCCAGCGATAGATAGAGAAAACTCCAAAAATCAAACCGACAGTGCAAATTGGGATCGATCGATATGTCCAAATAAAGCGTAAGCTCAGCCCGCAAAATGCAAAGGCTGGGAACAAAGCTATAATAAACCGCGTCAATGAAACAAGCAAAGCAGAGAATCCACTCAGTACAAATAAGTTCCATTTGCTAAGTGGGAACTCAGATATCCATACCAAAAATTCCAAGCAAGGCACACTGCAAGTCAAAAAGTTCAAACCTCTTCCAATATACATACGAGAAGAAAGCCCGAGTGCTCTCGTACGAAAGATCACTCAACTCATCGGCAATGACAGTTTTCACATAATATCTCTTAACAAGAGAAATATAGCAGAAACTAAACTGCAGATCAACAACGAAGAGAATTTTATGAAAATATCTAACTATCTAATTGAGTCAAAAACAAATAATTATACTTACCAATTGAAAAGTTCGAAGGGCCTGGCCACACAAGAGCGTACTGCATGCTACATCCTGTATGTGTCGCCTGCGGTGAACTGCACAATTCCATCACTTGTAACAAAGATAAAATGGAACCAAAAATAAAGAAAAGCGGCAACTGTGGCGGAAACTACACCGCAAACTATTGATAGACATCGCCATTACCAGAAGGATTCCTAGCAGCTTAGTAACAGCAGAAGCTCTTGCAGATTTGTCGTCGGACCACTCTCCAATCCTCTTCAGCTTACTAGAGTACCCTCAAATCAAAGAGTACCCTTGCAACTAACTTCAAATAAGACCAACTGGCTTAAATACCGGAAATACATTAGTACTCATATCGAGCTGAGCCCAATGATAAGCAACGATTATGGTATTGAAAAATCCGTCGATAACCTAAGTTCAATTCTAACTGAGTCAGCCCATCATGCAACTACTCATGTACTACCAGCCCTGATATGCTATAATCACAACATAATCAATAGACACATAGGTAGTCTTGTCGCAAAGAAGCGTCGCCTACGAAGGGAATGGCAAAACGTAAGGTCTCCTGACGCGAAACATAGCTTAAGAGTTGCAACTCGTGAACTTAGCAAAGCTTAAAATATGAGGATCTTCAAGGCCTCCTGTTGCTGGATTGTTTTTGAAAGTCCTACCAAATGATGGATGATATCTTGACGGATAAAACCACACGCTCCACCTTGCGCATGTCCACTCGGATGATCTGCTCTATTATGTAGTCTCGAGCGTTCCATAATCCGAGATTCAGTTCTGGATCCATTTATGGTTTTATAAATTTAATTGAACTTGAGCCAGAAAGCATGCCACTGAAGACAAATGCAGTTCATCCTATTTACAATCTACAGTACTTGTTATATCGTAGAACTACTGTGGAGGAACCGCACAAGCGTAACACTCCTGTGAAATGCACTAACTGCCAGGAGTTTGGCCACACAAGAGCGTACTGCACGCTACATTCTGTATTGGTCGCGTGCGGTGAACTGCACAATTCCATCACTTGTAACAAAGATAAAATGGATCCAAAAATGAAGAAAAGCAACAACTGTGGCGGAAACTACACCGCAAACTATTGAGGTTGTATAGTAATTAAAAACCTGAAGAGTCAGCTGAACAATAGGACGACGAGTGTTGGTCCTCGACCTAGTAATAATATTGTGCATACCACCCAAGCACAACCGTACGGCAATGCTGTCCCTGGGGTATCCTTTGCTAATGCTTTGAAAACTGGACCCGTGATTGGGAAAGATACTCTCCCCTCATGTGATGGTATATTAGCTCAGTCTTTTCGCTCATGAACAAAATAATGCGCCCGAAAACAAAAGGTTAATGTCAATGCAGCAAAGCATGATGAACTTCATGACATTTATGCAGAGTACAATGCAAGAATTAATGCAGAATCAAAACAAACTGTTTCAAATGCTCACTGAGCAACGATCAAAATAGACTATTAATGGGTTTGTTAAACATTCGTCTCTGGAATTCAAAGGGAATCTTTCGACATAAATTACAAGTTTTGAAATTTCTAAACGACAGAAATATTGATATTGTGCTCCTAGCTGTAACCCATCTTACGGACAAAAATAATTATCAAGTACCAGGGTATGTCTTCTATAGCACGAATCACCCGGATGGAAAAGAGCACGGTGGAACTAGTGTTCTAATCAAAAACCGTATTAAGCACTACCTGTAGGTAGGAATTGCGGAGAAACGTAAGCAAGCAACATCAATACTTCTGCAATCAAAACGGGGAGACATTGCACTGTCTGCAGTTTATTGTCCTCTAGGTTTTGCTATAACAGAGCTGCAATTTATGCAGCTTTTCAAATCCCTAGGAGATCGCTTCCTTGCCGCTGGTGACTATAATGCAAAACACCAAGTGAAAGAAATTGTACAACACGCTTATTTGTACAGATAACAAATTAAACTATGTCTCCCCTGGTAAGCCTACATACTGACCAGCTGATCCTAAAAAAATACCGCACTTGATAGATATCGCCATTACCAGAAGGATTTCTAGCAGCTTAGTAACAGCAGAAGCTCTTACAGATTTGTCGTCGGACCACTCTCCAATCCTCTTCAGCTTACTAGAGTACCCTCAAATCATACCCCTTGCAACTAACTTTAAATAAGACCAACTGGCTTAAATACAGGAAATACATTAGTACTCCTATCGAGCTGAATCCAATGATACGCAACGAGTGTGATATTGAAAAATCTGTCGATAACATAAGTTCAATTCTTACTGAGGCAGCCCATGATGCAACTCTTCATGTACCACCAGCCCTGATATGCTACAATCATAACATAACCAATAGGCACATAGATAGTCTTGTCGCTAAGAAGCGTCGCTTACGAAGGGAATGGCAAAACGTAAGGCCTCCTGACGCGAAAAATCGCCGATAAGGGATGAAAATGGTAAATGGAAAAGGAGTGACGAAGAGAAAGCAAAAACTTTTGCATTGCACCTTTCAGATGTCTTCCAACCAAACGCACCAACTAATAGTTTCATGCTACCTTCCGATCAGTTGTATCCTGAAACCTTTCCCATTAGAATTCATCTATTAGACACAAAAAAAGTCATTACAGAGCATTTAAACCCAAAAAAGGCGCCAGGGCACGACCAAACCGCGCCCAAAATGCTAATGGAACTACCGGGCCCTGCAATAAAATATATCACTAGAGTCTTTAATGCGATGCTGCAGTGTGAGTACTTTCCAACACAACGGAAGAAATCGATCATAATAATGATCCCTAAACCAGGGAAAGACAAGTCGCATGCTTCATCTTACAGACCAATAAGTTTGATGCCGTGTCTATCTAAACTCTTTGAAAAAATACTGCTTGAAAAAATCAGCAGACACGTGCTAGACATTATACCCTCTCATCAATTTGGATTTCGCTAAGGGCACAGCACCATCGAGCAAGTGAACCGCATAACTTCTGAGATTCGTACAGCATTTGAACACCGCGAATACTGCTCTTCAATTTTTCTCGATGTTGCCCAGACATTTGATAAAGTCTGGTTGGATGGTCGTATATATCAAATAAAAATGTTACTTCCAAAAACCACTCACAAAGTCCTTGAGAGTTATGTCAGCAACAGATTGTTTGCTGTGCAACAAAACGAGTACACAACACGAAACTACGAAATTAGAGCCGGAGTTCCACACGGAAGCGTTCTTAGGCCTTTTCAACATGTGTTGTACACATCCGACATACCAACGGACACTCGAATCACATTATCTACTTTTGCAGATGATACCGCAATATTAAGTAGATCTCGTTGTACGATGTATGCAACATCAGTTTTTGCAAGCTATTTATCACACGTCGAAGAGTGGTTAGCCAACTGGCGCATAAAAGTGAATGAGCAAAAGAGCAAACACATTACCTCCACACTCAACAGAAGCACTTGCCCTCCGCTAACTCTAAACAATACTTTGATTCCACAAGTAGATACCGTTGTGTACCTCGGAGTCCATCTTGACAGAAGACTTACTTGGCGAAAACACATTGAAGCCAAGAGAACTCAAATGAAACTGAAAGCCAATAGCTTTCTCTGGCTTATCAACTCACGATCTCCACTAAATATTGAGTATAAAGTTCTCCTTTATAAAGCCAATCTGGACCTATGGTTCTCAGCTATGTGGTAATGCAAGCGCCTCTAATCTGGACGTTATTCAAAGAGCGCAATCAAAAATATTAAGAACTATAACTGGAGCCCCTTGGTTTTTCAAAAACGAGCGATTACATATAGATCTTAATATACCAACATTAAAAAAATGAAATAGCCAAAATAAAACTTACTTATGCTGAGAAACTAAACACGCACCGGAATCCAATAGCAAAAGTATTCACTCGACTAAGGTCACAGACACAACTTAGGAGAAATGACCTCCCAGCCCAATTTCAATTATAAGGGCACTTAGTACATACATTCCCTCCAATTGGAGGTGAAGTAAAAGTAATAAAGAAGAAATTAGGTTAAGATTCTATTACTTACTGTTAGTCTCTAAAGAAAGAAAAAATCCAATAAATTAAGAAAGAGTAAAAAAAAAAAAATACAATATTTATTATTACAGAATTAATTGGACGTCTATTAAATATTGGTTCAGGAAAATCAAATTACCTTGTAACCATTAATTGTTTCGTTTTTCAAACGATGTCACGATCCTTTTACTACCTTTCCACTTATACCCCAATTTACTGGCAAAGTTTCTTAGTTGTTTTTAGAGTTCCGTACCCAAAAGGTGCTAACGGGACCCTATAACTAAGCTTCCGCCGTCCGTTCGTCCGACTCCGCTCATAAACCGTAATAGATAGACAGTTGAAAATTTCACAGAATGTGTATTTCTATTGTCATGATAGCAGCAAATACTAATACTAAAAAATAGTTAAAAAATGTTTGCAATTGCTCGAGCATTGAGTTATCGAATACATAATTAATTTTTGCGCCAAAAAAAACTTTTACCATGGTGCGGAACCCTCCGTGTGTGAATCCGACTCACACTTGGCTGATTTTTGAAATTGTTGCTTCTGTTCATTGCTATATTTTGTTGCATCGATGATATTCGAAAACACATGACTTTCAATCGGCAAAAAATTTTTCTTGTGTACTTTTTCGCTGGGCCAAACTGCAAAAAGAGTGCGTTTTGAGACTGTCATGGTAACCTGAAAATCGCAAAAAATCGAAAAGAAGCAAAGACTTGCAGATTAATTTTTATCTGAACATAGACAATGGACCATACTAACAAACAAAACAACCACTAGCCCGAATCCAATCGAATCCACTAAACTTATATTCCACAGGTCACAAACACTTTTTTTTATTTAATACATACCTAGTACCTTCGAAAAAAAATATTAATTTAATTCAAAAATGGAAAAAAATATAATCTTTGTCCACAATCACTTTGCACTGCAAGAAGGCGGGAAAATATTTGATGCATTTGCTAAAACATATGCTAACTTTGAAAGCTCAAAGCTGGTCGAATATTGAGTAAAAGAACATAAGAATATTTGGTTTATAGACTATCGGAAAGTCGAAAAATATTGTCGGGATTCGAAAAATTCAAATTTGGCTAAAGCGCCGCCAGATCAGCATTTCTCCCAGTGTGCGCTGCAGACGAACAAGCCAATGTGCAATGTAAATCGCCCCCCTCTGCGTCACTCAACCGCATCATCATAATTGATTACTATAACGCTTTTTTTGGACTTACACCTCGTTAAAGAAGTTTCACTTCAAAAATAAAACTGCGATTCCCAACACCAGAGACCCTCCTGTTTTCGTGAATTAAAATTGATTGAATCTATTCAATGAAAGATTAATTTTATCTAATTTATACGAGGATTGTTACTTAAGTCTTGAGATATGGCAATGTTGATATGTGAAATCGTAAAATTTGTCGTTTTTAATGATAAATGTACTCAGAACGTTTTGTCATACGAGTGCTATTTGTATTGTTTACAGTGACTTGAAAAATTCGTTTCGGCTAAAAAATGGAATTAAATCGTGAACATTTTCGTGCAACAAGAGTGTGCCGATCAACTCGCTTCGACTTTTGATGATAAAAAACCATCCAGGGCCACCGTGTTTCTCTGGTTTTCTGAATTCAATCGTGGTCGTAGTTTTCTCCAGGACGAATTTCGTGAAGGTCGTCCAAAATCGATTGTTGTGCCACAAAACATTGATGCTGTGCGTGAACTGATATTGCACCGTGCCATAAGAGAAACGTAGAACGGTTAATTCTAAATGGTAAACCACCATTTGTTCGCCAGAAGTGTTCGGCTCAAACATGTGACTTTTTAAACACTCAAAACGTCGAATTGATGGGTCATCCGCCCTATAGTCCAGATTTGGCACCAAATGACTTCTTTTTATTCCCGCACATTAAAAGTAAATTGCGATGTCAACGTTTTTCGATGCCTGAAGAAGCGGTTAATGCGTTCAAAACACATGTTTTGGAGATACCTTCTTCCGAGTGGAAAAAGTGCTTCGAAAATTGGTTCAATCGCATCTACATGGAGAATATTTTGAAAAACGATAAAGTCATTTTCGATGATACATATTTGTTATTTTTTGTCTGTCTCAAAACTTAAGTAGCAATCCTCGTACAACTAACAAAGGATCGTTTAATAAGCTTGCGCAAACAAACCGAGAGAAGCACAGATTGCGCAATAGAGACCAAGAGAAGTCACGTACGCCCTTATAAACCAAGGCTTCATTATGTCAAATGAAAAACATAAGAAGTGAGTTCCTATTGTCCATCGACACCGAAGAGTTCAGGTTTACCATCGACGCAGATCTGACGTTCATTCCTGCCAAGACGTTCATTCCTGTCAACTTCAAATATTATTAAGATATAGAATTGTAATAGGTATAAGTTTTGTTCATACAATAAATAAAAAAAATTTTTTTTATGAATTGTTTGGAATAAAACATTTTATTAGAATCAAATCAAATCATTGTTAAAGGAATAGAGTAAATGCAATTATAACTTAATTTAAAAAGTGTGCCGATAATTTAACTTTCTAACTTTGATGTGACTATTTGGTTTATTTGATTGAATCTCAAATAATTGTCTGGATAAATATTGAAGCGACTAGAATATGTCCACGTAATTTAACTTCCAGTATCTGAAAAAGATTATTAAATTAAAATTACATAACGTCCGCAAAAGAACCCACGGGCAAAAGTGAGAAAAGTGACTAATGGTACAATAATACAAGGTACCGCCACATGGGCCTTTTACTCTCTTGAAATTTGCTCACTCTCAATTGTTGACGTCATTCGCATATCAGTGTATAGAGCGCTGAAATAATGCATTTAGTGTTGAACATAATTTGAAAATGCATTGAAAATTGAAGAATTTGAAAAATTTTGCATGCATTTTGAAATTAAGTTTAACACTAAATGTATTATTTCAGCGTTCTATACTCTGATATCCTTCAAATTCTTTAATTATCAATGCATTTTCAAATCATGTTCAACACTTAATGCATTAATTCAGCGTTATATACACTGATATGCGAATGACGTCAAAAATTGAGAACGACACATAACTGTAAACTAGTGGCGCCACCTCTATTTCTTACACCATGAATGTGACTATTCAATAATAGCCATTTCACACTGAGCATCCAATGTATAGTACATTTATCCGAATGCTGCATTGAATGCTACATTCGTCAACAACAACAGCAGGGAAAATGACGTGATTTTTGTAGTTGTTGTTGTAGTAGAAAATGTACATTCGATAAGAATGCAACTAAAATGCTGTTTATGAAATTGGTCATTCTACCCATTGCTGTGTAATTGTTGCCTTTTTTAGGTCATTTTCGATTTACTTTCTTTTTTTTTGTTACGCGCCAACATTTTTTAAAAGATTTTAATAAAATAAGTATCAGGCATGAAAAAGGGCAAGAACTATTTGCATACATTACAAAATGTTCTAAATCACGTATTTTTCACAAATTTTATGTTTTAAATTAGCCAAAGTTCCACGTTGGTGTATAACCAAAACAAAAAACAGCTGTTCCGAAAATGCAAAATGCAATGTGAACACTTTCTGTTGAATGCGGATGTGGATGCTCAGTGTGAAACCACTAAAAAAAAGTAATGTGTCTCACCTACATACTAAAGATACTGGAACTGACTATCAACTCAAAATACAAATGGAAATCCCACATAAAAAAAAGTTAATGTGCCTCACCTATATAAGCACACTATTGAAGTGAAACTGCTGCACGAATTGTTGGGACTTAAGTTTCAGTTTTTAGTTTTGAAATAATTACTAGAGTTGTGTTCTTTAATATTATTCATTTTTTTTATTATAGTATATTATAATAAATAATTTAAATAATTGGGTTTAATAACGTATTGATTTATATGACATATAACAGGAAAGTCTCAGCGACATGCACACAAATTAATAAACGAGATCGGCGTCGTGTAGGACATACACAAATGAAAAGCATAAATGAAATTCGCTCACTCCATGAGCACAAAAGTATGATTAAAGAGAAGATGGAAAGTGCAACTGTAGTAATTGCGGGTGTGTTATTGTTGATAAGTTGTGCACAAAACCAAACAACAGCAACGACCCGCACTTCCCTTCTCCACAAACAGAAATTGAGAAAGAGAGCTGTGTTGTATGTTAACTCGCAACAACAACAACGACGACACACACGAAGAAAGAGATAGAGAAAAGCATCTTCGGCTGGTGGTCGCTTAAAGCTGACACACACAAAGACATTGTAGGAATATTTTTTACCAAAATACGCTGCTAGACATACACGACAGATTCGTGCTAGACAAATATTTTAAACTTCGTTCTTAATGTGCACAGACTCGGCAAGCAAATTTCATACAAATACAAAACACACGACGAAACCGAACAGAAACGTCGGTAGTTCGGCTAAAACCGTCGACAGCGTCTGTGGTACAGCAGACGAAGCTACCCCGTAAGTGTTGCAAGTTTCTTGTCTAGGAGCACATGCCTTCGTCTTGTATTCTGCCGAAAAATCTTTCTGTGTGGATGTGCTCTTATTCGGTCACTTGTTCGTACGCTCTTCGTAAAAACGTACATCAGTAAAGCAGTTTTTGTCTCTCTCTTACTTATGCATAAACATACATTCCCTACGCTGTAGACGAACAAGCCAATGTGCAATGTATATCCCCCTCTCCCTCTCTCCACCGCATCATCACATTTGATTACTGTAACGCTTTTTTTAGACTTACACCTCGCTAAAGAAGTTCCACTTCAAAAACTTTTGTGTCGCGGTATGATACTTCTGAAAAACACAAATTAGTGACGCAATGTTAGTGTGGACTAGTGATGCCATCTACCTATCACAAAAACAGGACAGATTATTTTTTAATTTTTATCTTATAAATTTATTTTTATAAATTAGATGAGTTTTATTGCCTCATCTATCAGGTCATAATCCTTTTCATCTGCGGTACTTACAAAATTTGCAGCAGCCTTATTGTTGCCCTTTGGATCGAAGGAAATATCTGTCCGGAAAAAAGGCTAAAATGGCATTACTGGTGTGGACTGTTAACAAGATTTAGTGCTGGCTCGTGTAATACTCTATTATGCATATAAAATAATTTTTTTAATGTATTACAGTATAATGTATAATTATATTAATATATTTTATGTGTAATTTTATACAATATATACACAAATTATTAGATACAATATTTATATACTTATGTAGGTCATGTTTTAAGAAAAGATTGTTTGCTTTTTAGAACAAGAGAGGCACACAAAAATCTCTATTCTCCCACTATAATGCAATCACAACATCAACGGCTGTGTGTTGTTATTGTTGGAAAGTGGTTATCTTTCACACCTATTCCTATCTAAACCACCAAACCAATTTTGATAAAATTGTGGTTGTACACATCTTGCGAGAATACATTTCAATTGGTATTTTTTTTTTTTGTCAAAATCGGAATAGATAGATAGATAGAAGATTTGTTCAATTCATCGTAATAAATATTTTAAGCTAAAGATATAAATGATGATGAGTTGAAGTGTATCTGTGTGCTTAGGTGTGTGTTTGTGTATGAGGACGTATGTACTTGTACTTGCGCCTACAGATCAAAATAAAACTCAACAAGCATAGCCTAAAATTGATTGACTTTTAACTCGTTGCCTAGCAACTGTACGAGTCGAAATGCTTCTCGTATCGTTGGTGTCATTAGTAATTTAAGATTTTCCTCAGCCTCGTTTGGCAACGAACGTAAAAGTTCCATTGAAGCAACTACAAGTTGCGACAATGCTGCACGTTTGTAGTTTGAGTCTTTTAATATACTAGTAGCGCGTTGTTGTTCGATTTCAGGTGATATAGATTCGGCTTCAGAGGTCTTGGGCTGTCGATTGGTATCGAATGGATTGTTGCGGCATTTCGGCTGAAATTCACTAATTAAGGTTGTCATTGTGACGTTTTCCTCGTCCAGTTGAATACATTTGCTTGGCGATGATATGGATGTGGTATCGGTTATTTCGGAATGGCTTGATGTGTTTGCTGTATCGCCATTACCGTTAAGTGAAATGCACATTGATTTTGGATGCACTGCCAATTTTTTACGCTTTTCGCCGTCGCCACCACCAGATCCGATACCATTATAAATAGCATCACGTAATTTACAATTCTCAATGTCATGCATTGTCGAATTACTCAAATATAATTCGCAGACAAGATTCCATGCATCTTGTAGACAAAAGAGATAGCGCACAAAGTTTTCCTTCTTTTTAACAGTGGTTGTATTTAGCCGTGAACATGATTCCAGTATGAAATTTAGATCTTCTGGACCCAGATTGTAAATCACAATGTCATTTAGATGTGAGTCTACCAACGCAATATAGTAGATCATCCACGAAGAGGTCATTTGTTTGTACAAATTTGCAGCGTATTCTATGTTCGATACTTTTTGCATAAGGAACTTGAGACCCGGTCTTGAGTCAAATTCAAGTGAGCTCATTAAATACTGTTTAACACAACGTAACAGTATCTCTTTTGAACGAAAATCCAAGTCGTATTCATGTGTCGGTGTTGTTGTTGTGGCTGCATAGTTATCAAAAATGCAAGTAGAGACTGCTTGTGGTACACATTTCAAGCGAGAGAGCAATAGTTTCGCCACTAGTTGCAATAGCATTTGATTAGCAAGTAAACCGACCACAAGATTCTTGAAAGGTATTCGTATGACAAAATTATCTAAATTAGAATTAAAGCCATTGTTTAGTGGATAAAGCAAAAAAGAGTAGCTCCGATCGTCTGTTAAATACTTTTCGATGGGATTGGATGATTTGGAGGTTATATTTGCGATGTTGTTGGAAATGCCTGGTTCGCGTTGATTGTCTGATAAAAAAACTTGCTGAGCAAGCGCATAAATGCGTGCTAATTCTTCGAATGTGCTGTCACGTCTTGCGGCCACTTTAACATTAGCACAATCACCATAGAAACTATTGGATTTCTCGTGGAATGCGAATGACAGCTGACGCAGCGGTGCTATGGTGACAGTGCATGCACGATGTATTGCTGAACAAGCAATCATCCATTGTGACTCATTGAACAGTATGCCAGTAGATAGAATGACATGCTTTATGCAGGATACCGAAATACGCGCAATCGCTTCTTGTGACTGTGCTGAACATTCGATTAGTACAAGCAGAATTTGCTTCAGTCCAAGTGTTGCCGAACTTGATATTTTGGTGGGTGATTCCATCATATGAATAGTGTTATCATCGCTCGATGTTGATGAATTATCGAACTGGTTACAATTCGCTTCAATAGATTCATCAATACGTTCTGTCACGAACCTTAGCTTTGAGTATATAACATTATCCGCTGGATGCAAAATCTGTGTTACGCGTGTCTTCATAGCGCCTTGTTTACGATGTTCTGGCACTGACTTTTCAATAAACTCGACTACTAGGTCAGTAGCCATACAACAGCAGTGTTTAAAATTTTTTTCGATAATTTGCCAAGAGACATTTGTCTTATTGATATAACGCAACCAATTCTGAATCATCGGTATAAGCAGATGATTGACACAATAAAAACCAAAATCAATACCAGGACAACATATTAGATTTTTGAACAGCTTGAATATGGTCTGTAAGATAGGAGCTTGATCCGAGTAGGGACACACGATAAGTGAATTAGTCAGACCGTCAAGCAGCAAGAACCATACTTTTAATACACCGGATGGTTTGTCCATTTCATCGATTTTTACAATAGAATCCTTGTCAATGTGCAATGATCTATACGAAATCATATATTGCTCGTTCTTTGTCTGAAGATAGTCATTGCCAAAATATGTGAAATTCTCCATTGAATTGGGTATGTTGGCATCAATTATATGAGTGTAAGAAATACCCTTGATCTTATAGGTAGAATGAAAATTTGGACACTTTGGCATATTGAACATGAAACCCAATATAGAGCAGCAACGTTCCAGAAATCGTAAAGTTTCATGCAAAAAGTCTGTTGGTCGAAAACTGTTATCATCTTCACCACATGCACTGCTATTCATACCACCGCCCCCAGATATTTCCAAGTAGGACAACAAACAAAGTATACAATCAAGGCCGGCATTAGCGAACACCAATGAGTTGTCTGAGTCAAGGAATACTCTAAAGATGTCTATAATGTTGCTCATGTTAAGCATGCGACTGCGTGCATTACGCAGAGTACCAAATAGTGGACGCCAACCGGAACGTATTTCAGTACGATGCGCCTCAACGACTTCATATAGGCAAGCCACGATTTGATCCTAAGGAAAAATATATAATTATAATTATTTTAAATAAAATAAATGTAAAACAATACAAAACATTATCTTCGGTTTCACCGATTCTTACTACCATTCATCCCTAGCTGATTAACTAACTACACGGCAATTTAAATATCAGTGATATAAAATATTGGTGCTGTCAGTTTAGTTTTTTGATATATTATGTCAAAAAGAAAATAGTCGATTCAATAACCTTAAAGTAGAAAAATTATATTACATAATTGGTCCGGACAATCGGTTTAGTAGCAACTTAATAGCTCTAGAAATTTCAAAAATATTTTAGTGAAGTTTGGAATCAAACATATGAATAAGTTGCCTTTACAAAAATATAATTTCTATAATTCATATTATTGAATACATATGTATGTCATGCATTTCTATTAATTTATTAAAGTGTGTAAAATTTGACTATGCATAAACTCATTTTTAACCATATGGATGCAATATGAATTGATATATTGAATATTTTGGCAAATTTAAAACAAAAGTAGCCGATGTCTTTAGCAGCCTGTGCTATAGCTATGTTATATAAGTATATACTAAAGAGTTGCGCAAGCACTGTAAAATTATTTTGTAAGCCATTGCTTGCACTTGCACTGTCTCTGATGTTCTGTTTCACAACAAAACAAATACTGTAGTGTAAAAAGTTGTTGATGTGCAAACAAATACTGTATAAACAAGGAATAGAACATTCAAGCATTAGAATTATAGAACAAAACTGAAGTAGAATCAAATCAAGTAGAACAAAACTGAAGTAGAACCAAACTTCAATTCTTATTATTATGGAATATGAAAACGCTTGTTTTTTGGAGTTTTTAATAAATCGGGGATGTACGAGGATGGTTCATTAAGTACCCGTGTTAGAAATGAAGACACCATTTTTTTCAAAAAAATGTTTTTTATTTTTCAACATAGTCCCCTTTTAGAAAGATACACTTTTTCCAACGTTCCGGCCATTTTTTTAAACCCTCCAAAAAATAGGATTTGTCGAACTCTCCAAAATACGCCTCTGTTTCGGCGATGACTTCCTCCTTTGAGCTAAATTTTATTCCCGCGAGCGATTCATAACGCAATTCATGCAGTTTGGCGGAGACAACACTAGATGAATGTGCTGGTGCATTATCGTGATGAAACAACACCTTTTTTTTGCCAAGTGCGGCCGTGTCGTCTTTAATTTTTTGTCGAAGCGGTCCAATAACTCATTGTAGTATTGTCCAGTGATCGTTCTTCCCTTTTCTAAAAAGTCGTCGCCATGACCTTACCGGCCGATGGGATCTTTGGTGCAGATTAACCGGGAGAAATCCATTGTTTTGTATGTTGCTTAGTTTCTGGTGTGTAATGATCAATCCAGGTTTCATCAACGGTGACAACTCGATGCAAAAAGTCCTTCGGATTTCGCTTAAATTGCCTCAAACACTGCTTCGAACAGCCGCATCCGCTTGTTGTCCAGCGTGAGCAATCGCGGCACCCATCGGGCCGACTATTTTTTCATCGCCAACTTATCATGTAAAATATTAATTGCCGTTCCGGCCGCCACACCTACGTCGAACAGCGAGAATCATGTCGTGGACTTTTTCCTCGGTAACCACGTCTGCCAGGCGTCCTGGTCGCTCCTCATCAAAAACGGATGTTCGCCCACGTTTAAATTCGTTGAACCAATATCTAACTGTGGTCATAGATGGCGACGTGTCCCCATAAACAGCATCCAACTTTGCTTTTATCTCCTCGCATTTTTTCGCATCCAAAACCAAAAATCGAATTACTGCTCTTTTCCATCTTAGCGAAAATCACGAAACACGAACACAAACAAATCGAAACTAACCTATCAATCAGTCTGAAATTTGTATTATCTGATAGATGATGATAACACTAACTTCACCCAGGAACGTCCTCTATCGTCAAACACGGGTACTTAATGAATGATTATTTTCAGTCTCTTATTATAAAATGTGATATTGGTTTAATAATTATTTTATGACATATAAAAAAAGTCGCGTGGGATATTTTTTGTAGGGTTTGTCCGTTTTTATAGCATGGAAGAAAAAATAAAATAGTGGGAAATCCGATTGGATGGTTCTTTTTTGCCGGGACTGTATTTGACATTACGATCATATTGTAAACCAAAAACAGATGATCGTCCTGTTAAATCAGGTGATCGGTTAGAAAGGGATCACTGCAAGTGAGTCGGTAAAATGTCTGTCCGAGTAGCTGTTGAGAGAGGCAATAAGTCTCTGGGTCGCAAGAGTTTTTGCGGCGTCCATTTTAGAGGTCCGTTCAGAATAAGAGGAAAAGAAAAGTTTTAGTTTTTGAATTTACTTGGAGCGTGAAGGTTTTGGTTTTATTTTTTTGATATCGGTCGTTGTGTTTACAAAAATCATGTCGCGATATGATTGGTGTTATTAAGAGAAAATTTTAAAATTATGAAATAATAAACGGATTCTCTTCCGAATAAAGTGAAATAATAAGCACCAGCAATAAAAATAACAGCATCATTTGGCAGCTAACAACATCAACAATCGTTCATTGCGTTAATTCAATTCTAATTCTCTCCCCCACACCCCACAAAAACTGTGTGTACTTATAATTACCATAGAAGAAATTAATTGTTATTTCTTTTGGGAGTGTTTAATAAACCTGAAGTAACATTCAAAATAAGAAAGAATGAGTGCAAGAGCAGAGTAGAACAGAAAATACAAAAAAAAATAAGAAAAAAATTACATGTGTGCCATCGTACACGTGATAATGGTGAAACTTCTTAAAAACAGACAGAGAGAGAGAGAGATCATCTCAAAACAAATACAACATTTGCATACAAAATATTCTGCCCAGTTACTTTAGCAATGTCTGTCTTTCAGTCTGTCCGTCTATCTATCCGTCTGTATGTTGCTTTTGTTCTCTTTTGCGTGTGTAATTGTTGTTGTTGTGTTTACGTTTGCCGTCTATCCCCTATTGATCAAAAATTAGATCAACTGCGCGCTTGTATTTTTCGTTCTCTTTTCATCGTATATTCTCTTGTTTTTGTACAACACACAATCTGTTTGCTTGCATGTTGTTGTTATAAACATTTTTAATACACACAAACTGCATGTTGCTGTTGTGGAAATGTAATATCTTTTTTTAGACTTTTCAAGTGGATTTTCCAATAATTATTATTTGTTGGGGATATAGAAATACATATTCTGTGAAAATTTCTAGTGTCTACCTGTTGCGGTTCATGAGATACATAATCCGAAAAACGTTACAATCTGTATTTTTTTACTCAAAACTTGTACTAAATTTTTGCCCAACACCGCTAAAGTAGTTTCACTTCGAAAAATCTTCTTCGTCGTCGAACAAATCACCGACAACAACAACCAACAATAATAACATTCAAAACAAGGAAAGTGCAAAAAAAAGCAAAAAGAACAACAACGACGTTAAAAGCTAACAAACAAACAACAATATCAACATAATCAACCAACACAATCATCATCCTTCATGTTCATCATACCGACCACATCATCTAGTGATAGGTCATTCCGAGATACAAGAGGAGGCCAACACCACCCACGATGGCAGCCACACCTATTACAACAACATCAGTAGCAATAGATGGAGAGTTTTTTTAGTTTTTTTTTTTTTTTTTGATGTTTTATCAATTTACGGTTTTTTTTTTTTGATATTGTATTTGTGTTTCTTTATTCATATTTTTTTTTGATATGTTTTTTTGTTAAATTGTGTTTTTTTTATTTTTGTGAGGTAAAGTAAAAAAGTTAGAAGTTAAAAAGAAGGAAAAAAGGAAAAGTGAGTGGTAATTGGAGATTGGGGGTAAGTACCACACCTGTTTTTTTTTTTTTTTGGTTTTATGTTTGTGTTGTGACTACAGGACTCCCCAGATCGGCTCAATCCTTCTCCCTGTTTTTTTTTTTTTCTTTGTTTCAATTTTTTTTTGTTTTCATTTATTTATATGCATTTTTTTTATGCTCACTCATATTTCATATAATCAACATTGATGTGCCTACTGATACGTATCAGATTCGAAAACAACCACAAGGAAAATGACGTCATTCAGGGGTTGTTGTTGTAGAATGTGATGGGGATCAATAGTCGCATCAAGAACTGATGTGCCTTGATATGAAAATTAATAATGGTCTCTCTAGACATTTCTGCAGTGCTGCCAAGTTTTTTTGTGTTTTTCCACCTGTCGCATCACTGAACAGCAGCTGATGGCTCAAAACATTGTTAAGTAAACAATAAATTGTCAATTTTTTTAAAAGAATTTAATAAAATAAATATCAGGAATGAAAAAGGGAACTGCAAGAATTATTTGCATATGTTGCAAAATGTTCTAAATCAAGTATTTTTCACAAACTTTTAGTTTTTATTTAACCAACGTGCTCGCAAGTTCCACGTGTGTGTATAACCAAAACAAAAAACAGCTGTTCGTGATGCAAAATATCCGGTGTAAACGGAAAACCCCATCAACGTGATGTACTTTGGTGTAAATTGCATATCATTTTTTACTGTTTTATATTTATTTTTTATCATTTATTTTAATATTTTTTTTCTTGATTGTTGTTGATTTTTATATGTGCTTAATTTGTTTTTATTAATTATAAGTATAAGTTTTAATTATATATTTTTTTTTTTTGTTTTTTTTATTTTCATTTATTTGTTTTTTTTTTTTAAATTATTTATTTTTTATTTTTTTTTTATTAATCGTTTAGGGTTTTTTTTTTTTTGTTTTTGATTATTGCGAACAAAGTTTGTATTTAAAATGGTTTAATTGTTTTGGGGTGCATGGAACGGTAGGGTGATAGACGGGCGGTGATCGCCCCTAGGCCTTGGTAGCCTGGGTTGTGATTTAGGGAATTGGCTTTAGGACAATTCATGGTAGAGGGGGAGCACCCGCGACCAATACCACGGATGGTCGCATAGGTCTATAGGGAAGGGATTGTCTAGGATAGGGGTAGTAGATTGTTGTTTTTATGATGGGTTCTTTTTTTGTACTTTTTAATTTTGTTTTTTTTTTTTGTGTGTGTTAAGTTTGAAGAAGTTATAAATGTTGAATTGGCCACCTCTGTCCCAACAGAGTGGTCAACAACCCCGCCCTGGGCCGTTGCTAGCCGTGCAAAACTCTGTTGGGACCTAGGTTTATAGGGGTTCGGCACAAAAATAAAATTGAAAATGAAAAATTTAATTGGAAAATGTTCTAGTGCACTCGGTGTGCTTGTTTCAATTTCTATTATTTTACTTCAAGGCGTGCTTTGTTTTGATTTTTTGCTTCATAATAGAACTCACTGTCAAGCACTATAGCAAAAACTTTTTAAATGGTGCAGTGTTTGTTTTGCTGTCAAAATTTTACATAGAACATTATAATTTGATGTCAATGGTACACTAAAATATAGTTCTTGGCACTACTGTACAGTAGTGAAATGTATTTAATAGAACCTTTTGTGCAGCTCTTTAGTATATACATATGTATGTTAGTTTTTTAAACATTGCTAATAATAATAATAGTAATAATAAAACATATAGAGATATATTTTCTCGCCCCAGATTTTTATATGAAATCCCATTTCCAGCAATTTATAAATTCTAACTGATATAACGTATGTGTAATTTCTATTAACATATGTTACAAATTGATCAATTGTATACACATATATTTCAGTGTGTTACAAACATCACGACAAAGTGATAATACTAAGAACGAAAGGTATGAACTGTTTATCAAATAACTTACTTGTACATCGACATCGCATGTATCCATACTAAGCAAATTCTCGAATGGCTTAAGTAGTGCTTCATGAAAGTGAAAGTAGGGCAATTCTGATTGTTCCATAAGCAAGGCTGTGATAATGTCATGTATATATTCGATCGAACGTTTCGATATCATCCGATCACGATGACATGCAGCCTAATGCAAAAAACGTATAAAAAATATTTTTAGAATATTCCACTTTTGATCAAAACTTATATAAATAACATACTTCCATTAGATGAGGGCCAGTTATAGCCCAAACTTTCAGTACATGCAAAAGTGGACGTGAACTACGAAAAACTTTAAGTGTGACATCTCCAACGCGGTGTAGTAACAAAGATATAGGCAATGAATCAATCTTCTTCCAACCCTTGCTTGGCCACCAAATTCGACTGCCTTTACGAAGAACTGTATTTTTATATAATTGCTCTCGAGAGGCTCGACACAAATTCTTTAAAAATTGACAAAGCGAAGGCAGACTTAAACGTTCAGAGGCGTCACTAAAAAGATTTTCTGCCTGGTGTGAAAGCGCACACAACACCTTCGAAGTGTCGCTTTGACTTAATAGGACTGTCTCGTTTGTACCCAAGTACACTTTCAATATGGAGGTGATATTCGTGTTTGGACTCTGCATTGGCGTCTGCAGAAAACTGTAAACGTCAACGCTGTAACAATATACATACAACATATTTTTATATGTCATATGAGCAACTGAACTAGATAATACTTTACCATGTTTCGTCATCGTCAATGGGTATCGAGGATAAATTGACTTTCTCATTTTGATTGATATTGTTTAATTTTTCACCGGTTTCTAGATCACGCCGGGTCGTGCCTGGGGATGCGGATATTGGTGGATTTTGCAAACTGAAAATTTCATGCTCCAGCTGGCTAACATGTCGGCAAACTGCAAAAATTGATTGCCAGCAATCAGCACTGTATGAGCCCAAATTAAGACCGCCAGTGAGTACCACATCCATAGACATAGCTTGACTGGCGGATATACGTGGGCCAGTTGTGTGGCATACATTTGATGCCAACAAATCTAGTATCTTTCCGGCCAAATGCTGAAGATTCAAGCTATTGCTGAGAGTAGCGGCCTGAAAATTATGGTTTCAGTTTATAATGAATTTATGTGATTAAAGGAACTCTTACCGAATGCAATCCATCAAGACACATGGCGAAAAGAGCCTCACCATTTGATTTATTTGTTTTAGTTTTGACACGTAAGGTGCGTTTTGAGAAAGCTACCAGCTTATTTGGTGCTGCCGACTGAATATCTCCGAGTCCCGAGCTGAGCACGATCACCATTGAATCCCAACAACATGTTAGCAAACGGCGGCAAAGTTTTTTGGCAGCTTCACGATACGCATCACTTTGGTCATCGCTTTGCTTTAATTCCGTCGCAGATTGTAGACGTTGCCATTCAGAAAGCATCTGTGTCGCTCCCAGACCACCAGCATCACAAATCATATCTATAAGTGCACAACGAGAACCAGACCCTTCCAAACCATCCCTTGTTATGGTCTCCATTATGTTCGAAACTAGCACAGATTGGTACAGTTCACAAAGCCATGGTGACGAAAGATATACTAAAACACCGGTGTTCTGGACAGAAGTGACAAATTGTTGCTCAGACATCGGTATCAAGATTTCCTTTTGTGGTTCGTCATAGTATCCCGCCTTCATAAGCTGCAAGCTCAACAGTAACGAAGAGTATATTGCCAAATAAATACCATCTGCATTTATTGCTGTTAAATTATAATCAAAGTCAGAAAAGTTCATACTGTTTTCTTGACATACGGCCGATGCGAACTCTTGTATTGCTTCGTCTATTTCAACACAAGAACGCAAACGCAACAGCTTGGGTACAAGATCTTTACGCAAAGCTTTAGCAAAATCACGAGCATGTTGCCTATCGTTATCGATATCGGTGCGTACAGGTATAACAGGTGCCTCAAGATGTGAGTATGGCCAACGATTCTCTACTCGAGAGTTCTCATCACTTGAAGAGCTTGGATCATCATCTTCTGGGCCTTCGGTGTCACCAGAGGCATTCGAGCCAGCATCCTGTTCTGCGTTATGTTCACCTTCACTCTCTGAACCAGATGAAGTCTCAAAAACATTTTGTCGAAATACAACAATGGCATCACGATATGGCGCTGGCAACCGTGACATTGACTGATATGTTAATGGACCGGAATAGTCAGCATCTTTGAGAAGCTCATGGCGTTTATTAACTACACTTACAATCTAAATAAAAACGATTAGAAATAAATAATCATTGTTAAAATTATTATATAATTATTCAAGAGAAGAATAATTCCTAGAAAGCTCACCTGTTCGCTAATCATTCTGTCAGTCATTTCACCAGTGCATAATACCTGTAGACTATCCAAAAGTGCCACCATGCATTCAACACTCGCCTGCAAACTTGCCTCAGTAGCTGTACCGGCACTAGCTCCATATGCACACTCTTCCATGGCATCAATCATTCTACAAACATTTCATAAATGCCACTTCTTAAATTAATTAGTTATTAGTATTTCTCTTACAATCGAAATAACGCCATTTCATCACTGCAACCTTGACCCGTATTCTTATCAACGTAAAGTATTACAGCCAAATCAATAAGACGTTCAGGGCTTTTGAAAATTTCGCGCACACATTTCAAAGGCTCTGTGCGATTCTGTGGTGCTGGCAGCAGAAGCATGCGATGGAACAATGCCTCTAACATGGGACGCAAAGCTCCATGTGCACCGGCAATACGCAGCAATTGAATGGCCGTCAAGTAAACACAACGTGCCTGTGGTCCATCTAAGCCAGGTCCAGTGAAAAAGCCACGCGTTTCATTCTCAACCATATGTATTGCATCCCTGTGCATAAATAAATTGGAAATAAAATCGTTTGAATGTAATGAAGCAATTGTTGTGTGTTTACTTGTATGTAAATTTCTTATCCAGATTAATACGTCCTGGTGAACCAAGAGCAGCAGCCAAGGTCGGACAGAATTTTTGCCAAAGAAAAGAAGTAAAATGTGGATTAGCATGTACACTACGTGGTAATGCTGATGTCAATGTTAGTATGCATTCTGTTAGATATAGTGAACTATTATGTTCAAATTTTTTAACGGGCGATGTATTGACATTGGGCTCAACGAGTCGACTACAAAGCCACTGCATAACCGGTATGACTTCGTTGTAGACAGCTGATGCCTGTGTTTGTGTCATCAAGCCAACAGGTGCTGTCTTCTTAACCTCTTCAGCTTCTTCAGTAAGAAAGGCGCAAAATGTACGTAGACACTGTGATGCTGCAGCCAATGATGCGGCCTTTGTGGCTCGAGAACCTAATTCCCAGCACTCACCACAACGCGATAGTATCTCAATAAGTAATCGACCATTTAAAGTACATGCTGGAGAACAAGCCATAGCCAAAAATAGACGCAACACATTTACTACTGTGTCTTCTGTACTCGTGTTCGGCAGAATCCCATTTGTGGCGCGAAGTAACTGTGATGGTAGCCAAACTGAATCATCCTCTGGCTCAAGCCCAACATAAAAGCGCTCGTCCTTAATAATACGCTACCAACAAAGAAAAAATAATGAAATTAAATTTAAATAAATTTAACTCTGCATGTGCAGTTTGTTTGTTTAGTTTGCACAATGAAAAAATTGCACTGAAACTTCATTTTAACACTACATTAAAACGACAAACGGCTTTTATAGTCATTCAGCGGTATCATGGAAATCTCTTTCGCCACAATTTCAACACAATTCCAAATCCCGTTGTATACATTTCGCTTTCAGCAGATTTTCCGTTTTTTTAGAGCCGATTTGGTTAAATTCTCCCTTATCTAAAGTTATTGTATATAAAAAAGTACCAACAATTAAAGCTTATTGTTATCCAATGTACTCTGCATTTAAAGAATTCAACATATCAGTTATGTTTAGTATAAATTTGCATTTTACAAAAACGTTTTTGAAATCTCAGCAAACAGAAACAAGCAGCAAAACAACAAGCAATACTAATTACGCCATATTGCTTGCATTTAATTTTTGTCATTTTCGAAGATTCGAATTTGTTTGCAAAATAATTTGTTGGTATGTTAAAATAAACTACAAATGTTATTAATAAATGTGTGATTTTTTAAATTTGTTTTAAAAATGTGTGGAGCGTGATTAACGAAAAGTTTTAATAATCGCATTGGTGAAAGGTGGCATGTCAGCATTTTGCAACGTAGTGAATGAACAAATAAAAGAAGAAGAGTAAAATTTGAAAAAGTGCTTTTTTTTAGCAGAAATGTAAGTATTATTAAGTTAATTCGATGAGATTGTAAATAATGTATTATACAAATAGTGGAAAACATAGAACAGTGGACTTATTCGAGTGTTTTGGTCAACAAACGATTGAATTAAATGTATATTTTGAATTTGTGTGCTTGCCAATCACACGAAACGCAAACAAAAAAAAGCTATCCATTACCTAGTTAATGCGACGCTTATATCGATTCTGCGAGTTTCGATATAACAAATATTGATTTTGTGCTCATGTTTACATGAGGCAGTCGACATCAGTTTGATTAAATCGATTTTGGTTTGTTTTCATTATGTCAGAGTAGCCATATGCATAAATATAATGTGGTTTTCTCAACAGAATAAGTTATTTTTTAAATCACTTTGAATAAAATAATATATAAATCTAAAATACTTATCTTGATTTTTAATAATATTCCACAATGATTTTGTAGCATATAAATCACAAAATATTAAAAAAAGTTAAAATAAAGCAAAAAAGTTCTACTACATGGCAGCTCTTATGAAACAACATTCTGAAATACAAATCGAAATGACAGCGTTAAGTGTGTATGCGACAATTTACAAAACCGAAATCGATTCTCATAGGCTGGTTTCGTCAAATCCATTCATGTGTGACATTCGATTTGAAAATGTGTTTATAGATAAGGTTTTCGTTACATAAAAACTCGCAGAATCGATATAAGCGTGGCATAAACTAGGTATATGACACCGATGGTTTATTTTGCAAATTTTGAAAAAAATCGTTGTCGAAACCATTGGCGATTTCCATGACACACCTGATAGTGTTCAAATTTCAGTTCGGTAACATGAAAAACAAATAAATTTTTCTAATCAGATTCTACACGTGGAAACCACCATCCGAAAGTCTAGATAAGGGTTGTCCAACCCGCGGCCCGCATGCGGCTTAAGGGAAGCCTGCATGCGGCCCAGACGCACTAGAAGGAGAAACAGAAATTTTAATATTTTTTTTTTTAATTTTTTTCTCGCGTCTTTAGTACGCTGGGAAGGAACATGATGCTATTTTTAGAACGATAATGAATTTTTTCAATTGTAACTAAACGAAACCAAAAAGTATAAAAGTCCAACTCCACAGCACGTTTCGTCGATTCGCAGGTTTTGAACGCTTCGTCTTCAATAGTTGAAATGTATAAAACGTATGCAGCAAACTACATTGATCTTTTTAGAACGCATGTGATGCCGAAAGTTGGTCAAATTTCTACTTTGACGCTTTCTAGTGTTGAAATTGGTTGAAAAACTGGTTCTTGAACCGAATACAGCTGTTATCGAGCCAAAAAAGAACTGTTTGGTGATGTGGTGAATGATAAAAAACTAATTTGATTTTTATTTTGATGTTTTTGTGAACACCAAACACATGTTTGCCGTTTATATGATTTCGTTTGTTTTAAATTATTTACATGCTCAATACAGATATTTATAACTGTACATTTTTTTAACATGTTTATGCTCTTCACGGGAGTGAATAGTATTATAAGTTTGTCATGAAGTTTGTAAAACACAGAAGGAGACATCGCAGACCACATAAAGTATATATATTTGTGATCAGCTCGATGAGACGAGTTGATTAAGCCATGTCCGTCTATTCGCAAAACTAGTCCACACACAGTTTTTGAGCTAGAGAGCTGAAATTTTATACATAGGTTTCTTTTTACTAAACGCTGAACATTTGTCGGAATCAGCCGAATCGGACCCCTAGGGGGTACCTCCTATACAAACCACCCTTTAAATTAAAGTAATTATTAGAAAAAGTTTTTTTTCTTTTTTGACGTATCAAACTGAAATTTGGAAACTATAAGTTTCTGTCCCGTATCCATCAGCCATGTAAATTTCATGATCCTAGGGTTACCAGGAGGGATACCTCCCATACAAACCCTCACTTCAATTAATGTTCTTATTAGAAAAAGGTTTTTGTTTTTTGACTTATTGAACTGAAATTTGGACACCATAAGTTTCTAATCTATTTTCATCAACCGTGTAAATTTCATGATCCTAGGATTACCAGGAGGGATACCTCCCTTACAAACCACCCACTTCAATTAATGTTCTTATTAAAAAAAGTTTTTTTATTTTTTGACTTATTGAACTGAAGTTTCTGTTCCATATCCATCAGCCATGTAAACTTTATGATCCTAGGGTTACCAGCAGGGGTACCTGCTATACAAACTCACTTTATATAACGAGTATAAGTTATAGTACTGAATTCACTATAAAATCATGTACTCAATCGGATTTTGAAATATTCATTGACACTGCTTTTGTACTACGATCACTAACTTCTAGGTTGCCGAAGTCGAGTCTTAACGTACAGGACTGTCATCATTTGAAATGTGTAGACGTGATTCCGCAACTACTGGTTCCAGAAATTCGAAGAGGGCATCCAGGTCAACCGATTGCACAACACACGCAATTGGGATGGATAATTTTTGGACAGCTAGACACCAAACGTCCGCATGAGGGTCATCTGCGATGCTATCGAACAGACATTTGTTTGGATAACCTGGTGCAGAAGTTTTTTGAAAATGAGGACTTCAACTCTTCAAGAAATCTCACCCCTGAAGAGCAATGGTGTGAGGAACATTTTCAAAGCACTCACATGCGGCAGGCAAACGGGAAGTATATAGTCCGATTACCATTGAAGACCCTATTTGACCCGTCCCAGGTTCTCGGTAGGTCACGTCAGATTGCATTGAATCGGTTTCAGCAGTTGGACCGGAGATTTAATACTAATCGTGATTTTCATCAACGGTATACAGAGGTCATTAATGATTACTTCCAGCTTGATCAGCTTGCAAGTATCATTCGTTCGGAAGAACAGCATCGTATCATTGTTGGAGTCAAACCAGCCTTTACTTCATGCACTTTGCCGCATCATGCCGTCGTGAAAGAAGACAATATTACCACAAAATTGAGGGTGGTGTATGATGCATCTTGCAAGACGTCAAACGGGAAATCCCTCAACGACATATTATGCATCGGACCACTATTGCAAAATGACCTTGCAGGGGTAATACTTAATTGGCGTTTTCATCGTTACGTTTTTGCAGCAGATATTCAAAAGATGTATCGCTGTATTGACATGCATCCAGATGATACTCAATACAAAAGGATTTTTTGGTACAACGAGCACAATCAGCCCCTGGAATATTGCTTAAATACAGTGACATTCGGGACGGCTTCAGCCCCTTATACTGCAATTCGTGTCATTCATCACCTTGCACAAGATGAACGTGAACAGTACCCATTAGCCGAAAATGTTCTTCGGAACGAAATTTATGTGGATGATGAGCGGACATAGCACCATCGCGGGACCACCAGCAATTCGCGATCAACTAATCGCGACTCTACGTTCTGCAGGTATGGAGCTGAGGAAATGGTCAGCAAATCATTCAGCGTTACTTATCAACATTCCAAAGGAAGATATGTCAAACACTAGCATCCTAGAATTTGAGAGTCAAGACTGTATTAAAACACTTGGCTTATGTTGGCACCCTCAGGGTGATTTCTATGGTTTTAAGTTAAAATTTCAGATTGATCGCAAAGCAACCAAACGAACATTACTTTTAACCATTGCACGTCTTTATGATCCGCTGGGTTTCATTGCACCTATTCTCACTGCAGGGAAAATCATACTCAAACAAGTGTGGAGCGTACGAGTCTCACGAAGGAATAACCGTCAAGCGTCACTCGAGTGGGATGATGTGTTGCCACAGCATTTGTGTGAACAGTGGCGTGGGTACGTAGATAATTTGAAATCGGTTGAAGAATTTAAAGTACCGAGATGGATTGGAATTGATTCTAACCGGCACTGTATCAATGAAAGCATTATCTCTCGTCAGCTTCACATATTTTGTGACGGATCTTCGCTTGCCTATGCAGCAAGTGCATATTTTCGAGTGCAGTATCAGAACGGTAGGTGTTTGAGTTACACCCGTCAAGCCATTAACAATTCCTAGAGTGGAGCTCTCGGGTGACGTGTTAGCTACCAAATTAGCGAAGTGGATCTGCCAACAATTGCGCATTCAAGATTGCACAATACCCGTCTATTATTGGACCGATGCAACGATCGTGTTATTTTGGGTACATGGGGATCCGGCCCGATGGAAACCTTTGTATCCCACCGCATTGGGAAGATTCTACAACATAATACGCCTGCACAATGGCGACATGTTCGAAGTCACGACAATCCAGCGGACTGTGCATCGCGTGGTCTCACGCCGGAATTGGCGGTTCATGAACTGTGGTGGTTTGGTCCTTCTTGCCTTCAACAAGCTGAAGACCGATGGCCGAACAAGGAGTTCGTCATCACGGTCGAAAATGTCACTGCGGCTGAGGAAAAGGCTGAAGTTCGCAAAGTCCACGTTGTTACCTCCACCGAATCATTCCTGTTAAAATATTCCTCTTATAATAAGCTGTTATTTGTGGTGGCGTACATCCTGCGATTTGTAAACAATGCCCGGGGCAGTCGGAACGACCGGCGATCTAGACCCATTCTCGTAGAAGAATTGCGTGAAGTGTTAGTACATGTAGTGCATATGGTACAGCAGGAAGTTTTCGGATGGGAAATCGACCGCTTGCAGAAAAACAAGGACTTACCTTACTCTAATAAATTGAGTCAATTCGCACCGTTTTTCACAGAATTGGTCGTTCGGAATACGCATCTCAACACGCTGCATGGAGGGGTACAATTAACGCTTTTTACAACGCGTCGCCTATTTTGGAATATAAGCAGGAAGCAATCTGTAAAAGAAATACTGCGGCAATGTGTTCACTGCTTCAAACATCGTCCACAACCATCCTGTCAGCTGATGGCGGACTTGCCGTTGCATCGAGTTAACCCACCGACACGGCCATTTGAAGCGACTGGTGTTGATTATACTGGCGCTTTTGAGGTAAAGGCGTCACGGTTTCGTGGTCATCACAAATATAAAGCTTACATTGCAGTGTTCATTTGCTTGGCAACTAAGGCCATACACCTCGAATTGGTTACGGGGTTGACAACGCAGCATTTTTTATGGGCATTGGAACGGTTTGTCGGACCTAGAGGAGTTTGCGAAAACATATATATAGTGATTGTGGAACGAATTTTGTGGGTGCGGACAAATCTTTAAGATTGTGGCAGCGGTCTTTCAAACAAGAAGTGTCATGCAAGATAGTTCCTGAACTGGCAACGCGGAACATTCAGTGGCATTTTAATCCCCCACATAGTCCCAACTTCGGCGGTTTGTGGGAAGCTAATGTGAAGTCGGTTAAAACGCATCTGTATCGAACATTTCAAGGCATACCGCTGACTTATGAGCATTTGTCAACTATTTTAGTGCAAATTGAAGCCTGTTTGAATTCTAGGCCATTATGCCCGCTAACTGCAGATCCGGACGACCTTGAGGTGCTTCCGCCTGCTCACTTCTTGTGTGGAGAAGCCAGAACAACGTTACCAGGACCAACAATACAGGATAAGTCATTAAATGTGCAATTTCTGGAAGGTCAAAAGATTTTGCGACACTTTTGGAAGCGGTGGAGTGCAGATTGGCTATCGCATTTACAGTCGCGCCCTAAATGGCGAAAGGAAGTACCAAACTTGCAAAAAGATGATATTGTCATCATCAAGAAAGATCGCGTTCCACCGAGCGAATGGAAACTCGGAAGAATTTTGCAACTTCATCCTGGATTGGATGCGCTGGTACGGGTTGCTACAATTAAAACCTCTGCTGGGATCTACAAGCGTCCGGTGTCAAAGATTTGTCGGCTTCCTATACCAAATTACAGTGGACCTGAAACGAATTTAACCATATAAATAATTTCTCACTCGTACATGTACATACCATAACAAACACTTGTTTCGTTTCAGCAGCTCAAGCACGATCACATGTTTTGGCCTTTAATACTGGTCCCAGTATTGGGGGCGGCATGTACGAACATTGCCAACCACACTGTAGTTCCGATAACGCATCGATATTTTAACGTCACCTGTTGGGCATGGGGAAATAAGGAAGAGGAAGAACCAAAACAAAGAAATAAAAGGTGAATGACTTTTGCTTTGTTTTGGATCTTTTAGAAACTTTGGTTTTGCTGGTGACCGTTGGATGTGGAGAGGCGACATCCATTTTGGAAACAACGGACTTATAGGAGGGAACCATCTTGGCGAGTAAATTAAAAATCACTTGTGCAAAACCGCTGAGTGAGCAACGATGGGTTGAAAATAACCCCACCATAATTGTGATTGTTTTATTCAACCAAATTTGTATACTTTAATAAACATTCTTAAACAAAATTTCTGATTGTGTTATTGTGATCTGCATACTTGTTAGTGCCCCAGAGCCAACCATTGGCTCATCATTGACTCATCTATAGTCACACCAGGTAAAATGAACGAAATTTGTAGTTGTTGTTGTATAAGAGGTGTCATTTTGATATTCAAAGAAAAATAGTATTTTTTGAGATAAATGATCGGATGTTTATTTCATTATAAAGAGGAAGGTATACCGTTAATAACAGAAAATAACATCAGCCAAATGGCCACCACGACCACGCTTACAGGACCATATCCTTTTCATGAAATTTTCCATAACCAAATCGCAAAGTGGCTACCCTATGTCCTCGATAGCCTCACGAATTCCACCTTTGAGGTCTTGAATCGACGCTGGGCTGTTGGCGTAGACCTTATCTTTTACGTGGCCCCAAAGGAAGAATTCGCAAGGTGTTACATCACAAAATCTCGGTGGCCAATTGTGATCACCTCTTCGAGAAATAATACGGTCCAGAAACTTTTCCCGTAAAAGATCAATGGTTTCGTTGCTTGTGTGGCACGTAGCGCCGTCTTGTTGAAATTAAACGTTATCCAGATCAATACCATCCAATTCCGGCCATAAAAAATCATTAATCATCTCTCGCAATCCATTCACCGTAACTTTCATTTTCGAAAAAGTAAGGTACAATGACCCCGCCGGACCATGAACCGCACTAAACAGTCGCACGTTGAGGATGGAGAGGCTTTTCAACAATAACTCTTGGGTTTTCCGAGCCTCAGATGCGACAATTTTGCTTGTTCACGTAGCCACCGAGGTGAAAATGGGCCTCATCAGTCAAGATGATTTTTCGATGGAATTCCGGATCATTTCTATGCATTTCAAGGTCCCAATCAGCAAAGACACGACGTTTTTGATGATTGGCCGGCTTGAGTTCTTGTGTTAACTGAACTTTATAAGCCTTAATACCCAAGTTTTTATGCAAAATAAGGTGTAATGACGCTTGTGGAATGCCCAATTCCAAAAAACGATGAGGAATGGACAAACCTGGGTTTTCTTCAACACTTTGGGCAACAGCAGCAATATTCTCAGTTGTTCTTGAGCGATGTGCACGGGTTTTATTCTTCACATCACTAAATTGTCCCAACAGCTCGAATTTTTCCACCAATTTCTGTATTGCTGTCCGACAAGGTGCTTCACGACGACCCAAAAATGTTTTAGTTTTACGAACCATCTCTGCCAAATTTTTACAATTTTTATAGTGAATTTTAATAATTTCAATGCGTTGTTGAAGCGTGTATCGTTCTATTTTTATTAATGGCTTAGTTTTTACTTGTGACATCTACCGAAAAAGCGGGCTATTCAAAATAACACCTATTATTATCTTTAGCTCAGAGCTCGATTTCTCGCGCGAGTTCTGCTAGAACTCGCTGGCATGGTCAGTCTAAAAAGTGTTGGTGAAATTTGGACCATTTTACGTGATGCCGATAGATGGCGGCAATGAACAGCTGATGATTGCAGATAGTATATTTAAGGAAAATACTAATTGTATTTTTTTTTGTAATCTATTAACAAAATACGTAGCAGAAATGAAAAAGGGAAATGCCAGAACTATCTGCATACACTGCAAAATGATCTAAATCATGTATTTTTCACAAAATTTCAATTTATCTTTCTCACAATTGCCACAACGTACAATTTGTGAATTTGTGTGTGTAACGAAAACAAAAATACAACAAAAACCAGCTGCTCAGAATTCGGTGACAAAAAACGGGTAACCAGAACTCGCACAATCAGAACTCGCTGTCTGACACTTAAAAAATCAGTAATCGCTTTCAATTCAACGTACACACTAAACTTCACCACAGTCTATGTCGCCATCAGTGCGTTTACCATTGTTGTCAAGAAGACCAATATGAAATGTGCTAAACTGCTGTTAAAATTTATCCAAAATTATGTTAATTGCTTTTTATTATTGCTAAAAATTATGCTTACATTTTTCAATGTTAAATAAAACGTCATTTAATTTTAAATATTTATTAATCAACAAAATTTAGATCTAGCTTAAAATATGCCAAATTGGCAACACTGCCGTTTACCGGTAACAAAAAGAACCAGGCTTGCCAATTTAGGGTATTTTCAAAAGTCAGAATTGGAAGAAAACGCAATTATAAGTATTTCAAATTAAATTAATTTAATATTTTAAATATAATAACGTTTAAATTAAATCAATTTAATATTTTTAAATATAATTGCGTTTCTTCCCATTCTGAAGATTGTATACCCCTAGGTTGGGAAGCCTGAAAAGAATGCGTCAATGCGTGATGCGATGTAGATGCGCATTACAATCTTCAATCAAAAACCCCTGAATGACGACATTTTCCTTCTGGTTGTTGTCGATTGTGATGCGAATCATTGGTCGCATCATGAGAGATTCGCATCATGGTCCTATCAAATAGTCGATTTAGACAGGCCGTGCATCAATACAACCCATGAATGACGTCATATTCCTTTCATGAGAGACTCGCATCATGGCCCTGTCTAAAATGGCTATAAATCGACTATAAAAAAGGTCTTATGCTTGAGTTACACGCCAACTGTTCGTCCGTCTGTCAGCGTCAGATGAAAGTTGAACTGTATGGATTCAAACTACTGTAGTTACACGCCAAGCGGCATCAACGCATGCCTCGAAAAGTTGAGCAACTTTCTACTTTTCTGCATGCCTCAGTTTTCAACCGGAATGTCTTGTGAACCAAAAAGAGATAATTTCGAATCAAAAATGAACTGTTTAATGTTGTGGTAAATTATAAAATACTAATTTGGTGAATAGCAAATTGTATTTTCAATTTGAATTGTTCGCGGCAAACATCTGTTGTTGGGTGTCCAACAAACTAATATGCCGAACATAATTAGAAGCGCTTTCAAATTATATTGAAACTTCTGTTATATCTTTATGAACTGTTATTCTATTGCTTGCTTTGTATTTTGTATAAGCGCTTCAAAATTAAATTGAAAGGTCTGTTATTTCTTTCTAAACTGTTATTCTTTTTGCTTGCTTTGTATTTTGTATAATAGCCTTGTATTTCGTTTTGTTGAATTATTAAACCAAAAGCACTCGAACTACATCAACTATACACCTGTTTTCTTATATTTGGTCATAATGGAAGAAAAACTAATTCAGGAAGCACGGAAACTCAATTGCTTATATGAACAATGGCAGCCTGGTCTATTTAAATAGGAATAGGCGTGTCTAAGCGTGTTATTCCATTGCCGTGGCAGTTGGTGCTTCGCAGCTGTTTAGCAACGATATGTTGTGTATCGTGGACGTTTCGATCACTATCTTTCGCACGCATGGTACCGAAAACTTAAAGCTGAACGAAAGGTACTGTTTGGATGTCCCATGTGCCAAATAACTGAAAAGAAATGATAGTATTGATATGAAGTGTAAATGTATTGAGTAGCTTACACCTTGTAAGGAAAAGACGACATTGTGGTGATATTGCCCTTACAGAGATTTTCTCTAGCTGTGTCTGTAGCAAATTTAGCAGAATATCAAAAGTCTGGAATTGCAAAGGATCCCTGTCTTTCCAATGTCTGAAACTGGACACAAAAAACCCTCTTACTTCTCTTTCCATGTATAATTCACGCACCTAAATGAGCCTTTTCTTCTCCTTATATGTGTCGTAAGCACGCTTTACTTCCACAATCATGGCAATGAAATCCATGAACGCTAACGGCTTATACCGCCATATTCTTGAGCAGAAACAATTTTTAAATGACAATCTTATTGACATCGCACTTATATCAGAGACTCATTTTACAAGCAAGCATTGCATCCAAATACACGGGTACGATATATTGGCTACCAACCATCCAAACGGATCAGGACACGGAGGAACAGCTATTATGATAAAAAACAATATAAAATACACAGAGTTAGACCACTATAAAACAGATCACATCCAGTCAACAAATATTCAAATAAATGACACTGTTGGACCAATCAATATAGCTGCATTACATAGTCCACCAAAGCACAAAATGACAAGTGACCAATATCTGGACTATTTTAAAAATCTCGGACATAGATTCCTGGCCGCAGGTGATTTCAATGCAAAAAACTTAATATGGGGATCAAGAACAACAACCGCTAAAGGCAAACAATTATATAATGCTATTCAGCATATTAAAGCTAGACACCTAAGCACTGGAGAGCCAACTTACTGGCCAACTGACCCCTGTAAAGTCCCGGATCTAATCGACTTTTGCATAACACGAAACCTTAATGAGCATGCATTAACAATCAAATCAAAATTCGAATTATCATCAAGATCACTCTCCAATCTAAATTGACTATAATTTCAAAATCACTAGACTAAATATCAATAACAAAATGTACAATAAAAATACTGACTGGGAAACCTTCCGTGAACACATTAATAGCACACTTCAAACGCAAATCACTCTCAATACAACAGAAACCATCGAACAAACTATAATCCATATAAACGACATAATAAATGAAACACTATATAAATTAACACTACCGTTAATAAAAACAACACATAGAAATTACACATCCCCAAGAGTAAGGAGACTTGTAGAGGATAAAAAAGACTCCGGAAAATATGGCAGACTACTAGATACCCCGAAGACAAAAAAAAAACTAAACAGAGCGAGGAAAATGCATACAACCACACTTCTTAAAGAAAAAAACAATCAGATAAAAAATTACCTTCAAACCCTTACTCCAACATCTAAAACGAACTACTCATTATGGAAGGCAACTAAATCGCTAATATCAAAAACACCGCACCAACCTCCGCTGATGAAAACGAATGGTTCTTGGGCACGGACCGATATCGAGAAAGCCACTACCTTAGCTGACCATTTTGAAGACACATTTACATTGAATATACCAACCACTAGCTTGCCAAATTTGAATGCAATTATATCGACGAAAATAAGAAACATCTCACCACGAGAAATACTCCTCTGTAAAAAAAAATTGAGTCAACTGTAAAAAATCGCCCGAATATGATCAACTGACTGGTAACATAATAAAAGAGCTACCCAGCAAAGCTATAATATGCAAAGTACATCACTTTGATGGGGTTTTTCGTTCACACCGGATATTTTGCATCACAAACAGCTTTTTTTTTGGTTTGGTTATACACACACGTGGAACTTGCGAGCACGTTGGTTAAATAAAAACTTAAAGTTTGTGAAAAATACATGATTTTGCGACAGATGCAAATAGTTCTTGCAATTCCCTTTTTCATTCCTGATAGTTATTTTATTAAATTCTTTTAAAAAAATTGACAATTTATGGTTTACTTAACAATGTTTTGTGCCATCAGCTGCTGTTTTTGATGCCACAGGCAGAAAAACACAAAAAAAAAACTTGTAAGCACTAGGAAAAACTTGGCGACACTGTCAGAAAATGTCTAGAGTGACCATTATTAATTTTCATATCAAGGCACATCAGTTCTTGATGCGACTATTGATCCCCATCACATTCTACAACAACAACCCCTGAATGACGATATTTTCCTTGTGGTTGTTGTCGAATCTGATACGTATCAGTAGGCACATCAATGTTGATGTTGATGTGCTTTGGTGTAAATTGCATATAAATGTGCGTTATTTCACAACAGCTCTTTCATGTATATTAACAGTTAGACATCCGGCGCGTTCCTTGTAACTCACCATTTCTTAAATGCGTTACGCGCGTGGCGAACGGTTGGCGTGTAACTTAAGCATTACATCTCAACAAAAGTTTTTTTAGAAACGATCCAACTCAGACAGAATCATTTGTGAAGTCTAGTTATATAGTCGCAAATTTAATCGCCAAAAAATCGAAACCGTTGCATCCAACCGAACGGCGATGATACACACGCGTATTAGCTTTTTCCTAACCACGCAAAAGTTGTGAATGAGAAAAAGAGGTCATCACATTGACACCGAACCAATCAATCAACCAATTAGTAAAGTAAATCTAAGTTTGTAAACTAAAAGACAAAATTGAATAAAATGGATACAAATCGCCAAACATACTTTATGGGGCGATGTCTCCTTTTGTGTGTTACAAACTTAATGACAAATGTATAATACTATTCACTCCCGTAAAGAGTATAAAAACAACAACGAGATTTTCTTTGTCACTTTGAAATACGGGTTATGTATGGTGCCTCAGCCATGAACGGTAAAAAAGAGGGTCTCGTGAAATAACTGGAATATGATGCTATATCTTGATGATGAAAGCTCAACACTATGTTTCAAATAATAAACGCTTTTCAGTTGAAATTATGGCAGGTCCAAATCAATTTCCATTTCAGCAAACTGGGCAAAATATTTTGAAGAATGGAGAAAAATATGTAGGCAATCTTTCTATTTTGATAGAAGATTTCGAAAATAAATTTGTGGATTTTCGGAGAGGTGATACAAACAGAGTTCGCAAATAACAGTCAACAGTTTCAGGTTGTCTGTAAAAAACTATTAAATGCTTACGCAATGCAAAACTGTTAAAGAAGACCATTGAACATTGATTTCTATTTTTTCCTGTCGCTCACCAAAAACACTTTTTTCAGGTTCTCTTCCCTCTGGTTATTCTGGACTAATTCACGAAATACAAATCCAAAAAGGTCTTTGGGTACATATGCACTTGAGTTGCAGCTTGGTCGCTTCTCTCTCCCTCTCTCTCTCTCTTTGTTGTGTATACTGATATTATCCAAAAACAAATTGCATGTGAATAAGAAGAAGAGCTCTCTCTTTGTTGTGTATACTGTAAGGGCGTAGCCACATACGGATTCCTGGCCGCAGGTGATTTCAATGCAAAAAACTTAATATGGGGATCAAGAACAACAACCGCTAAAGGCAAACAATTATATAATGCTATTCAGCATATTAAAGCTAGACACCTAAGCACTGGAGAGCCAACTTACTGGCCAACTGACCCCTGTAAAGTCCCGGATCTAATCGACTTTTGCATAACACGAAACCTTAATGAGCATGCATTAACAATCAAATCAAAATTCGAATTATCATCAAGATCACTCTCCAATCTAAATTGACTATAATTTCAAAATCACTAGACTAAATATCAATAACAAAATGTACAATAAAAATACTGACTGGGAAACCTTCCGTGAACACATTAATAGCACACTTCAAACGCAAATCACTCTCAATACAACAGAAACCATCGAACAAACTATAATCCATATAAACGACATAATAAATGAAGCACTATATAAATCGACACCACCGTTAATAAAAACAATACATAGAAATTACACATCCCCAAGAGGAAGGAGACTTGTAGAGGAAAAAAAAAAGACTCCGGAAAATATGGCAGACTACCAGATACCCCAAAGACAAAAAAAAAACTAAACAGCACAAGAAAAATGCTTACAACCACACTTCTTAAAGAAAAAAACAATCAGATAACAAATTACCTTCAAACCGTTACTCCAACATCTGAAACGAGCTACTCATTATGGAAGGCAACTAAATCGCTAATATCAAAAACACCGCACCAACCTCCGCTGATGAAAACGAATGGTTCTTGGGCACGGACCGATATCGAGAAAGCCACTACCTTAGCTGACCATTTTGAAGACACATTTACATTGAATATACCAACCACTAGCTTGCCAAATTTGAATGCAATTATATCGACGAAAATAAGAAACATCTCACCACGAGAAATACTCCTCTGTAAAAAAAAATTGAGTCAACTGTAAAAAATCGCCCGAATATGATCAACTGACTGGTAACATAATAAAAGAGCTACCCAGCAAAGCTATAATATGCAAAGTACATCACTTTGATGGGGTTTTTCGTTCACACCGGATATTTTGCATCACAAACAGCTTTTTTTTTGGTTTGGTTATACACACACGTGGAACTTGCGAGCACGTTGGTTAAATAAAAACTTAAAGTTTGTGAAAAATACATGATTTTGCGACAGATGCAAATAGTTCTTGCAATTCCCTTTTTCATTCCTGATAGTTATTTTATTAAATTCTTTTAAAAAAATTGACAATTTATGGTTTACTTAACAATGTTTTGTGCCATCAGCTGCTGTTTTTGATGCCACAGGCAGAAAAACACAAAAAAAAAACTTGTAAGCACTAGGAAAAACTTGGCGACACTGTCAGAAAATGTCTAGAGTGACCATTATTAATTTTCATATCAAGGCACATCAGTTCTTGATGCGACTATTGATCCCCATCACATTCTACAACAACAACCCCTGAATGACGATATTTTCCTTGTGGTTGTTGTCGAATCTGATACGTATCAGTAGGCACATCAATGTTGATGTTGATGTGCTTTGGTGTAAATTGCATATAAATGTGCGTTATTTCACAACAGCTCTTTCATGTATATTAACAGTTAGACATCCGGCGCGTTCCTTGTAACTCACCATTTCTTAAATGCGTTACGCGCGTGGCGAACGGTTGGCGTGTAACTTAAGCATTACATCTCAACAAAAGTTTTTTTAGAAACGATCCAACTCAGACAGAATCATTTGTGAAGTCTAGTTATATAGTCGCAAATTTAATCGCCAAAAAATCGAAACCGTTGCATCCAACCGAACGGCGATGATACACACGCGTATTAGCTTTTTCCTAACCACGCAAAAGTTGTGAATGAGAAAAAGAAGTCATCACATTGACACCGAACCAATCAATCAACCAATTAGTAAAGTAAATCTAAGTTTGTAAACTAAAAGACAAAATTGAATAAAATGGATACAAATCGCCAAACATACTTTATGGGGCGATGTCTCCTTTTGTGTGTTACAAACTTAATGACAAATGTATAATACTATTCACTCCCGTAAAGAGTATAAAAACAACAACGAGATTTTCTTTGTCACTTTGAAATACGGGTTATGTATGGTGCCTCAGCCATGAACGGTAAAAAAGAGGGTCTCGTGAAATAACTGGAATATGATGCTATATCTCCCGAAATTCTCGCTTGTAAAGTACTATTGCATAATGCACCAGGAGTATTTATGTGGAAAATCCTTGAAAATGGATCATTTTATGGAAATCGTCGTCAAGACTATAAACTTCATAAGAGCCCGTGTTTTGAATCACCGTCAATACAAAGTATTTTTAAAAAATTTGATGCTGAGTATGGTGATGTATCGCACTTCACAGAAGAAGAAGACTTTATGATATATGTAACGAAATAAAATCTTTTATGACATCGAAAACTAAATCTGTGCCAGATCTTGATGATGAAAGCTCAACACTATGTTTCAAATAATAAACGCTTTTCAGTTGAAATTATGGCAGGTCCAAATCAATTTCCATTTCAGCAAACTGGGCAAAATATTTTGAAGAATGGAGAAAAATATGTAGGCAATCTTTCTATTTTGATAGAAGATTTCGAAAATAAATTTGTGGATTTTCGGAGAGGTGATACAAACAGAGTTCGCAAATAACAGTCAACAGTTTCAGGTTGTCTGTAAAAAACTATTAAATGCTTACGCAATGCAAAACTGTTAAAGAAGACCATTGAACATTGATTTCTATTTTTTCCTGTCGCTCACCAAAAACACTTTTTTCAGGTTCTCTTCCCTCTGGTTATTCTGGACTAATTCACGAAATACAAATCCAAAAAGGTCTTTGGGTACATATGCACTTGAGTTGCAGCTTGGTCGCTTCTCTCTCCCTCTCTCTCTCTCTTTGTTGTGTATACTGATATTATCCAAAAACAAATTGCATGTGAATAAGAAGAAGAGCTCTCTCTTTGTTGTGTATACTGTAAGGGCGTAGCCACATACGGGAAGGGGCCCAGCAGAATGTCGATATTTTATGTTTTATTACTCAATTAAAATTGTCTCAAAAATGTATTGCTATATCTTCAATAGTTAACTATTTATAATTAGTGTAATAACATACACATTTGTTTCTAATAATAAATGTTTTTGTAGCATGCATTTTATTCGTCACCCTTCCTGAACAAAATTCTGGCTACGCTTTTGTCTCGCTTCATGCACTGTATTGTTTTGCACGATCGCTCTCTCTCTCCGACTCTCTCAACTCATGTCACACCACACCAACAACACAAAGCTATTTATGGTTTCCACTTATTTCGTTCTGGCCTCTCAGAAACACTTCTTTTTGAGAGATTGACTGAACTGGTCTTTTGGAATTGTTATTGATAGACAGACATTTTTTTCCCTCAACTGCAAACTTAACAGAGAGTGTAAAACAAAGCAACAAAAGTGTTCGGCGCAGAGAAAACCCAATCGTCTTCAATTATTTCTGTTATTTCAGTGAGCAGACTGCATTGAAAATATGTGTTGACTGTTATTTGCGAACTCTGGATACAAACTTCAGTATTTTAGCGACTCCTTTCACAGTCTATGTAGGAACGCTGCCAGCAATTTTCCAAATGGAATGTATAGAGTTGCAATGGGAGATGGAAGTTAAGGAGAGATTTCATAATTTATGTTGTTGGAGAGAGATATATGTCACACTGTATAGTCATGTACTTTGTTGTTCGGAAGCACGTAAAGGGTATTTTTTAGAGGTACAAAACTTTGAGTTGGCAACACTGCTTTATTTGACAACCGATTTAACAGCTGATAGTTGCTTTTTGTTTAGTTTGGTTTGACATTTCATTATGGATAGACTTACACCAGAGCAATGCTTGCAAATTGCTGAAATTTCTTATTAAAATAATGGTTCTGTTCGTCAAGCTTATCGTGCACTTCGTCCACTTTATTGTCATCATAATCGTCCATTAGACCGGCTAATTCGAATAACTATGGATCGTTTTCGAACTACGTTTACTCTAATTGACGTAAGACGCCGAACAGTGTGCACCGAACAAGTTGTAGCCGCTGTACAGCAAAGCATAGAAAAAAAACTCAAATCAATCAATTTGTCGCCGTTCTCAGCAAATGGAGTTGTGTCCATCCACTTTATGGAAGATTTTTCCAAAGGATCTTGGCTTGAAAGCTTCAACTTGTGTAGGAATTAAAGCTTAACAACCATCGTATGCGCTGCCAATTCAGCCAATGGGCTGAAACACAAATTAATATTTATATTATATTATTTACCCAATAATTCATAGTTATACAATTTTCAGAATTTGATTTTTTACAGAGCTTAGTTATATCCTTGAGACTTCACTTCTGAATTTTTTTTTTTTTTTTAACTCAAACTATATTAACATACTTTAATCGATTTACTTGATTTAATTAAGGAACCAGAAAGAAGGCTATCATTGAATATGCCAAAGATATAATTCAGTTCGATACGTTAAAAAACAAAGAATTTTGTTTAACAAGATCATGAATTTAAAGGGGGGTTTGTATGGGAGGTACCCCACTTAGCATATCTAGGATCATAAAATTTACACTATTGATGGCTATAGATTAAAAACTTATAGTGTCCAAATTTCAGTTCGATACGTCACAAAACAAAAAACTGTGTGTCTGGGCATGATGACGTCTTATATACAATTTACACCAAGGCACATCAACATCAACATTGATGGATCAACATTGATGTGCCTACTGATACGTATCAGATTTGACAACAACCACAAGGAAAATGACGTCATTCAGGGGTTTTTGTTGTAGAATCTGATGGGGATCAATAGTCGCATCAAGAACTGATGTGCCTTGATATGAAAATTAATATTGGTCTCTCTAGACATTTCAGCAATGCTGCCAAGTTTTTTTGTGTTTTTCCATCTGTCGCATCACTAAACAGCAGCTGATGGCTCAAAACATTGTTAAGTAAACAATAAATTGTCAATTTTTAATAAAATAAGTATCAGGAATGAAAAAGGAAATTGCAAGAATTATTTGCATATGTTGCAAAATGTTTTAAATCATGTATTTTTCACAAACTTTTAGTTTTTATTTAACCAACGTGCTCGCAAGTTCCACGTGTGTGTATAACCAAAACAAAAAACAGCTGTTCGTGATGCAAAATATCCGGTGTAAACGAAAAACCCCATCAACGTTATGTACTTTGGTGTAAATTGCATATTACAATCAGTCCAAATTTCAGTTTAATAAGTCAAAAACCAAAAAACTTTTTCCAAAAAAAAATTTAATTTAAAAGGGTGGTTTGTATGGGAGGTCCCCCCTAGTGGTCCGATTCGGCTAATTCCGACATATGTTCAGCGTTTGGTAAAAAGAAACCTATGTAAAATTTCAGCTCTCTAGCTCAAAAACTATGGGACTAGTTTTGCGAACAGACGGACAGACGGACATAGCTAAATCAACTCGTCTCATCGAGCTGATCACAAATATATGTAGAATGGACTAGCCCTATCAGCTGTGCGGAGACAGTCCGGTTGGCATCCCGCTGACTACAGAGAGAAGAAGAAGAAGAAGCAGGCAGAGAAAAGCAGAAGAGAGCAGTCAGTCAATCGCGTGTAAAAGCTTATAGCAAGCGGTCGTCTCAGTTGATTTAAAGTCCGTTTAAATTTGTTATTATTATTATTATTTTATCATTTAATAAAGGAAAACATTATCATCATTATTATTTATTTACTGCCTTTTTACATTTGAGGGCTCAACCATTGAACGAATATAAGTGATCGTGTCGTAAATAAATCAAGAGAAAAGAGTATATACGCATTTGTTTAAAAGATAAAAACGACGCCAGTATGACGCGAAAAGTGGAATACAAAAGAATTGGCGATGCATTAAAAAACGAAAAGAAGAAGAATATTGTGTTACTACACAAACTTATTTTCGAAGCGGATGGCGACCACGAAAATAGAAAACGCTTGCGTGAATTTGCTGGCTTTACAAGTTGACCAGTGGTATGCCGAGAAAATTGCATATATTACAGAAAACCTATCAAAGAATAATAAGCATAATGCGGACAATTTACCAGAGTATATACTTCACAATTTGATGAAAAAACAGTTGTTAGGTGATTACGTTGACGAAGACGAAGACGAACAAGAAGAGGATAACGATAACGTTGGCCCCACCAACTACGAAGAGATCGTTGGAAGGTCTGGCGAAGATGTTTATAATGAGTGAGCGGGGTATCAAAAGCTGGAAAATGCTGAAAATGGGGCTCATCAGTGAGTTTCAGACGGAAACTAATAGCGCTCAGTTGCACACATTGATGAGTGGAAGGAAAATTAAAAAGAGTGAAACGCTACAAGAATATTTGCTGAAAATGAAAGAATGCGCTAATGCAATACTTGATCGTTGGCATTGATGATTTGAATATAAACAAATCGATCTTATATAACGCAAGGAATCTGAAAGAATTTAAAGAAAAACTAAAATACTACGAAAAGATGCGCTAGAAGTCAGAAAGAGTAAAACAATTTGATGATAAAAACGCTGATGTCTCAACTAAAAAGGAGATTAAAACGAGTAAAGAATATAAAGCATTGAGATGCTTTAATTGTGGCTCGGCAGAACACAAGCGCAGAGAATGCAAGGATGAAACGAAATGTTTTGGGTGTAACCATAGAGGTCACATTGCGAAAGATTGCCCAAAAACAGCAAAAAATTTGAGCGTAATCATGGACCGCAGTCGAATGAAGACAGTTAGAATGAATGGGTGTGACATAGATTGTCTGATTGACACTGGCGCAAATGTCTCAATTATAAAGGAATCAGCGCTCAAAAGAATGTCAATAAAAGGTATGCTAAAAAGCACATCTACATTGCGTGGCCTATGCAACAAAACCACAATACCAATAGGGCAGTTTATGTATTACATTACATTACAAACACAGTAGAAAATGGTTGTTGTGGCTGACGATAAGATTGAGAATGATGTTCTTCTCGGATATGATTTCGTGAAGAAATTTTGCGTCACAATAAATCAATGTGGCTATCAGTTTTCATCACTATTGAGCGAATATGGTACCAAGCCGAATTTCTTAAATGTATACAATGTGGTTGAGAAGGTTAACAACATTGTCGTTCCCCGTCATTACGAAGCTATTGTGCAAAAGATGATTGACACATATCAAGAATGATGCATTGATTACGGTATAAACGAAATTTTGACAAGTCTCCCATATTTAAATTATAAGAGCAAAGGAGGCTTGCTATACAAAACAGTTGGAGGAATCCCGAAAGCAATGGAACGAGAAATCATAAGCGAAGCGCACAATGAAGGTCACTTTGCAATACAGAAAACTTTACATAGAATTCAGCAGAACTACTACATCCCGCACCTGGAAGGCAAAATGCGTCGAACGATTGATAATTGTGTAAAATGCATAATTTATAATAAGAAGTTTGGTAAAAGGGAGGGTCTACTTGCTTGTATTGATAAAGGAGACGTACCGCTGCACACATTGCATGTTGACCATCTAGGCCCCATGGGTGCAACGTCCATGCAGTACAAGTTTATTTTCGCGATGGTAGATGGATTTACCAAATTCGTTTGGCTATATCCTGCAAAGTCAACAGGCTTCGAAGAAGCAATTAAAAAGATAATAAAATGGTCTACAGTTTTCAGATTACCAATTCGACTGATCAGTGACAAAGGATCAGCGTTTACTGCGAATGCATTTGAAGAATTTATGAAATCAAATGCAATTGAGCTTGTTTTAACAAGAACAGGCGTCGCTCGCGGTAACGGACAAATAGAGCGAGTAAACAGGGTAATACTATCAATCATATCAAAAATATCAGCAGAAGAGTCTACAAAGTGGTACACTTGGGTGCCAAATGTACAGAAAATTATTAATGCGCATGTCATTTGAGTTGCTGTTTGGGACTAAGATGAATATGAATTGGAATGACAGTTTTAATCACTTACTTGAAGAAGAAATTGTCACTAATTTTGACTACGAGAGGCAACAACTACGTGATGACGCTAAGAAGGAAATTCTTCGAGCTTAATCATCGCACAAGAAACACTATGATGCGAAGCGAAAGTGTGAGTACGAGTACAAGGTTGTAGAGCTTGTCGCTATTAAGCGTACGCAGTTTGTGGCAGGTAAAAAACTAGTGAGTGAGTACCTCGGCCCATACGAAGTTACCAACGTTAAAGGCAATGGGCATTATGATGTCCGGAAAACAGCGCAAGTAGATGATAAGTACCATTTTTTCGCTCTCTTTATTGACTGAATTTGTCATAACTTTGAAATGGTACGTGTTAAAAGAAAATCTTTTTCGTGTTCAACATATCCAAATTACTAAAGAATAGGTGTTTTATTATTACAATCTTCACTAGTAATCTTAGAAGTTTAATCTATTATAACATTTTCGTGTTCAGCGTGCCCAAATTAATAAAGAATAGGTGTTTTCATTAATGTAATAAATAAAGCTCTTATTAACAGCATCATTATTCTCAAATGGATCAGCTATATCTTTGAGTCGTTTTTTGGAAAAGCTCAAGTTCTTTTGCACATCAAGTACAATATCAGGTAGTGTTTTTTTAATTTTTGAATGTCACCTCCTTTAGTCAGATGCGAATGTTAACCAACTTTATGAACTGACATTAAAAAACTGTATACACCCGTCGATATAGCATGTATTGTATATACATTTAATTCAATAAATTATTTGTGCCTCTCTCAACTCTTCAATAATTGAAACAATTACATTGTTATGATTATTGTGACCAGCTGTTTGTGATGCAATTAAAAGTTTTAATCTATCAACAATCTCATTAAGATCATTCCAATATATGTAATTCGATTTATTCATATTAAGTTGCATAAGCCCGAAACCTTTATGTTTATTTTTTTTTTTCCAAATTTCGTGTTGAAATTGCTGCCGGTTTAGGTATTGAAAAGAGTTGTTGTGGTTTTAAAAAGAGTGTTTTAATAATGTGTTGATATTTTTGAGAGCGACCTCCCTTTACTTGACCAGAAATAGAGTTGTTTCTCCTATGAGCGTTTGTCTTTGTTAAAATTTCTTTGTAAATAAACAAATCTGACTCATCATAATACTTGGGGTTTTTTTTTTTTTTAAATAGTGAATTCAAACTTGGTGTAAGCTTCCAACTTTGACCATCAGTCATTTCAATTTTCTCTAAATTTATATAGATTTTAGTATTCCCCAATTTTATATCTCCATTAGAATCTTTACGCGGGCCATATGCTTTATGTAGCAGCCCCATTTCTTGGTAATTCACTCAAATTAAAAAAAAAAAATTCAAGATCAGTTCTGATCTGAACCTCTTTGCGATCGGTTGTGTTTACAAAAAGCGCCAGGCCACACTAGTAATAACCTAAAGCTTTAACTACCGTTTCTGTGAATTCTTACAAAACAAACAACACACAAAAAAAAAAAAAAGCAGCAGCAGCAACAGAGCTAGGCTCATCATCCAACATGAATAAACCGCCAAATGTAAACAAGTTGTTTTCAACAACTTTTCCTCCTTCTTTACATTAAATAATATACAGATCAGTTATTGATACAGATCAGCTATCGGACCAGTTATACAGAGCAGTTATACAGATCAGTTGTTGATACAGAGCAGTTATACAGATCAGATGGTGAAACAGGTCAGTTCGGCTATCTAAAATAAACTGTTAGCCGAAATGTTCAAACTGCTCTAGTTAACTAAAATAGACTGTTGTATTACATGTTATTCAACAATATTTATACAAGAATATATGTATATACCTTTAAATGGATATAAAAGTATCGAACCTCTTTCTATAACGACCACCATTTAAGGGATCATCTTTACTTATCACTAAAAATCCATAGTTATCTTTCCAAGCAACTTGATGGATTTTAGTAAATGTTTTAAAACCATATCAACACCAACATGATCATTATAAATATGCTTTATATTTAGTTCATCTTGTTTAAACATTATGATGAGATTAGCATTATCACGCACAAGATGTTTGGAATACGTGTATGGGTTTGACACAGATAGAAGGAATCAATGTTCTTATGTCGCCCCATACAAAAATATAAACGGATATTATTTTGTTTCTTACATGCAACATCATCAAATATCATTATTGAATTATTTTTTGCTTGATCTGGTGGTATTACACTTTCATTTTCGAAAATGTGGAAAAGCCCATTCCTTTAATTCGTTTATATTCGGTTGTTATAGCGATTTCGAGTACAAGTAAACACTTTAATATTTTAGTTCGTTTGGACTATCTATCAAAACAACATTAGTTTTTCTACAATTAGAGGGTCCTTCAATTAAAGCATTTTTGTTTAAGTAAACGCATATTAAAACAGGTTAATTTTCCATATGTTGTTCATTCCTCAGATGTCAATCAATGAGTGATTATCTATAAAATGCACATCCATTTTTATAATTCATTTAATCACAAATCGAATGTATATCGAGGAGGTTCTATTGTTAATAAATTGATTAATTCACTTCCTATGACCGCTTTTATATTATCCAACTGTGCGGCAGAATTCACTCATCGGATTTTTGCTTGTAGGCAAGCGCGCGCGGGGGTCGGCTATGCAGCCGTGTTCGATGTACCGCCGACAAAACTTTCGCTGCCTTTTTTTTCGTTGTTTTATTTTCACCACTTTCGTGTGTTTGTTCATTTCGTTAAGCGTTCGTAAAGTGAGGATGCATGCGAATGCATGAGAAATGAAAAATATAGCACGGAATGTGGAGAAATTCGCTTTGCTCTGTCGTTATTTATAATTTATAACTATAATCTTAGTATAAATTAATAAAATATAAATAAATGCTCCGGTCTAACAAAGAAAACACACAATCTATAATTTCATTTGCCTTTTCAAAACTCATTTTAAATCTAAATAAAATGCATATACAAACAAAAATGTAAACAAAGTGTTTTGCGATGAAACATACTCCAGCATACGAAAATAAAAATGAAGAGAAATGGGAAAAAGTATGTTTACGAAAGTCTACCAATGTATAAGCAAGCCACACACAACCATCAGACAACAAAGAAGAATCGTCGAAAAGTTCGAACACCGAATTGGATAATGTAAAACGCGACTATTGAATTACATTTACTTGATTATCGATTTTGTGGTCCAGGAACTAAACTCAAAACTCGATTAAAACGTGGCGATCAATGTATTAATCCATTAGAGGCGGCTTGTAGAGAACATGATGTAGCATATTCTCAAAACAAAGAGTTGACGAAACGTCACATAGCTGATTCAATTTTAGCTGATAAAGCGTGGTCCCGTGTCAAAGCAGCTGAAAGTAGTTTGAGTGAGAAAGCTGCAGCATATTTCGCAACTAATGCTATGAAAGCGAAAATAAAATTTGGTATGGGGCTTAAACGTAACGCAGTAGTGGAAAACAAGAAGAAGAATATAAGGAAGACAAAAAAGTGTGGGTGAGGAGTTTTAAAGGTGGCTACAAAAATTTTGAGAAAGGAAAAGCCTATTGCTTTTCATGATGCTATTAAACTTGCTCATAAAGTAATTAAAAATTCAATTGGACGCATGAGGAATATTAAAATAACACGTGTGATAAGCGTTCCGAAAGTTGGTGGTTATTTACCTTTGGTACCCATCTTAACCGCTCTCGGAGCAATTGGAGGTTTATTATCCGGTGGCGCAGTTATTGCTAAAACGATAAATAGTGTCAAAGCTGCTAGAGAATAACTCGAAGAAAATAAACGACACAATCGAAAAATGGAAACGATAGCTTTAGGGAAAGGGATGCACTTGAAGCCATATAGAAATGGTTTTGGGATTACGACAACTAGCTCGCAAAAGCCAAAAAACTCTTAAGGGAGCTACCCAATAGAGCTGTTTCGATTTTGACGTAATGAAATTTGGAAAAAACACATTCCATATTTTAGAGGTGTCTTCATGCGAAACTATTTATCAAAAACACCAAGGAAAACGGAGTGTGGTATTATTAATTTAGACTCTTCCACTGGACCTGGTACACATTGGGTAGCTTACTCAAAAAATGATATGGAGCATAATTATTTTGATAGTTTCGGAAATTTGCAGCCACCTAAAGAAATCGTTCATTATCTGGGGAAAAAAATTATGTACAACTATAGACGAGAGCAATGTTTCAATACCTTTAATTATGGTCATTTGTGTCTAAAATTTTTAGTTAAGAATCATCCTACTACAGGTATCATTGGATTCTCTCGCAGCATATTTCAAACGCTGGAAAATCAAAATTAACGCCAATAAAACGAGCGCAATATACTCAAGGAAGCGTAAAGAACGTCACCTACCCAGCTACTCCTTGAACATAAACAATGAACAAATCCCATGGGTAAATGATATCAGATATCTGGGAATTCATCTCGATAAAAATCTTTGCTCTATGTGCATATTGGGAAAATCCTCGACAAGATAAATATATATATATAAAACTATACGGATACTATATCCCATCATTAAACGGAGATCCAAGCTGTCGACCAAAAATAAGCTACTGATATATAAATCAGTTTTTGCACCCATTGTAATATATGGTTCTGAGGTTTGGGGAGTGTGTGCATAAAAATTGAAAAAAAAAATGAGAATCATCCTTCAACAACCAAAAAAAAAAAAAAAAAACAGAAAGAAGGCTATCTTTGGCTATGCCAAAGATGTAATACTCTTCACGCTCCTCCGGTTGCATCCAACCTTCCATTCTTAGCATCACTATATTCTTTCTGTTATAGTTTGAGTATCAACAAAGAACACAGTTTGAGTATCATCAAAGAACACATTTTGAGTATTAACAAGGAACACAGTTTGAGTGGCATTTATAAGTTTGTCATTTAATGTGAGTTTGTATGGGATGTACCCCTCCTGGTAATCTTAGGATCATGAAATTTACATAGTTGGTGGGCATGGCCTAGATACTTATAGTGTCTAAATTTCAGTTCGATACGTGAAAAAACAAAAAACTATTTCTAATAAGAACATACATTTAAAAGGGGTTTTGTAAGGGTGGACAAATGTACAGCGTATGTTAAAAAAAAACCTATGTGCAAAATTTCAGCTTAAAAACTGAGGGACTAGTTTTGATATAGACGGACGGACGGACGGACGGACAGACGGACATGGCTAAATCAACTCGTCTCATCGAGCTGATAACAAATATTTATACTTTATGTGGTCTGCAATGTCTCCTTCTGTTTGTTACAAACTTCATGGCAAACTTATAATACTATTCCCTCCCGTGAAGAGTATAACAATTATAACGGTTTTATAAATGAAATAATGAAGAAAGAAAAAGATGATTGAAAATAAAATTAAACAAAGATTATTTTTTTGTTTAACATTTTTGGATACAGGTTTTTCCTTTATTCTTCAATAGATATTTTTACATTTTCTTTATCAAAAATTGTATTTATTCTTAATTACAAATTTTCATTATTATTGCTGTTGTCACTTATTTGAAAGTGACCCATGCTTAAGTATGTAGTATACCATCAGATCATATTTTTCTCTTATCATCAGAACTACTTAAAGTGTTTTTTTTTTTTTTTTTTTCTGTTTATAAACTATGGGACTTAGATCTAATATTTTGGATAGTATCAGACAAAATTTTCTTATTTAATAGACATTCTTTGTAGTCACTTATATCCAACTTATCTAAAGCCGAATTTTTAACTGCCTTAGATTTCTTTATACACCCCATTCCTTCTAGACTTAAGGAATACATATTCGAGCGAAGGCCTATAAATTCGATCATAATTTTTCCGTTATTTTCATCCTTCATCATACCCAGAACCTTTTTATTGCATTTGCTGATATCATATTCTGAAGAGTCAAATTCTAATTGTATATCATTTTGAATATCTTTGTAAAAATATTGAGTTTTAATCGAATATATAAAAGAGCCAGTATCCATATAGTTTAAACTAAAATTTTCTCTATATTTTGGTTTCATATATCTATAATGAAAGTCATACATCTTAAATTTTGATAACTCTAATACAGCGAACCCTGCATACATCGGTTTATTACAACATGAACGCAAACGCTTCATTTGAATGGCATACATATCTTCTGAAAATTGGGCACAACTATGGAAATTAGATTAACGACAGACTGCTGGATCTCCATAAACAATGACAGTTACATTGCAGTAACGGCTCATTTTCTTATTGATGAATTCACTATGAAGTCGTGTCTTCTTGCTTGCCCCAATATCACGAAGCATCATACAACGGAAAACTTAGCGGAGGAACTCAACAATGTTGTAACTGACTGGGACATAAAACCAAAAATTATTTTGGCAGTGTCTGACAATGCAGCCAACAATAAAAGTGTTATAGAAAGCAAATTAAATTGGAAGCACTTAGGGTGTATGGCGCATACAATTAATTTAATTGTAAAAGACGCTTTGAAGATAAGCGACGTTGTGACTACAATTGATAAAGTCAAAAGTATCGTAGCACATTTCCGTAGGAGCAGCATTTCAAATGTAAAGTTTTTGGAGTTTCAAAAAAATCCGGAAATGCGACACCTTTAAAACTGCTGCAGGATACACCCACTCGATGGAACAGCACCTTCTATATGCTGCAACGGTTTTGTGCTTTGGAAGATGCTGTGAGAGCAACAGTTGCGTTGTTGAATACAGATCTTCCAGTTCTGACGTCAAATGAATGAGAAGTGGTAAAGGAACTGTGCCAAATTTTAAAGCCATTTGAAGCCGCAACCAATTCATTAAGTGGTGAAAACAAAACAAAAAAAAACCAAACGGCATCAATCGTTATTCCCATTGTCAGAGGCATCAGGCGGGTCTTGACACTGATAAGATCAAATATTTTGCAAAATGGTGTAATGGTGATGGCAATGATTATCGTCTTGGCAACGTGATGATTAGCAAAACACTTTGGGCTAGCACATTCTGTGATCCTCGCTTCAAAAATATACCATTCACAGATGATTACCATTTCGATCATATGAAGAAATGGTTAATAAATGAAGTCGCCCAAAAAAGAGACAAGCTGCTACAACACAACCAAAGGAACACCAAATTCCCGTGCAATTCTCGAAGTCCAAAGATATTTGGAATCGGGAATTATTCCTCGGGACCAAGATCTACTTGCATGGTGGAAAGGTAACAAATACTTTTACCCGTTTTTGTCAATGGTAGCACAAGAAAAATTAAATGTGCTTAGCACATCAGTGCCATGTGAGCGACCTTTTTTCAAAAGCCGGGATTATAATTTCTGACAGACGTTCTCGCTTGAGTTCACTCAAAACGTAAATGTTACTTTTTTTAAACAGCAATTTAAAGCACACAAATTCATAAATTCAACTCATCTATTTACCTATCACTAGTTGTCCCGGCTCGCGTTGCAACGCCCTCGCTTAAGGAATCTTGTCTTAAGTTAGTAGCTGAATTAAATTCAGTTTTTATACTCTAAATTTTATTAATTTTAATATTCACTCAATAAGATTCATAACACTCACACAAAACAAATAAATTAATCGTTAACCACAACAGAAACCGTTGAAACCACATCCGCAATAGAAAATTGTCAAGCAGCTGAGATACTTTAGAAAAATCAGACGAATCAAATATGAATATTGACATAATTCTCTGATTTGACAATTGACAAAGACTAGTCGACTGATTAAATTAGGCCTCAAGGGTTCTATGCTAAATTTTATTGAGTTATAAATAGTGTAACACACACGTCTTTCTTTTATATAAGTATATGAAATTTAGTTATAATATTATTTAGTATGTAAGTGTATTATAAGTAATATTAAAATAAAGATTAAATATATAAGATTAAACAATAACTTTTAGTTATATTACATTACCTTCATTCATTTTTAAGTTATTAAATTACTATATTACTATTTATTATAACAGTATTAAAACATACGTATTTATCCATTGTAATACCAATGAGCTGAAGGCCTACGATGCTATTGCTCTTTTAATTTTTAAGCTGGCTCATAATTTGATATTATAAGTTATTAAAGTTATTAAATAAATAATTAAATAAAAAAAGTTCTTTAAAATAAGTATCACATTAAATATCTTTAACGCATTCCTTTAATTTTTTTTTTCATTTTAAACAAATTTGTTGCTTTGCTTATTAGCCAGATTCATATAAAAATTATGATTACATTTTAGGGCTTTTTAACATGTTCTTTTATTAGTGATTCTAAACTGTGGATCACAGTTGCAAATCATATTTAGATGAACTAAATCTAAACTGTGACTCAATCACAGTTTAGAACCCCTGTGATTTTCAAAGAGCAGTCACAGTTTTCACTGTGAATGTGAAATCACTCACCACTAGTGAAGAAATGATCGAGTAAGAGATCACTGTCATCTAATTAGTCGGCATAAGGGTGCAGCTCATAACGCTTGCAATTTCAAATTGAAAATACCGAATTTTTTTCCAGTTTTTTTTCATAATTTTTCACGCTATGATGCACATCTGTTTGTTAGGGAATTATCAAAAATTGAGGGAAATATAAAAGTTTTACCTCTTCATAAAGAATTCTATATTTCATTTCAAAATAGTATATAGAGATAGAAAATAAAAAGTTTGATTTAGAGATAAGATTTTTAGATTCATTCAGGTTTATGGCATCAAGCTTAGATAAATTAGCAAATAATTTATCTCCAGATAGTTTATGTCAGGTGCTTACCACAATTATAAGACACTTTAAAAATTTTACTTCTAACCCTCGCCAAATCTGCGTGGTTTATATTTTGTAAATAATTAATTACAGCAGCGCCACAAAGAAGCACGACTCCGTTTCGCGGAAAATAAGTTGGCCACATGGTGGGACTTAGTAAGACAATTTTACACTACAACATTCGCATTGATCTTAACGTGATTTCTTTAAATATGTTATTTTTTCCGATGAGAAAAAATTCAATCTCGATGGACCAGATGGGTTTCGGTATTATTGGCGCGATTTGAGAAAGGAACCCTTTGTTTTCTCTAAGAGAAACTTTGGTGGCGGGTCAGTAATGGTCTGGGGCGCATTCACTAAATGTGGTACGCTCGAATTGAAATTTACAAGCTCAAAAATGAATAGCGCAGACTACATAAATGTGCTTGAAAGTAGCCTGCTTCCTTTTTTGGTCGGAAACAGGGAAAACCCGTGTTTTTATGCATGACAATGCTCCAATAGTCGCCGAACAATGGCGTATATGCAAGACTGCTCTGTCCAGGTGATGAACTGGCCGGCATGCTCGCCAGACTTAAACCCCATTGAAAACATTTGGGGAGCTTATGCTCAAAATAAAAAATTCGAAAATGTTTCCGATCTAAAAAGGTCGATTTTACATGAGTGAAACAAGCTTGAGCCAGTCTTGCTTCACAACCTTATAAATTCAATAAAAACCCGTATTTTTGAAGTTGGGAAAATCCGAGGGTGGACACATCGGTTATTATTATACTCTTCACGGGAGTGAATAGTAGAATAGTATTATAAGTTTTTCATGAAGTTTGTAACACACAGAAGGAGACATCGCAGAGCACATAAAGTATATATATTTGTGATCAGCTCGAAGAGACGAGTTTATTAAGCCATGTCCGTCCGTCTGTCTGTATGCATGTACGCAAACTAATCCCTAGTTTTTGAGCCTTAGAGCTGAAATTTTGCACATAGGTTTCTTTTTACCATACGCTGCACATTTGTCATCAGCCGAATCAGACCATTAGGGGGGTACCACCTATACAAACCACACTTTAAATTAAGGTTCTTATTAGAAAAAGTTTTGTTTTTATGGAACTGAAATTTAGACATTATAAGTTTCTGATCTATATTCATCAACCGTGTAAATTTCATGATCCTAGAGTTACCAGGACGGGTACCTCCCAGACAAACCGCCCATTAAATTAATGTTCTTCTAAGAAAAAGTGTTTTGTTTTTTAACGTATCCAACTAAAATTTGGACACTATAAGTTTCTTATCCATATTCATCAACTGTGTAAATTTCATGATCTAATGGTTACCAGGAGGGGTACCTCCCATACAAACCCAAATCAAATGACAAACTTATAAGGAATAAAAGTACAAAAAAATTGCCACTCAAACTAATGTGATGCTAAGAAAGGAAGGTTGGATGCAACTCGGAGAAGTGTGAAGAGTATTACATCTATGGCATATCCAATGATAGCTTTCTTTCTGGTTTTTTATTGTTTTTGTAAAAGATACTGTCGAAGTACAATTTTATGTTGGTTTAACACTTAAAAGAAGAAAGTGTCTTATAATTTTGTTAAGCGCGCAAAAGGGGAATTTCACAATTTTTGTATTTTTCTGATTGTTATTTACTAAAAAAAAAATAAAATTGGAGATAGTAATTGACAATTGAATGCCAATAACCCAAAATTATTTTTGAATTTCTATCTTTAAAACCTAACCAGATCTTTAAAAAAAAACAAAGTGTCTTATAATTGTGATAAGCACCTTACAACCCGAAAATTTTTCTCCAACGATTCTTATTTTAACTTATCCCGTCGAAAGGGTGTTTTTCCTTATGAATATGTAGACACAATAGAACGCCTACAGAAGGGGAATTACCACCTCATGAGTTATTTTTTAATTATCTCAATAATCAAGAATGTAGTATAGATGACTATCATCATGCACAAAATGTTTGTAGAGAGTTTGGATGTAAAACATTACAGAACTATATGGAGTTATTTTTTAAGACAGATATACTTCTCTTGTCTGATATATTTCAAAACTTTCGTGCCATATGTAAAACTGTACATAAACTTGATTATACTGTCATATAAAATAAAACTTAAGCTGTTGACAGACTTCAATATGTATATGTTTGTGCAATCGGGTATTCGTGGTAGTTTGGTACAATGTTCCAAACGGTATACCAAAGCCAACAACAAGTATATGACCGATTTTGATGTCAGCAAACCATCTGAATTTTTAATGTATTTGGTCTATGGCCCAATACCTGCAATATGAAAGCTTAGTGAAGGGGAAATAGATTCTTTCCAATTACAAAATATTATCCCAAAATATAAAATAAGTTATATGTTAGAAGTTGATCTCGAATATCCGCTTCAATACATGATCCGATTTACCCTTCGCTCCACGGAATGGGTGTATAGGAACATCGAGATCTAAAAAACTTGCTACAGATCTCGATAACAAAGAAAAATATATTATTCATTATCGTGTTCTGCAACAGTTAATTTTTAAAAAAGTACATAGGGTTTTACGATTTAAACAATCTCCATGGCTTAAAAAATATATTGATTTGAATACCCAACAACGAACAGTAGCGAGCAATGCATTCGAGAAAGATTTCTATAAATTGCTAAATAACACAGTATATGGTAAAACCATAGAGAATGTTAATAAGAGAAAGGATATAAAATTAGTTACATCGTGGGAAACCACAAATAGAAATAGATTGGGGGCGCTGAATTATGGTTTTTTATTCCACTCTTAAGAGAGAAACAAAACCAAGACAAATGATACTATGTATCTGTTTTTATCAAATGTTTATTTAAAACTAAACTCATCAAACATCAAAGTGAATCTTAACAAAAGTTCAACTTAATTCTAAAGCTTTTAACGAAACAAGGAGAGAAAATAAATTTAGAGGATTAAGATAAAACAGGGATGGAAAGACATTTAAATTATTAAGTCGAAAAGTATATTACCTCTCCTTTATTTCTAACTATACATAACTGCTCCATCCTTTGTTTCGTGATACTCCTGAATCACAATTACAATATACATACACATATGTTTGTTTTTATTTGTTTTGAAATTACAATATTTATTACATATATTATATTTATTTATTTATTGAAATTAATTATTATTTAAATTTGAAAGATTTGTGCAGTTTGAATATTTAAAAGGTCTCTTTATATTATTTTCGTGAATATTTGTTGAATTCTGTTTTCTAAACTTAGGTTGCTCTTTATGTTTTAAACTTTTATAATTTTTAATATATCCCTCAATTCTGTCTTCTTCATAATTCTCCCGTTTTTCATTTCTTTTTTGAGTAATTGCAAGTTGTCGTGCTTCTATTCGTTTTTTTTATTAATAAATTATCAACTTTGTTGTTGTGTACATTTATGGGTGTTTCTTTAATTGTAGAATGAAATGTATTATTATAATAGTCAACAGCTTTAATCAATTGGTAATTTCTCTAATTTACACCAAAGCACATCAACATCAACATTGATGGATCAACATTGATGGATCAACATTGATGTGCCTACTGATACGTATCAGATTCGACAACAACCACAAGGAAAATGACGTCATTCAGGGGTTGTTGTTGTAGAATGTGATGGAGATCAATAGTCGCATCAAGAACTGATGTGCCTTGATATGAAAATTAATAATGGTCTCTCTAGACATTTCTGCAGTGCTGCCAAGTTTTTTTGTGTTTTTCCATCTGTCGCATCACTAAACAGCAGCTGATGGCTCAAAACATTGTTAAGTAAACAATAAATTGTCAATTTTTTTAAAAGAATTTAATAAAATAAGTATCAGGAATGAAAAAGGGAATTGCAAGAATTATTTGCATATGTCGCAAAATGTTCTAAATCAAGTATTATTCACAAACTTTTAGTTTTTATTTAACCAACGTGCTCGCAAGTTCCACTTGTGTGTATAACCAAAACAAAAAACAGCTGTTCGTGTCTATTTTAACATCATATTCTCCAAGTTGAATAAGCCACCTTTGGAACCGAGGGTTTATGTTCTTTCCATTCTTTTTTACTTGGCTGGTGGTCAGTACTCAGATGGAACTCTCTACCGAAAAGATATGGTCGGAAGTATTGACAACTCCACACTATTGCAAGCAGTTCCTTTTCTACCGTTGAATAGTTTTTTTTGTGATCGTTGAGAGTACGAGATGCAAAACATATAGGATGACCCTCCTGGGAAAGAACAGCCAAATAGCTTAGCAAAATTGGGGTACCTTAAAATAGGATAGTCTGTGATGATAATTCTGAGTTTTTCAAAAGCAGATAGCCTTCTTTCTGTTTTTTTTTTTTTTTTTGGTTGTTGAAGGATGATTCTCAATTTTTTTTTCATTTTTTTTGCACACACTCCCCAAACCTCAGAACCATATATTACAATGGGTGCAAAAACTGATTTATATACAATATCAGAAGCTTATTTTTGGTCGACAGCTTGGATCTCCGTTTATTGATGGGATATAGTATCCGTATAGTTTTATATATATATTTATCTTGTCGAGGATTTTCCCAATATGCACATAGAGCAAAGTTTTTTATCGAGATGAATTCCCAGATATCTGATATCATTTACCCATGGGATTTGTTCATTGTTTATCTTCAAGGAGTAGCTGGGTAGGTGACGTTCTTTACGCTTCCTTGAGTATATTGCGCTCGTTTTATTGGCGTTAATTTTGATTTTCCAGCGTTTGAAATATGCTGCGAGAGAATCCAATGATACCTGTAGTAGGATGATTCTTAACTAAAAATTTTAGACACAAATGACCATAATTAATGGTATTGAAACATTGCTCTCGTCTATAGTTGTACATAATTTTTTCCCCCAGATAATGAATGATTTCTTTAGGTGGCTGCAAATTTCCGAAACTATCAAAATAATTATGCTCCATATCATTTTTTGAGTAAGCTACCCAATGTGTACCAGGTCCAGTGGAAGAGTCTAAATTAATAATACCACACTCCCTTTTCCTTGGTGTTTTTGGTAAATAGTTTCGCATGAAGACACCTCTAAAATATGGAATGTGTTTTTTCCAAATTTCATTACGTCAAAATCGAAACAGCTCTATTGGGTAGCTCCCTTAAGAGTTTTTTGGCTTTTGCGAGCTAGTTGTCGTAATCCCAAAACCATTTCTATATGGCTTCAAGTGCATCCCTTTCCCTAAAGCTATCGTTTCCATTTTGCGATTGTGTCGTTTATTTTCTTCGAGTTGTTCTCTAGCAGCTTTGACACTATTTATCGTTTTAGCAATCGCTGCGCCACCGGATGATAAACCTCCAATTGCTCCGAGAGCGGTTAAGATGGGTACCAAAGGTAAATAACCACCAACTTTCGGAACGCTTATCACACGTGTTATTTTAATATTCCTCATGCGTCCAATTGATTTTTTAATTACTTTATGAGCAAGTTTAATAGCATCATGAAGAGCAATAGGCTTTTCTTTTCTCAAAATTTTTGTAGCCACTTTTATCGCCTTTAAAACTCCACATCCACACTTCTTTGTCTTCCTTATATTCTTCTTCTTGTTTTCCATTACTGCGTTACGTTTAAGCCCCATACCAAATGTTGTTTTCGCTTTCATAGCATTAGTTACGAAATATGCTGCAGCTTTCTCACTCAAACTACTTTCAGCTGCTTTGACACGGGACCACGCTTTATCAGCTAAAATTGAATCAGCTATGTGACGTTTCGTCAACTCTTTGTTTTGAGAATATGCTACATCATGTTCTCTACAAGCCGCCTCTAATGGATTAATACCTTGATCGCCACGTTTTAATCGAGTTTTGAGTTTAGTTCCTGGACCACAAAATCGATAATCAAGTAAATGTAATTCAATAGTCGCGTTTTACATTATCCAATTCGGTGTTCGAACTTTTCGACGATTCTTCTTTGTTGTCTGATGGTTGTGTGTGGCTTGCTTATACATTGGTAGACTTTCGTAAACATACTTTTTCCCATTTCTCTTCATTTTTATTTTCGTATGCTGGAGTATGTTTCATCGCAAAACACTTTGTTTACATTTTTGTTTGTATATGCATTTTATTTAGATTTAAAATGAGTTTTGAAAAGGCAAATGAAATTATAGATTGTGTGTTTTCTTTGTTAGACCGGAGCATTTATTTATATTTTATTAATTTATACTAAGATTATAGTTATAAATTATAAATAACGACAGAGCAAAGCGAATTTCTCCACATTCCGTGCTATATTTTTCATTTCTCATGCATTCGCATGCATCCTCACTTTACGAACGCTTAACGAAATGAACAAACACACGAAAGTGGTGAAAATAAAACAACGAAAAAAAAGGCAGCGAAAGTTTTGTCGGCGGTACATCGAACACGGCTGCATAGCCGACCCCCGCGCGCGCTTGCCTACAAGCAAAAATCCGATGAGTGAATTCTGCCGCACAGTTGGATAATATAAAAGCGGTCATAGGAAGTGAATTAATCAATTTATTAACAATAGAACCTCCTCGATATACATTCGATTTGTGATTAAATGAATTATAAAAATGGATGTGCATTTTATAGATAATCACTCATTGATTGACATCTGAGGAATGAACAACATATGGAAAATTAACCTGTTTTAATATGCGTTTACTTAACACAATTAAATGCTTTAATTGAAGGACCCTCTAATTGTAGAAAAACTAATGTATGTAATTTGATAGATAGTCCAAACGAACTAAAATATTCAAAGTGTTTACTTGTACTCGAAATCGCTATATCAACCGAAACACGAATATTTGAAAACGCTTTTAAAACCAATTAAAGGAATGGGCTATTTCCACATTTTCCGAAAATGAAAGTGTAATACCACCAGATCAAGCAAAAAATAATTCAATAATGATATTTGATGATGTTGCATGTGAGAAACAAAATAATATCCGTTCATATTTTTGTATGGGGCGACATAAGAACATTGATTCCTTCTATCTGTGTCAAACCCATACACGTATTCCAAACATCTTGTGCGTGATAATGCTAATCTCATCATAATGTTTAAACAAGATGAACTAAATATAAAGCATATTTATAATGATCATGTTGGTGTTGATATGGTTTTAAAACATTTACTAAAATCCATCAAGTTGCTTGGAAAGATAACTATGGATTTTTAGTGATAAGTAAAGATGATCCTTTAAATGGTGGTCGTTATAGAAAGAGGTTCGATACTTTTATATCCATTTAAAGGTATATACATATATTCTTGTATAAATATTGTTGAATAACATGTAATACAACAGTCTATTTTAGTTAACTAGAGCAGTTTGAACATTTCGGCTAACAGTTTATTTTAGATAGCCGAACTGACCTGTTTCACCATCTGATCTGTATAACTGCTCTGTATCAACAACTGATCTGTATAACTGGTCTGATAACTGCTCTGTATCAACAACTGATCTGCTTCAACATCGGAAGGAAAAATGAAGGAGAATATTCTAAAAGAATTAGCAAAGACAAGAAAGGCATTTAAAAAGAAGTTTCAAAGTAATAAACTGGGAAAAGCCGAAAATAATTATAACCTTGAGGAGACGTTTAAACCGATAACACAACCCCTTAAGGAAATTATCAATAAACAAAATTTATCAACACAATTATTTAATGTAAAGAAGGAGGAAAAAGAGGCTAAAGAAGAAGATTTTAAGGACGAGAAACATTTCAACAACACTTCAAAAAATGAATCCAAATTAAAAAAATTTTATTCTTTTGAAAATTATTAAGACAGTGACTTCAGTGAACCCAGAAATGATGTTGATGAATATGTTAATGATGAAGGTAATGAGTACAAATTTATAAAAACCCATAAATCTAGTGCAAATAGTCGATTTTTCTCTCAATCGGATACGTTACATGATGATGATGATCTTGAATTTATTTATTTATATAATGCCAACCTAAAGTTAAAACTAAATGTTAACAAAAGTAGATAAGTAGCCATGGTTGCCAGGGCCTTCAGCTAAAATAAATATACGAGGGCGGTTCGTTCAGTACCCGTGTTAGAAATGAAGACACCGATTTTCAAAAAAATGTTTTTTATTTTTCAACATAGTCCCCTTTTAGAAAGATACACGTCTCCCAACGTTCCGGCCATTTTTTAACCCTTCCAAAAAATAGGATTTATCGAACTCTCCAAAATACGCCTCTGTTTTCGAAACAACACCTTTTTTTCGCCAAGTGTGGCCATGTCTCCTTTAATCTTTTATCGAAGCGGTCCAATAACTCATTGTAGTATTGTCCAGTGATCGTTCTTCCCTTTTCTAAAAAGTCGTCGCCATAACCTTACCGGCCGATGGGACCGTCTTCGCCTTCTTTGGTGCAGATTCACCGGGAGAAATTCATTGTTTTGTTTGTTGCTTAGTTTCTGGTGTGTAATGATGAATCCAGGTTTCATCAACGGTGACAACTCGATGCAAAAAGTCTTTCGGATCTTGCTTAAATTGTCCCAAACACTGCTTCGAAGTTAACAGCCGCATCCGCTTGTTGTCCAGCGTGAGCAATCGCGGCACCCATCGGACCAACAATTTTTTCATCGGCAACTTATCATGTAAAATATTAATTGACATTCCGTTCGACACACCTACAGCCTTTGCTACTTCGTGCACTTTCGTTCGTAGATCAGTGAGAATCATGTCGTGGACTTTTTGAATGATTTCCTCGGTAACCACGTCTGCCAGGCGTCCTGGTCGCTCCTCATCAAAAACGGATGTTCGCCCACGTTTAAATTCGTTGAGCCAATATTTAACTGTGGTCATAGATGGCGACGTGTCCCCATAAACAGCATCCAACTTTGCTTTTATCTCCTCGCATTTTTTCCCATCCAAAAACAAAAAGCAAATTACTGAACGATACTGCTCTTTATCCATCTTAGCGAAAATCACGAAACACGTCTGACTCGGATGGCTGCCAAATCGTCGTCTGATAGATGACAGCACACGATGATAACACTAACTTCACTCAGGAACGTCCTCTACCGTCAAACACGGATACTAAATGAACCATCCTCGTAATTTTATATAAATATGAGTGTAGATAACAATGATAGTGACTAAATAAATGCTTAAGTTTAAAGTTAAATTTTACTGTACAGGATAGGTTTTTTTGGATATTAAGAATAAGATTAATATTATTAAAGGACGGATCAGAAATGATTGAGATGGGGTCTGTGTTAGCGAACGTTGTGGATCTGAGGCTGTGTAATGAGGGGCAGGATGTGATAATGTTGTGAATGGTATTAGGCGCGTTATTACATAAGTGGCAGATGTTGCTTAGGTTTTTGTCGATGAGGTGCATGTTTGTTAGGTTTGTGTGACCAAGTCGGATTCTAGTAAACTTTATCTGATCGAGTCTAGATAAAAGTTTAAAAGTTAGAGAATTATAAAGTGTGGTGGAAGTGCTATTGGAAGAGTGGATTTGCTTATACCAGCTGGAGGTGTGTTGTAGCATGGTGCTGTGTTCCCGATATATGTGTTTTTTGAGAGTATGAATAATGTCGCTGATGTTGTAGTTGAGTGTGTATATAAGTGTTAACTTAATAGCGATCTTTGCTGTTAAATCTGCCTTTTCAATGCCTTTGATTCCAGTGTGGCTGGGAACCCAGATAAGTTTTATTTTGGGGAATTTTGTATTCAGTAGGGATCTTATTGTTGATAGTAGTAGTTGTGGTTATTAAAATTGGCTATAGCGGATAAAGCAGAAAGTGAGTCAGAGCAAATAGCTTCTCAACTGGCTTACGTATACCAATGTTTATAGCTTCATGGATTGCAATGATTTCAGCAGCTTAATTTTCCTGTTAAGCATAAAATTTTCAACATAAGAGATTATTTTGAGACCTTATTTCCATTCTCATAGTTGGTTTATAATGGTGTGCATGCCTATCTTGTCGAAAGCTTTGGAGAATTCAAAAGAATTTATGGACAAGTGACGCTTGGATGAGATAGCTCGTGTTGCTAGGTGATCTATATAAAGTAGATTATCTAGAACAGATTTGCCTCTCTTAAAACCGTGCTGGTTGTTGTGAATGAGATTGTTTGTAGAAACGAGCACCCACAACCTTTTGGAAATTATTTTGGCCATGACCTTTGCAAGGCAAGGGATTAATGATATTGGTCTGTACGTTTTGATTTCAGTTTTGATCTTATGATGTTTGAGGATTGGTATGACTAGGCTACTTTTATAGGCTTGTGGGATATAGTTATTGAGGATGTTGTTGAAGTGTTTGAGAATACGGATTTTAAGGACATAGGGTGAGTTTTGGATCATGGAGTATGAGATGCGGTCAGGACCTGGTGTGGACCCTTTAAGTGAGTTGAGAGATGTTAGGTATTCCACGAAGGAAATTTCTTTTTTTATTTCGTTAGCTGTATTGGACGGAGGGTAGTTCGAAGTACATAAGTGGAATAGCATTGTGCTTGCAGTGTCGAAATAGAGGAGAGAAGTTGGAATCATCAGCTTCTTTGGACCACTGGTCCGCAAAGGAGTTGACTATGATATTTGGGTTTGTTGTGAGAGTATTGGTATCGGGGTTGAGGATACTGTGGATATTTTTTGTGGGATAGAGACCACAAAATCTTTTAATGTTGGATCATATTTTGGAGGAGTTGGAGCTAGGACATATATCCGAAGTGAAGTCATTAATGGATTGTCTTTTGGCAGCTTTAATTGCCCTTTTAAATTTAGCGTTAGTTTTTTTAAACTGTACCATATTAACTGTATTCATATGTCTTTTTTGTAATAACCAACAACTACTTTTAACTTTTTTCAGAGATGATAGCTCTGTGTTCCACCAGCGAACAGTGCGGGTCATTGCGTATGTGGTGTTTTGTGGTATGGAAAAATGTGCGCTACGGATTATAGTTTCCTTAATTAATGCTGCTTCTGTATTGATATTATTTTTTGGTTGGGAAGTGAAGTTTGCTTGTTTTATTAACTTTTGGGAATGGGTCTAGTCGGCTTTTTTTAAATTATATATAGGTTTGGCAATGTGATTTGCTGTGGAGGTGGGGAAGAGGGAAAGAAATATTGGAAAGTGATCGCTTCCGCAAAGGTTGTCAGATATTTCCCATTTAGTGTAAGTTAACATTTGCGAAGAACAGAGGGATAAGTCTATATGGATAAGGGTATTATGGGTTGAGTAGTGAATTGGTGACATGTCGTTTAGAAGGGTAAGGTTAGATTGTTGAATGTAACTTGCTAAAGTTTTGCCTCTTTTATTTTCTTGTGGGGAACCCCAGCTGTAATGCCAGCTGTTGAAGTCACAGTTAACAATCGAAGGGTGGTTTAAGTAAGAAAACATATTATGAAGGTTATTATTGTTAACTGATTTGTTTGGTGGTATGTATGCAGATAGAAAATTGAATTTGATTTTAGAATGCACTAAGACAGCGGATGCATCAAAATCATTATCAAGTGGTACTGCATTGGGTGTATTGAGTTGAGCGTTAATAGGGCGACACCACCATTTGAATTGTTAGAGGAGTTTTGATGGTCCATGATATAGTTAATTGGTATGTGTATGTTGTTAAGGGAATGTAGATGGGTTTCTTGTAAGGATTATGTTAGGGTTATAATGTTTAATTAATATCTGCAACTGGCTGTAATTGTTTACAAATATTTAAACAAGTAGTTAGAATTCTTAAGTTAGTAACCACGGCGGATAGCCAGTTGTGTTACAAGTGAGTATTTGAAGCTCCTTCTGTCAGACATAAGATCAACAGAAAGGCGCTCCATGTGTTAAGGAAGATGTCTGTGAGGGCGACGGTCCCCGTGGAGACGCAGAAGCCATAAAAGCTTGTGGTCAGAAAGAAAAATTAGATTAGGTCTTCACTGTCGCTAAAGGATGAATTTAGTTTAGGTCTTTTCTTTTTTTTCGCTGTTTTTACTATTGATCTTATTTTTGTTAGTAGATTTTTGGGTTATTTTAAGTTTGAGATGAGATATACGCTTGGATGTAATACTTTTGTCACCTTCAGTGGGGGAAGATTCCCCCATCTGTGTCCATTACGTCTATATATGCTGTTAGAGTCCTTGGGTCTGAATGATTGGATGGTGAAGCATGGTGTCCAGCTGATGTTGAGTGCTTGGAGGAGGCAGCCGTCGTTGCTATGGAGGTGGTGTTAGAGGTGACTGATGAGATTAGGGTATATGTGTTATTGTTATTGGCTAGTACTTCGGAGTATTGTGCATCATGGTGTAGGTGGCGGATGTTGTAAATATTAAGTGCGGATTTATGGTCTACATTTTCTTTGATTTTAATAGCTGTTAACTCCTGTTATTTAATAAATACTGGGCACTTCTTATCGACTGGAGTCTGATTATTTTTAACTTCAGGATTATGTTTGCAGGTAATGCTTGACTTTTCCTTTGAGCAAATTTCGTTCTCATTTGTGTGATATTCTTCTGAACAATTGGGACATGTTTTATTGCTTTTATAGATAGATGTAGGGTGTCCAAAATGTAGGCATTTCTTACATCTTAGTGGGAGAGGGGTATACGGTCGTACGTGTACCATTTCGTAACCAATCCTTAATTTTTCCGGTAAAATGTGAGAAGCAAAGGTAATAATAATAAGTCCAGTTTCTATTAAAGTTGTTTTGTTTCTTTTTGATTTTGTAGACATTTGTACTTTTTTGTGTTTCAAGTTCCTCTTTTATTTAAATCTCTGGTATGTTTCTAAGGTCGTTAGAGTAAATAACGTCTTTAGTATAATTGAGAGATTTGTGCTCTTTAGTAGTTACTGAGAATTCAACAATTTTATTTAATTTTGTGAGCTTTGTAGCTTGAACGTCGGTTTTAGTTGTCACGAGGAAAGTACCTGCTCTCGTTTTTTTACAAATATCCACTTCATCTCCGCACGTGTAGTAGATGACTTTTTGTATTAATTAAGGTGATGGTGATATGTTCTCAAAGCTTTTATTATAAATTCTACTATTAACCATATATTTGCCTGCAGACAAGCTTTTCTTGATTGTTGTTGTTGAAAACAACTTGTTTACATTTGGCAGTTTATTCATGTTGGATGATGAGCCTAGCTCTGTTGCTGCTGCTGCTTTTTTTTTTTTTTGTGTGTTGTTTGTTTTGTAAGAATTCACAGAAACGGTAGTTAAAGCTTTAGGTTATTACTAGTGTGGCCTGGCGCTTTTTGTAAACACAACCGATCGCAAAGAGGTTCAGATCAGAACTGATCTTGAATTTTTTTTTTTTAATTTGAGTGAATTACCAAGAAATGGGGCTGCTACATAAAGCATATGGCCCGCGTAAAGATTCTAATGGAGATATAAAATTGGGGAATACTAAAATCTATATAAATTTAGAGAAAATTGAAATGACTGATGGTCAAAGTTGGAAGCTTACACCAAGTTTGAGTTCACTATTTAAAAAAAAAAAAACCCCAAGTATTATGATGAGTCAGATTTGTTTATTTACAAAGAAATTTTAACAAAGACAAACGCTCATAGGAGAAACAACTCTATTTCTGGTCAAGTAAAGGGAGGTCGCTCCCAAAAATATCAACAAATTATTAAAACACTCTTTTTAAAACCACAACAACTCTTTTCAATACCTAAACCGGCAGCAATTTCAACACGAAATTTGGAAAAAAAAAAATAAACATAAAGGTTTCGGGCTTATGCAACTTAATATGAATAAATCGAATTACATATATTGGAATGATCTTAATGAGATTGTTGATAGATTAAAACTTTTAATTGCATCACAAACAGCTGGTCACAATAATCATAACAATGTAATTGTTTCAATTATTGAAGAATTGAGAGAGGCACAAATAATTTATTGAATAAAATGTATATACAATACATGCTATATCGATGGGTGTATACAGTTTTTAAATGTCAGTTCATAAAGTTGGTTAACATTCGCATCTGACTAAAGGAGGTGACATTCAAAAATTAAAAAAACACTACCTGATATTGTACTTGATGTGCAAAAGAACTTGAGCTTTTCCAAAAAACGACTCAAAGATATAGCTGATCCATTTGAGAATAATGATGCTGTTAATAAGAGCTTTATTTATTACATTAATGAAAACACCTATTCTTTATTAATTTGGGCATGCTGAACACGAAAATGTTATGATAGATTAAACTTCTAAGATTACTAGTGAAGATTGTAATAATAAAACACCTATTCTTTAGTAATTTGGATATGTTGAACACGAAAAAGTTAAAGATTTTCTTTTAACACGTACCATTTCAAAGTTATGACAAATTCAGTCAATAAAGAGAGCGAAAAAATGGTACTTATCATCTACTTGCGCTGTTTTCCGGACATCATAACGCCCATTGCCTTTAACGTTGGTAACTTCGTATGGGCCGAGGTACTCACTCACTAGTTTTTTACCTGCCACAAACTGCGTACGCTTAATAGCGACAAGCTCTACAACCTTGTACTCGTACTCACACTTTCGCTTCGCATCATAGTGTTTCTTGTGCGATGATTGAGCTCGAAGAATTTCCTTCTTAGCGTCATCACGTAGTTGTTGCCTCTCGTAGTCAAAATTAGTGACAATTTCTTCTTCAAGTAAGTGATTAAAACTGTCATTCCAATTCATATTCATCTTAGTCCCAAACAGCAACTCAAATGACATGCGCATTAATAATTTTCTGTACATTTGGCACCCAAGTGTACCACTTTGTAGACTCTTCTGCTGATATTTTTGATATGATTGATAGTATTACCCTGTTTACTCGCTCTATTTGTCCGTTACCGCGAGCGACGCCTGTTCTTGTTAAAACAAGCTCAATTGCATTTGATTTCATAAATTCTTCAAATGCATTCGCAGTAAACGCTGATCCTTTGTCACTGATCAGTCGAATTGGTAATCCGAAAACTGTAGACCATTTCCTTATCTTTTTAATTGCTTCTTCAAAGCCTGTTGACTTTGCAGGATATAGCCAAACGAATTTGGTAAATCCATCTACGTTCGCGAAAATAAACTTGTACTGCATGGACGTTGCACCCATGGGGCCTAGATGGTCAACATGCAATGTGTGCAGCGGTACGTCTCCTTTATCAATACAAGCAAGTAGACCCTCCTTTTTACCAAACTTCTTATTATAAATTATGCATTTTACACAATTATCAATCGTTCGACGCATTTTGCCTTCCAGGTGCGGGATGTAGTAGTTCTGCTGAATTCTATGTAAAGTTTTCTGTATTGCAAAGTGACCTTCATTGTGCGCTTCGCTTATGATTTCTCGTTCCATTGCTTTCGGGATTACGATTAAGTCTACTCCTCCAACTGTTTTGTATAGCAAGCCTCCTTTGCTCTTATAATCAAAATATGGGCGACTGGTCAAAATTTCGTTTATACCGTAATCAATGCATCATTCTTTTGAGCTGTTTTTATGCGTGCAGAAATCTCTAACCTAGTTACCACCATGATTTGAGGGTAACGACTAAGACAATCTACGTGTTTCAGTCTTTGACCTGGTCGATGTTCTATCTCGTAGTCAAAATCTTGCAGGTATAGTATCCACTCAGTTACCTGCCCTGGCACGTCTCGCTTGGTTGTGGTTTGTTTAAATGCACTGCAATCAGTGACCAGCTTAAAACGTATACCCAACATATAATGACGGAATTTCTTCAATGCCAGTTATGCTGCTTTAACCTCGAGCACGTAACTGTGACGTTGAGACTCAGCATCAGACGTCTTTTTACTCCAAAAAGCGACCGGATGAAGCTGCCCTTCAAACCATTGCAGCAATGCAGCACCAAATCCATATATAGAAGCGTCTATGTGCATTTCTGTTGGTGCATCTCTATCGTAGATTCTCAAAACTGGCTCTCGACATAACGCATTCTTCAGCTGCTGAAAAGACTTTAACTCTGCTGATTTTATTTGGAAATGAACATCTTTTCGCGTCAGGTTCGTAAGCGGTCGTGCAATGCTTGCGTAACCTTTGATGAAACGGCGAAAGAACCCAGTAAGACCTAAAACGACTGTACTTTTTTCACATTCTTAGGTACTGGAAACTTCTTAACTGCATTCGTCTTTTCCATGCCTGGCCAAATCTTCCCGTTCTCGATAGTATGGCCCAGGAAGCTGACCACTGTTTGTAAAAAACAACATTTTTACCACTTTATTCGCAGTCCACTCCGTGCAGCTGTGTCGAAAACTTTCGTCATTTTCTGCAGACATTCTTCTGAGGTTGAGGCGTAAATGATGATGTCATCCATATACAGCTGCATAATATTTTCATTAATAAGATCTTGAAACACATGACTGACAAACCTGATAAATGCAGTTGGTGAGTTGCAGAAAACAAATGGAGCTCGGTTAAATTCAAGCAACCCATCTTTAGTTACGAACGCTGTGTACTTTTTGCTAATCTTCCAGTGGGTACGTGAAAGAATCCATTTTCCAAATCCATGACTGTGAATACTTTGGCACCTTGTAACTTCTCCAACACATCATCGATCAACGGCACTGGAAAACAATCTTTCAGGACCATCTTGTTAAGCATTCTAAAGTCAACCCAGATTCGAATTCTTCCATCTTTTTTCTTGACCACCACAATTCGACTAGCGATATTGGACGTTGACTTTCGCACTATACCCTGCTCAAGCCATTCCTCAACCTGCTGTTTAACGGCAAGAGTTTCGTTGATCGGTAAACGGCTTGGTGATTGTTGAAATGGGACGATTGAACTCTCCGGAACTATTTTTTTTTAAGTCGACTGGTTGATATGTGTCAATCATCTTTTGCACAATAGCTTCGTAATGACGGGGAACGACAATGTTGTTAACCTTCTCAACCACATTGTATACATTTAAGAAATTCGGCTTGGTACCATATTTGCTCAATAGTGATGAAAACTGATAGCCACATTGATTTATTGTGACGCAAAATTTCTTCACGAAATCATATCCGAGAAGAACATAATTCTCAATCTTATCGTCAGCCACAACAACCATTTTCTGCTGTGTTTGTAATGTAATGTAATACATAAACTGCCCTATTGGTATTGTGGTTTTGTTGCATAGGCCACGCAATGTAGATGTGCTTTTTAGCATACCTTTTATTGACATTCTTTTGAGCGCTGATTCCTTTATAATTGAGACATTTGCGCCAGTATCAATCAGACAATCTATGTCACACCCATTCATTCTAACTGTCTTCATTCGACTGCGGTCCATGATTACGCTCAAATTTTTTGCTGTTTTTGGGCAATCTTTCGCAATGTGACCTCTATGGTTACACCCAAAACATTTCGTTTCATCCTTGCATTCTCTGCGCTTGTGTTCTGTCGAGCCACAATTAAAGCATCTCAATGCTTTATATTCTTTACTCGTTTTAATCTCCTTTTTAGTTGAGACATCAGCGTTTTTATCATCAAATTGTTTTACTCTTTCTGACTTCTCGCGCATCTTTTCGTAGTATTTTAGTTTTTCTTTAAATTCTTTCAGATTCCTTGCGTTATATAAGATCGATTTGTTTATATTCAAATCATCAATGCCAACGATCAAGTATTGCATTAGCGCATTCTTTCATTTTCAGCAAATATTCTTGTAGCGTTTCACTCTTTTTAATTTTCCTTCCACTCATCAATGTGTGCAACTGAGCGCTGTTAGTTTCCGTCTGAAACTCACTGATGAGCGCCATTTTCAGCATTTTCCAGCTTTTGATACCGCGCTCACTCATTATAAACATCTTCGCCAGACCTTCTAACGATCTCTTAGCAAATATCAACTTTTGTAAATCATTCCATTGCATAAGGATAGCCATTTCTTCAAAAACCACTAAACGGTCTTATTGAGTCTTCAATATCTCGGAAATTCAAAGCAAACCTTGGTGATGTTATATTTACATTTTGTACCGTCAATGCGTTCTTACCTCTTGCCATAGCTAAGTAATTTTTGCGCTCTTTGTTATGCACTTCACTCTTTACAGATTTTTCGTCAGACTCGCTGTTGTTGTTGTCGCAGTCGCTGCCTTCATCGTTCACTTAGTCGTTGGCTTCGTCGTTGCCTTCGTCGTTGGCGCCAAAGTTTTCGTTATCGTTATCCTCTTCTTGTTCGTCTTCGTCAACGTAATCACCTAACAACTGTTTTTTCATCAAATTGTGAAATATATACTCTGGTAAATTGTCCGCATTATGCTTATTATTCTTTGATAGGTTTTCTGTAATATATGCAATTTTCTCGGCATACCACTGGTCAACTTGTAAAGCCAGCAAATTCACGCAAGCGTTTTCTATTTTCGTGGTCGCCATCCGCTTCGAAAATAAGTTTGTGTAGTAACACAATATTCTTCTTCTTTTCGTTTTTTAATGCATCGCCAATTCTTTTGTATGCCACTAGTCGCGTCATACTGGCGTCGTTTTTATCTTTTAAACAAATGCGTATATACTCTTTTCTCTTGATTTGTTTACGACACGATCACTTATATTCGTTCAATGGTTGAGCCCCCAAATGTAAAAAGGCAGTAAATAAATAATAATGATGATAATGTTTTCCTTTATTAAATGATAAAATAATAATAACAATAACAAATTTAAACGGACTTTAAATCAACTGAGACGACCGCTTGCTATAAGCTTTTACACGCGATTGACCGACTGCTCTCTTCTGCTTTTCTCTGCCTGCTTCTTCTCTCTGTAGTCAGCGGGATGCCAACCGGACTGTCTCCGCACAGCTGATAGGGCTACTCCATTCTACATATATTTGTGATCAGCTAGATGAGACGAGTTGATTTAGCTATGTCCGTCTGTCCGTCTGTTCGCAAAACTAGTCCCACAGTTTTTGAGCTAGAGAGCTGAAATTTTACATAGGTTTCTTTTTACCAAGCGCTGAACATATGTCGGAATTAGCCGAATCGGACCACTAGGGGGGACCTCCCATACAAACCACCCTTTTAAATTAAATTTTTTTTTGGAAAAAGTTTTTTGGTTTTTGACTTATTAAACTGAAATTTGGACTGATTGTAATATGCAATTTACACCAAAGTACATAACGTTGATGGGGTTTTTCGTTTACACCGGATATTTTGCATCACGAACAGCTGTTTTTTGTTTTGGTTATACACACACGTGGAACTTGCGAGCACGTTGGTTAAATAAAAACTAAAATTTTGTGAAAAATACTTGATTTAGAACATTTTGCAACATATGCAAATAATTCTTGCAATTTCCTTTTTCATTCCTGATACTTATTTTATTAAAAATTGACAATTTATGGTTTACTTAACAATGTATTGTGCCATCAGCTGCTGTTTAGTGATGCGACAGGTGGAAAAACACAAAAAAACTTGGAAGCACTAGGAAAAACTTGGCGACACTGTCAGAAAATGTCTAGAGTGACCATTATTAATTTTCATATCAAGGCACATCAGTTCTTGATGCGACTATTGGTCCCCATCACATTCTACAACAACAACCCCTGAATGACGTCATTTTCCTTGTGGTTGTTGTTGTCGAATCTGATACGTATCAGTAGGCACATCAATGTTGATGTTGATGTGCTTTGGTGTAAATAGCATATAAGTTCCTGTTCCGTATACATCAGCTTTGCAAATTTCATAATCCTAGGGATACCAGGAGGGGTACCTCCCATACAAACCCCCTTTTAAATTATTGCTCTTATTAGAAAGAGGTTTTTGTTTTTTGACTTAGTGAACTGAAATTTGGACACTATAAGTTTCTGTTCCATATCCATCAGCCATATAAATTGCATGATCCTAGGGTTACCAGGAGGGGTACCTCCCATACAAACCCCCTTTTAAATTAATGTTCTTACTAGAAAAAGTTTTTCAGCTCTCTAGCTCAAAAACTGTGGGACTAGTTTTGCGAACAGACGGACATGGCTAAATCAACTCGTCTCATCGAGCTGATTACAAATATATATACTTTATGTGGTCTGCGATGTCTCCTTCTGTGTGTAACAAACTTCATGACAAACTTATAATTCTATTCACTCCCGTGAAGAGTATAATGAGTAAGAGAAAACTGGTGAATGAGTTGCATGCACAAGCACGAAAAAACTTTAATAGACGATGAGTTGTCATGAAAGGAATTGATCATTGCCAAGCTGATTTGGTGGAAATGGATCGATATGTTAAATTAAATAAGGGATATCGATTTCTACTAACAGTTATTGATACCTTCTCTAAATTTGCTAGATGTGTAGCACTTAAAACTTTTAAGTTAAAAGCAAATACTCTAAAGACGTAACTAAAGCAATAGAGAAAATATTAAAGTTGCGGCGAAAGAATTCTTTAATAGCGACTTCAAAAAACTCATGGAAAAACATAAAATCAATCACTATTCAACCTATAGCTGATCGTAGAACGATTCAACAGAACTCTTAAGGGTATGATGTGGAAAGAATAATGGTACATTTGTTTGGATCAAATAATATTTTGAATATATATATTTTTTATAATTGATAATAATACAATAAAAAAATTCATAGAACTATTTAAATGGCACCCATAAAAGTCTCTTTAGCAATCGTTTAAAGCTATTTAAAGGAGCAAAATTCAAGGTGGGCGCAATGTACGTATCAGTAAATACAAGCATGTTTTTGAAAAAGGATACACCCCCAATTGGACAACGGACATTATCAAATATGTGCGTAATACCAATCCTACAACATATCTATTACAGGACTATACCGGTGCTGATGTCAAGGTTGGATTCTATGAAGAAGAATTGAAGATAACAAGTTTTCCACATATATATATCTGGTTGAAAATATTTTAAAGAAAAAGGATGATAAGATCTTTGTGAAATGGTTAGGTTTTCCAAATGATACAATTCATGGATAAATAAAAATTAAGTTTTGTAAAAATTAAGGAGAGAGAGAAAAATAGAATAAATAAATAATTATAAAAGAAAGTTTATTTTTTTATTTCAATTAGCTATTAGCTCTCAAAATGACAACAACGTTAATTTTAACTGGTAACAGCTCTATCTTAACAGCAAACTATTTTCCATCTATTGATTTGAATGGAGAATATGAGTGCTGCCTAATTGATTTCCATATGTATAATTCAATTCCTAATGTAGATTATAGCAACAATTTATTTTATTCATATTGGTGAATATGTAATTGAGGTACCAATAGGCTTGTATGAGCTTGATGACATCGTTAAGGTTATTTTGGGACATCTGAGAGAAAAAAAAAGTGAAAAGAGTAATACAAATTCTCTTTTAGAAATTGTTAGCAACAATAATACTCTTCAAGTGGAGATGTTTAGCAAAGAGCTTCCAATATTTTTCAATAAAGAGAGCTCCATTGGTCAACTATTTGGATTTAATAAGAGTGCTGAAAAAAACCATTCGTCCTATCTCAGATCTACCTGTGGGTATTCTAAGAGTAAACGCAATTCGTTTAGAGTGCAATATCATTTGTGGTTCATATGTTAATAATGCACCAGCACACACATTAGATGAGTTTGGGATCAATGTGCAGCCAGGTTATAAAATGGATATGATTCCACATAACCTTATCTATATCCCATTGAATACGAAAGAGATAAGTTCTCTTACGGTGCGAATAACTGATAAAAACGCAAATTTAGTAAACTTGCGAGGTGAAGAGGTTACACTTCGCTTGCATTTGTGATCACGACAATGATTATTTAGTGAAACAAGGAAGACAAAGTAGAGGAGGAGGAGGACCTATCTTTAAACAAAACCTTACAACAATAAATAAATTATTTTTAAAATCTTTGGGCTTAAAATTAAAAGGAAACTTAATTAATCAAAATGAGTAATATACTAAATGTTCGAGAGAAATTATATGGCATGCCTATTCGATGAAATTCGATAAGAGTTAAATGGAATTGAAATCGATCATATGCGACATGTGGGTCCTGCTTCAACATTAAAAAGGTTTCTTCAATTTCTCCATACCACTAAATAAAATTGCTTGGTTTTACTGAAGACTTTAATAAAGTCTTACTAAATAGCACACATGAGCTTATACTGCTTATCTCTAAAACTATTGAGAACTATTTGTTAATAAAGCAGAGAAATTGAAATGTACAATTAATATCTACAACATTACATGGAAAATACCACATATAACTCTCAGCGATGAAGCTAAGCTGCAAATGTATAATGTTATCAAAAATGGAAACTGGTTACCGATTGCATTTCGTAGTTGGGATTGTTATGTGAATCCATCGCTAATTAATGCTACAATTATATATGGAGCGTTAAATTGTCTACAAGTAGAGAGCGTGCTCGTTTCGCAATCATCGCACTTGAAAATAATGGAAAATTTATTCAAAACAATTTATCAAACCTGTAAGTTCATTCGAATTCAGATGCATATCCTTATGGTTATTTAAACTTAAAATTTGATCGGGACCGTTTCGCTATCCTATATGATATGTATGCAAAATTTCAAGAAAGCTACTATTTAAAAGAAGCACAATCACTTCTCACTCCAGCTCAATACAAAGAAAATGCGTCGATTATTGTAATTGATCTTTCTTATCAAAATGAGGTAGTCAAAACAGGACCAATAGACGTTCGAGTATCAATGGAGTTATCAACAGCCAGTGACAAGGGCACAATAGCATATTGTCTGTTAATTCTTGATCGATTAGTTGAATACAGCCCCTTAAACGGAGTAGTTCGTCGCATAATTTAAAAACAAAAAACATAAACAAAAAAATTGATAATGATACAAACAATACTACATGTTGAGAGATAAAATGATGATTAAAGTATAATACAATATAAAAGAAAGAAATGTAAGGGTGGTTACACTCAAAGAAGAAGAAAATTGTTGGTATAAATTATTATAATATTGAAATAACTATTGAAGAATTAATAAAAAAAAAACAAAAAAAAAATCTGTTTTGGAATTTTATTTTAAATCTTGTTTTCTTTCCCTAGAATGAGCCAATCACAACTAGCTGAAATTTCAATCGATGAAATCAGAATTTCACAATTAAATGAAAAATTTTGTTATTTTTTTTTTTTTCAATTCTTATTTATTCAATTTATTTTAAGAGATGAAGTTCATTATTATTTAAAAAAAATTTTTACAATTTTTAAATGGGATAAATCCCACATTGGTTGCTCATCATTATATGTAGATACTACTATTTATAACCAAATTATAATTAGAATAATGAAAATCGGTTTTTTTACTTACATTTAAGAAGCGCCGCCCATTTAAATGTTGCTGGCATGCAACATATAGGCTTTTCATGGCCTCCAACTGGACATTGGTCAATGCTGAATGTTTTTTTCACTTTTTTCACAAAATGTTTTACAAGTTTCAGAAAAATTTGAAATGAGCCGGCGATCACTTAGACAATCACTTGACAATTGGAGAACAGCTTCAGTTTCCACTCGCACTTATATGTTCCGTGTGCAAGAATGAAAACGTTATTAGAGTGACAGAGATACTTGATGAGACAGGTAAATAAGGTGGGAGACAAAGGATCGGAATTCTACACACGTGATCAACATAGTGAAGTAATTTTGATTTTAACATGATCTAATATGCTCCACTTGCATGAGATAAGAATACAGATGGGTAATTAAGTGCCTAGTCAAAAGGTCGGACGTAGACAAAGGATCAGACTTCTACTTACCTGTATTAAGGTTTGAATTTTCCATTTACACTTGCATGAGATATGAATACAGATAGGTAATTAAGTGTCTAGCCAAAAATCAGAATAGAGAAAAAGGTCAGACTTCGACTTACCTGTATTAAGGTTTGAATTTTCCATTTACACTTGCATGAGATAAGAATACAGATAGGTAATTAAGTGTCTAGTCAAGAGGTCAGACGTAGAGAAAAGGGTCAGACCGACTTACCTGTATTAAAGTTTAAATTTTCCATCTTCTAACATACACTAATAACACTGTGCGACAAAAAAAAAATTTCTATTACATAAATGAAAACATTCTTCTAATACGTACCATTTAAAAGTTATGTTAGATTCAATTTCGAAGATTACTAGTGAAGATTGCACTGTGCGACAAAAAAAAAACATAATATTATAACATTAATGAAAAAACCTATTCTTTGTTAATTTGGATATGCTGAACACGAAACAGTTAACGGTTTTCTTCTAACACGTACCATTTATGATAAATTAAATCAATAAAGAGAGCAAAAAAATGGTACTTTTCAATCAAAAATCATACTTTTTTTCAGTATTATGCATTTTATAAAAAAAAATAGTAATATAATTAATTAATATTAATCTTTTTTTTTTTGTCGCACAGTGTAATACAAAATATAAATGTAGGTAGATAAATAGGAATGTTGCCAATGGCAGGTACGATCACCACGCCACCACACGGTCCGAAATAGAACACACCATGAACATATCACCAGAAAACAGATCAAATGATACACTCTCCTTATACACAAACCTAAATATTACACACATGACCGCTAGATGGCGCTTTTTGATGAACACAGGACGACAACACAATTTTTTTGGTCATGTATACCGATTTCCAGAAGAGGTAATCATATACTACTAACACTTTGTTGCATAAATGAGTATATCGCACCCTAACTACAAAAGGTCATTAACTCAAAATTTTCAATTTTTCAGTATAGCCAATGTCATTTTAAAGAAAGCTTAATCAGAAGAAACGTTGTTTTTCTTTTCAGTTTATTTAGTGATTATTTAAAAAATCAGTAGTTTGTAAGTTGTTACTGTCTTCATGATATTTTTTTAAATTAAGAGGTGGTACTATTTTAAGTTGTGTCCGTTTAACTGATAATATAATTGACTCATTCAACTAAACAGAGACAACTCAAAATAAATCGTGATAAGCAACTTTAGTTATTAATTGAAAAAAGGCACATCTCAAGATAATATTCTTTATTCGCAACAGAAGCGGTATGAAGAAACTACTCAGAAAACAAAACAAGAGACTTAACAGTGTTTGTGTGGGTTAAACATAGAGAAAAAAATAAAACATTTTTACATTGGGTAGGGATGATCATTATATGTTGTTTTTTAACAAAAACAAAAATTTTCAATTTTAATGTTAATGACCTTTTGTAGTTATAAAAATCCAAAAGATGAAAATATTAATTGAACACTTATGCCAGCACACATTCCAATCCCAAGGTAATATGATCGGATAATCAAGCCATCGACCGTCGTATAGGAAAATGCTGCACTTGCAGTCTGCTATCGTTAAAGAGTAGACTGAATAAATAACCAAGAACTAAACCAGATGTGTTTCGCTTTGCTACAATGAAGTGCATCCCGTAACACGCCGAACAGTGCGCACCGAACAAGTTGTTACCGCTGTATAGCAAAGCATTGAAGAAGACCCAAATCATTCAATTCGTCACCGTTCTCAGCAAATGGGGTTGTATTCATCCACTTTATGGAAGATTTTACGAAAGGATCTTGGCTTAAAAGTTTTTAAGATTCAACTTGTGCAGGAATTGCCAAACGAACATCGTATGAACCACCAATTCAGCCAATGGGCTGAAGCACAAATTGATATTGATCTTGATTTTCCATAAAAAATTTTGTTCAGCGTAAAGCTCATTTTTGGTAAGTTTCGTAAATAAGCACAAGCTTTTGTCGAAACACCATTACATCTACAGAAAATTACTGTTTGGTGCGCTTTATGGGCTGGCGGAATTATTGTTCCATATGTCTTCAAAAACGATGATGATCGGTGAACGATACAGAGACATGATTAGAAGTTTTTTCGTACCTCAATCAGCAAGCATTAAGCTTGCTGACATATGGTTCCAACAAGACGCCACACAGCGCATGCTACAAATGATTTACTCAAAGAAACTTTTGATGAACAAATTATTTCACGTAATGGTCCAATTAATTAGCCACCAAGGTCGTGCGATTTAACCCCATTGGATTATTTTCTTTGGGGTTATGTGAAGTCACTTGCCTACGTCGATAAACCAAAAACAATTGAACACCTGGAAGTCAACATTCGAACAGTTATTGGCGAATTCGGGAGGGACAACGTTACTAACAGATGCACAAAAGTTTTTTAAATACAAAACAAAGTTTGCCTGGTCAAGTAGTTAAATAATATTTTGTGGGTCAATTTTGATGAAATAAAGTTCATCCCGTGCGCCAAATGAAGCTTGTGTTTCAGTAATTTGATTTCGAATAGAATGAGGGGCTTTTAATTGATACTTGAACAAAAAAAAAAACCACTGACAAAGTCTACGATTTTATTAATTTTTAATTTATTTTTTAGTCATTGAACAATAAATCCATTTTTAATTAAAAGTTCCTTTGCTTGTTGTTACCACATTATTATAACATTCAAAAATGTATTTCTTCCGCGAAATAAAAAAAAATTCACTCTCACTCAACAAAAACCAAACGAAAAAGAGAACAACGAAAAATGTCGGCAGAGATTACTTGCTGGTCTTCGTACAATAAACACAGTGACTGAATGAGCCGCGCCCTTCTCAAATTTTTTTCGATTCCCCTTTGCTGTCGCTGCGCGTAATTACACACAGCAATTGTTCGAAAGCGATTCTTCTTTGCTGTTTTTGAGAAATTTTTTCTCAATCCGCGCTACACTTTGCAAAAGAAGAAAACGAAAACGTCGGCAGAATTGCCATTCAGATGATGATACAAGCAACTCGCGTCGTGCGTCCCTCTCTACAAATGAAAATTGCGAGAGAGCCAAATTGCCGTTTGTAATAATGGTTTAGTTAGATAATATCACATCGGTTTTTTTTTTCGTTGCGGTTAAATAAAGGCAAAATTAGCAAGAAGCATCATATACTGGCAATTATAACATGAAGCCATTTTAGCCTTTTTCCGCACAAATCTGTCCTTCTTTTAACTGACCTACCCGGAAAAAAATGTCAAACATCCCCTATCCTGAAATCTATCCTGTTTTAGTTTTAATGTATTTTTTAATTTCTTTTTCGATGTGAAGCATCTTTGCTTTCGGTATGGTAAAATTTGACATTTGCGTCATCGTCATAGGCAATTTTTTTTTTATATTTTTAATTTTTTATAAACACTTTGTAACGACAATAAATAATTGGCAATACAACAAAACTCATTTTAGGCTAATATAAAAATATAAAATTATTAAAGTTTAATAAAAATTAATGAGCCGAATTAAATAAAATGTGAGTGAACATTTGACTATGCACTTTCGTGCTACAAACATAAATACCTCGATAGCCTAGTGTGTTAAGCGCCGGCTTGGGTGATGACACAAAGCAAGAGATGTAACGAGTTCAACTCCCCCATCCGGCTTTTAGTTTTTTTTTTATTCTTTGTATTTTTTAAACTTTGTATCTACAAAAAGGACAACAACAAAATATTTTGGGCCAAAATAAACAGTTTAATAAATCGAAATATCGAATAAAATAAGGTATGAAATAAAAAGTGATTGAAACACTTTGACTATGTACTGTGTTATATGACTCTACTAACAGCATAATTCTCCTTCTTACATGCTTTATTTATGATATTCTTTTTGTTTTCAAGCGTAAAAGATAACATTAGAAAGAGAGGTGTATATATCAAACTTTCATCAATTCATTTAGCTACATACATACATAGTCCACGGGTTCAAATCAAAGGCTCCTGAATGTTAAGCACACTCACATATTTTTTTTTTTTTAAATTCTTTGAATTGTTTTTACCACCACTGATATTGTACTCAATCGTAGTCGCAAGTAATCGAAATAATCGACATATATCGGGTTGTTCCTTCACTAACATATATACCTTGACATAAACGAACATGCCGAAAGAAATATATAAACCAAAATATCGCGAGTCTTGGCTAAATCAGTTTGATTTAAAAAGTTGGATGAGCCGCGATCCAAAAGACAACAATAAGGCTTATTGCAAATTTTGTAAGTACCGCTGATGAAGAGGATTATGACTTGATAGATGAGGCAATAAAACTTATCTAATTTATAAGATAAAAGTTACTAAAAATAAAATAATATGGCAACAAATATTGTCCTGATTTCTGTCCTTTTTTAAATATCTTGTGTCTTTTTTCCAGCTTTTTTTGGGGTCGATCTGTCCTGTTTTTGGGATAGATAGCTGGCATATAAGCGGTGTAATTCTATATATATGTATATGAATATTTAGAATTCTTTTTTTTTTTCATATTTATTGAATAAAAATAAGCCTCGAAATTAATGGATATAAAAAATAAATTTATGTGATAAAGGCGAGAGATTGACGTGTGGCTTAAGGCCTAAAAAGTATATTAAATTAATATATGTCTGGTTTAATTAAAAGGGAAGCCTACGTCCTCTTTGGCATCCGTGTACCCAAAGCCATTAGGGTGAAGGCGCTTGAGCCTTCTCCCGGAGGTATTTATAGCCAAAGCAACAGCTAGCCTGTTGACATGAGACCTTAGCCGGTCATTATACCGGCTAGTGTGCAAGTTTATCTGCTCACGAACAGAGTAGATTCTTAGGTCCGTGAATATCACATCATTACGAACGTACCAAGGAGCGTTAACTATTTGACAGAAATAGAATTCCTAGTATGTAACAATTCTAATTCACAAAAATATTTTGCAATTACATTATGATTATTATTTAATAAACTTTTTAAATTTTTACAAGTTGATATTAGCAGTGATGCTTAATATTTAACGAGAAATTAAATTATGGCGCGTGCGTCTGCGATGCCGACTCAACAGGAAAGAGAAAGATCTTGAGTTTTCCTGTCCCCATTTGTTCGTTGGGGTTGCCACAGGATTGTCTAGGAGCTGTCACCGTATTCCACAAAGGGTTGCCATAGTATACCCCTTCTAGACAAAACTGGTGTCCACATTGGTAAACGTAACCATCCGACTGGACACACTATGTTTTGTTGATACTTGTTGGTAGCTAGGTGGGCCGTGCGTCACTACGTCAGCTGGTGTCGTAAATGCTAACTTCAACCGATCGATGTTTATGTTCACCTTTCATCCCTTGATCAGCAGCTTGAAAAACTTGTCGAATCTTTTCAACAGCAGGAAGCCTAAGCGTGGTGCTAAACACAACCATTGCTGGGGATGCTTCCATGTCCGTCTTGAAAATCACTCGTAGGCCAAGAAGGATGGTGGGTAGGCAAAGTGTCCACCTACTTATGTTGTTGCAGAGGATAACAGGTTTAAAAGTTCCAATGCAGCCTCCGGCCGTCGCGTGTAACGATCGATCATCATCAAACAGTACCGCTGACCTTCACACATTGGAAAAGGACCAATTATGTCGATTTTGAAGTGCGAAAAACGTTCATCAAGTGGTACAAACTTAGCCGGCAAAGATTGTGTATCTTGGCTCGTTGACAAAATTGACAGCATCGGACAAAAATATTGGTGTCTCTCCTGATTCCTGGCCAAACAAATCTGTCAATCATTAGCTTGGTCGTTGCACGCATGCCTGGATGTGATAGGTTGTGAACCATTGCGGCCAAGCGTTTCCTGAACTATTTAGGAATGAAAAGACGTACCTGAGATGTGGTCGTATCGCACATTAAGTGTAAGCTGCTTCCTGGTACTGGAAAAAAATTCAAAATCTGTTGAGTTGTACTCTCTCTCAATTACGTTGCGCTTTACTGAACGCCTTAAAACAAAAACCAAGTGGTTGCAAATGGCCATCGACAACCTGCACCGGCCGATGTGGCTGACGTGTCGGTGTGCACCACCAATTGGCCACCGTGCAGAGGGTGTGCTAAAATAACTAAGTTATTCAATTCTGTTTTGGTTAATTCGAAAGCCTGCTCAGCTTCTGGACTCCAACTTAGAGGAGTGCAGTCATTCTTCTTGTTACCAGGTATCATCTGTTGTAGGATAAGCTGATACGAAATTGCACATGGTAGGAATCTACGATAAAAGTTAGTCATCGCTAGAAAACTTTTAAGTTATGTAACCACTGCAGGTTTTGGGAAATTTCGTATGACCTCTTGTCTCTCGGGCAATGGCTGAATCCCTTGAGAGTTGACGAGGTGACCAAGGAACCTTATTTCGCTTTTCCCAAACTCGCAATTAGCCAAGTTGATCACCAGATGATAGTCAGATAGGCGTCGAAACACCTCACCTCACGATGCTGCTCAGCTGATACGGAAGCAACACAAATGTCGTCGATGAACGGAAAAGCGTAGTCAAGACCTCGCAGCAATTCGTTGATTAACCTCTGAAACGCAGCGTTGCACAGGCCGAACGTCAAAAACTTGAATTCGAACAGACCAAAAGGCGTCGCTATGGCTATTTTCGGTATGTCTTCTACGTGTATCGGAACTTGATGGAAAGCTTTTAGTAAATCTATCTTAGAAAATATTAACTTACAGTGCAAGTTGCAAGTAAAGTCGGTCAGATATAGCAAAGGATAGCGGTCGAGCACTGGTTGAGCGTTTAAAGCTTGGTAGTCTCCACACGGTCTCCATGTGCCATCCTTTTTGCAAACCATATGCAGCGGGCTTGACCAATTACTGTTTGAGGGTCGACAAATACCAGATTTCAGCAAGAAGTTAAACTCAGCTCGTGCCGCTACTAGCATCTCCGGTGACAGGCGTCGTGGTCGTGAAAATACTCGTTGACCATTAGTTTCGATGCGATGGACAGCACTGGAATTGGTAATTTAGCCGTGGGCTGCAGTTTGGTTATGTCTGCACATTCGGCCGAAATTTCCGCAAACGGGCCACAAGCGTTAATAGTTTTAATGTCAGCTCATGACACGTCACGTTGTCGACCAGTAGATTGCGTCGCATATCGATGAGTAGATCATAATGGCGTAAAAATAAACAGATAATTGGGGTAGTGACATCTGCGATGAGGAACCACCAAAACAATTCTCGGCGTAGACCCACATCCAATTTAACCCGCTTCTTGCCGATTACCTTAATCGGAGATCCGTTGGCGTACAGCATGGTGAAAGTTGGACGAACATCAAACGTCTTAGCAGTGAGTGGCAGAATAAAAACCTCTGCACCGGTGTCGACAAGGAACGTTCTTTTGGAAACCTTGTCGCTAACTAGCAAACGAAATACCCTGCGTTCGTCAGGCAGGTTTTCGTCACATTTAGCAGCGTGAGTTGATGGTCACAAATGTGGTGTTTCCATGGCTACCGCGTTGGCGGCATGATGCACGTAGCTTACGGACTGCGACAACTTTTAGCATCTCGGCCGAATCTATGGTGATACCAACATGCTCCAGATCCTGACTGCTGTTGACGGGATTGACTGCGTTGGTCTGGTTTCGAACTCGTGCGACTGTGTGATTGTGATCGCGTTGTCGTGGCCTCAACATTTTTGGTCAGCTCTGCCACAGCTGCCTCCAAAACATCGAAACGTTTGGGGTGAGCCACGCTGAACAACTTCCGATGTTATTCTTTTAGTTCATAGCCCCTTCGAAGCTGCCTCACGCAGTGTAGTACGGGCAACTCTCCTCATTTGCTAGTCATTGCTGGCAATGGCAACCTTGCGTAAGCCACCGACACACTGCCATGTGCTGACTGGTTTGGCGACGACACACTGCCATGTGATGCCTGGCCCGGCAGCCATAGCAGTACCTGGCGCGCGCTGGTTCGATCAAGCTATTTTTTTTTTAAATTCGCCGCGTTAATTCTATCACTTCGTTTTACTTGAGAACCACTTTGGTTCGATCAAGTCGATCTTTTCCAAATCATGTCGTTTTTCATTGTTAACCGCCCTTAAACAATTACTGCGTTTTGTTTTAAAAACCACGTTGGTTCGATCGCGTCGGCTCAATCACGTCGGGGTCACCACTTTTTTTTTTTTTTAAGTTTTGTTTATTAATTATATTATATTTATGCATTAGTACTATAAAACTAGTTTTATGCACAATGATTTTTTCGTACAATGTCCCGTAAATGACCCCTCAAGTACTTATAAGTAAAGTTTACATTACTTTTAATAAATTATATTCTTGACTATTTTTACTTACAGAACTTGCATATAAGTTTTATTTAAACAATTAAGCATAGAAAAAATTTAAACAAGAACAAAAAAAATTATATGTAAATTACAACTTAAACTAAATTAAAACCAAACTACACTTAGAAGATAAAAAGGATACATGCAATGAAGCAATGAGTTATTAGTGTCAAACAGCCACAAATATTTAAGCTTTTTTTTTTGTACTAACCCTTGCATCTTTATTTGCTATAGATTGGTCGAATCTGACTTGAGATGTTTCTAAAACCTCAACGTTAATACCTTTTATATTTGCTCTTCTGAATCTATGATAAAATATTTGAATAGCTGAATTATCTTGAATAAGTCCACTTTTGTGTAAAAACAAAAAGGCCTCTTTAGAATTCCTAGTATGTAAAAATTCTAATTCACAAAAATATTTTGCAATTACTTTATGACTATTATTTACTGAACTTTTTAAAATTTCACAAATTGATATTTGCAGTGATGCTTAAGACTTAGCGAGAAATTAAATAATAGAGTTTCCATGTCCCCATTTGTTCGTTGGGGTTGCCACAGGATTGTCAAGGAGCTGCCACTGTATTCTACAAAGGGTTGCCACAAATATATATATAACCAGAAAGAAGGCTATCATTGGCTATACCAAAGATGTAATGATCTTCACGCTCCTCCGGGGTGCATCCAACCTTCCTTTCTTAGCATCACAATATTCTTTCTGTTACAGTTTGAGTATCAACAAAGAACACAGTTTGAGTATCATATATGAGCACAGTTTGAGTGGCACTTTTACTGTACTTTTACTTTTTATAAGTTTGTCATTTAATTTGGTACCTCTCTTGGTAACCCTAGGTACATGAAATTTACATGGCTGGTGAATATAGATCAGAAACCTTTAATGTCCAAATTTTAATTGGATAAGTCAAAAACAAATAACTTTACCTAATAAGACCATTAATCTAAATGGGGGTTTGAATGGGAGGTAAAATTTGAATTTAACACTCATTATCATTAGTTTTTATGAACCTACTTACGTGCAAACCATTTAATCCCATTGTGATAAACTTTTGTCGTTTAGTATCCAGTGCCATCTGCAGTGCTGTAAAACATACTGAGCGCAATTCATGTGACGGATCTCGATGTATGCCATGTTGTCGACATAATTTATCTGAATAAAAGCAAACGATACAAACAAGCATATTAGTATAATATAAATGGCTGCAAGTATCTGTTCGAAATGTATGGTACTATACCATTTAAAAAAACGATGAAATCAATGTAAATTCATTACATACAATACGAGGGAATTTTGAAAAATCAGTGATTTTGATAAAATCTTTGAATAAAAGATTTTTTTCGGCAAAAAAGCCTTTTAGTTCTTAACATAGTCTTGTTTTAGCTCGATACATTTAATCCAGAGTTTTTATTTTTCTCATAAAATTCTCAAGGTACTTTGTTATTGTCTGTGCTGAGGCTCAAGTTGTTGGGTTGACCGCTTGCAGGAGGGTTTGCTTGATGAGTGGAGCCCCTGACTGCATGTTTGATAGACTTAATGATGTTTTCCTTGGGATGGGTTGTTACTGTGATTGTCGATGTTGAGGAACGGACATCATTTTGTTTTTGTTTTAATGTAAAAATGTGATGTATTACAAACATACACTAAGCTTAACGTCTTCGTTAGTAAATTGCTTGTGTATCTTACACTTTAAGCAAAGCCAATGCTTAGCAAAACAATACATATGCACCGCTACACTTCCGTTCACTATTAATTTTTGTTTGTTAGCGCAAGCGGGCTTGGTGTCCTCTACGATCATGCTTGGCTTGCTTAGACTTATTTTTTTATCAAGCCTTCATAAACGTCATTATATTGTTCACTCCACATCTCTGTTTCATGATACAAGAAAACAAGGCAGTGCCAATTTTTTACAATTACGTGCTGTGACGTCACAAAAATGTTAGTGTAGTAAACGTTGAAGAAAAACGCATTTAGTGTTGAACATTATGTGAAAAAGTATTGAAAATTTATAAATTAGTGTTATGAAGTCAAAACTGAGTTTTTGAAAACAAGATGTTGGTCAAAAATAGCAATTTAAATTTGTTTATTGATGTTGAATACTGTTTATCAAAATACATTTAAAAAAAAAACCAAACATTATCACATATGTAAACACTGAAATTAACATATGATAGTGCTGTTCACCATTAAAATTTACAAACCAACAATACTTTCTACGTTATGTCACGTCAAAAACCAATTTCGAGGGCGAAAACGGTCGAATTGGCGGTATCTTGTTTTCTTGTAATCGATCATAACAATTTTTTTATATGTAATAGATAAATGTACAACTGTTATGAATATGCACTCAAAACAAAAGAAAAAACAACAGGCAGCATGATAACCGTTGTCGAACTTGTCCGACTGCGAAAAGTACGGAAACTCATTTCACAGACTGAAATATCTGGTGAAACTTGTGGTGGCATAACTTTTTTTCGCATAAATATTTTACATAAATCTTTTTGATTTTATTTACTTGGACATTTTGTAACAACATCGATAAGTTCTTGAAGCTTACGTATTATGTTCTATTTTTTTATCCATTAAAAAAGACAATCACCAAAAATTGAGTGAATTAAGAAATATTTTTTTTTTTAGAGTGAAACTGACATAATTCTATTGAATTATATTGGATGTTTATAACCAAATTAATTAGAAATATGCATAGTTTCAGATTCTTCAATCAGTTTTTGCGACCACTTGCTCGATTTTTTTTTTATCTCTAATTGTTCAGGCGTGTATTGAAAAAACGTACCTCGCACTTCAGCCACTGTCCCGTTTGATATCTCGCCACATAGTGCACATTCGCTGTTAGCATCGGCGATTGATGTTTATTATGTAGCGGATGAAAGTACTACCAGGAGGCGCTGGCTTCGTAATCACATGAAGTTGTGAATACAAATCAATTGTGGATGAAAAGTCATAGCGAAAAGACATCATTCTATCGACAATTCACTTCATAAATTCAATTAAAGAAAACTTAATCCCAAATATATGTATGCACGCATATGTTCTTTATCCCGATTTTAATATTTCAGTTTATTTTTTTTTTTTTTTATACTCTTCACGGGAGTGAATAGTTTTGTATGTTTGTCATGAAGTTTGTAACACACAGAAGGAGACATCGAAGACCACATAAAATGTATATATTTGTGATCAGCTCGATGAGACGAGTTGATTAAGCCATGCCCGTCTGTATCAAAACTAGTCCCTCAGTTTTTGATCTAGAGAGCTGAAATTTTGCACATATGTTTCTTTTTACCATACGCAGCTCATATCAACCGAATCGGACCACTACGTGGGGTACCTTCCATACAAACCCCCCTTTAAATTAAAGTTCTTATTAGAAAAAGTTTTTTGTTTTTTGACGTATCGAACTTGGATACTATAAGTTTCTGATCTATATCCATCAGCCATGTAAATTTTATGATACTAGGGTTACCAGCAGGGGTACCTCCCATACAAACTCACATTAAATGACAAACTTATACTCTTTATATTCTCTGTGTTACAGTTTGAGTCACTATATTCTCGGTGTTACAGTTTGAGTATCAACAAAGAACACATTTTGAGTATCAACAAAGAACACAGTTTGAGTGGCATTGTATTTTTATTGTACTTACAAAGAGTATAAAAAGTTCTTTGTTGATACTCAAAATGTGTTCTTTGTTGATACTCAAACTGTAACACCGAGAATATAGTGATGCTAAGGAAGGAAGGTTGGAAGCAACCCGGAGGAGCGTGAAGAGTATTACATCTTTGACATAGCCAATGATATCCTTTTTTCTGGTATATACTTGTTCCTTATGGCGGATTTAAGATCTGAATTTATATTTAAAAAAAAAATCTTTCAAAAACTAATCAAATATGTCAGTTGCTCGAAATGCACTATTCAATGTTTGGTTAAAAAGCAAGATAGAAGAAAAGAATAATGCCGTGCTTGATCAAATTTTGAGTTTAATTGGAAGAGATGTGCATTACCTCAAATTAAAACCATATATCATCAAGCTTTGTTTTGATTTTCGCTCAGGATGGGAACGTTTTAGTCGAAATAATAGCCGTTTAGTTGAATGATACGCTGACTGGTTATCAAAACATGTAGACTAAACTGAATTTATTCTTGATATTACTCCATGTACATCTCGTGATATTTGCCAGGTAGGAAAACCAAAAAAATTTTTTTTGAATCTTCTTTGAGCTTAAAAAAACGAAAGGCCAAGGAACTTTTGAAGGATACCAATAATGACCAATTATTAATAGCAGCGGAAAAGGAACTGATATCGTCTACAAAATATTTGAAGAGTTGTCCACGACTTCTCCATCACGAGGCACTGCATTAAAGAAATCTCGATTTTCCAATGAAACTATAAAAAGTATGGCACCAGACCAACCACTTGCGATGATAGTTTATGCAAATCTTTCAACAAATGGATATAACATGATCAGGCAGCATACTTCAGAAAAAAAGCCAAAAAATATATCCTTCATATAAATAACTGTGTAAAAAAATCAAAGACCACAGAGACAAGAAAACTATATTTATCACAATATGCATGGTCCAATATGCCAGTGAGTGTGCATAAAATATTATTTGATGGAAAGGAAATAATCGCGTCTTCTATTCTTCCTATTGACAAACTTTCTGAGGAAGCTCAGGAGTCGAGAAACACAGATGCAAGAAATTATCGTGAGCTATTCACAAGAAAGATATCAAGAATTGAAAGTAACTTAGATTTGTTGCACAGATTGCTCATATCGTCAGACCCCATTGTATGCAGTTTGCGGAAAGCGACTAAAACATAGCGACGAGCATTTACTAATGAAGTTATAGGCTTACTATCCGAACCGGAATATGAATATGACGAAGATATTGACTCCGACTAACTTTTTATTTATGTTTTTATCAGTTTTTCTTTTCTAATATATGTAGATTTCAAATTTGTTTTCATAAATGCACGCTAATTTGAACATCTCAGGAAAAATTTTAAAATAACACGTTATATGGGCGGGAGGTGAAAAAGTGGGCGGATTTTGCCAATTTTTTTTAAGTGAAACTTCTTTAGCGAGGTGTAAGTCGAAAAAAAGCGTTACAGTAATCAAAATTAATGTTTATGCATGAGTAAGAGAGATAAAAAATGCTTTACTGATGTGTGTAAACTTTACAAGAGAGTACGAACAAGTGACCAAATAAGAGCCCATCCACACAGAGATATTTTTCGGCAGAATACAAGCCGAAGGCATGTGCTTGTAGGCAAGAAACTTGCGCCGCTTACGGGGTAGCTTCCTCTGCTGTACCACAGACGCTGTCGACGTTTTTAGCCGAACGACCGACGTTTCTGTTCGGTTTCGTCGTGTGTTTTGTATTTGTATGAAATTTGCTTGCCGAGTCGGTGCACAATAAGAACGAAGTTGAAAATATTTGTCAAGCATGAATCTGTCGTGTATGTCTAGCAGCGTACTTCGGTAAAAAATAATCCTACAATATCTTTGTGTGTGTATCAGCTCTTTGCGTCGTCGACGACGATGCAGGCGCCGCTGCGATGAGTTAACACACGAATTATCCTAAAAGTCCTCCCAGCATCATTACGATATGCAGCCCTTTTAAGCTAACCGCACACAGTCATGCATCATGATGTATACGGTTAGCTTAATATATTCTTGATAAACTTTTTATGTGGTACAATATTTGCTCTTATCTCTTCTTGCATATTTTATGCCGTTCTTTTCCATTTCTATTATTCTTGATATCGTGTGTAAGGCAGGCCCCGCTTCAGCGTAACAAGGCCTGTGATCGATTAGTCCTCGATCGATTAAGTCATGGCGCGGTGTCGCATATACCAGAAAGGGCAACAGAACCAGATTCCAGTAATGACGTTCTGGCACTGTTCTTTTTCTGGTGCTGTGAGACTGTGCTACATAGAACGGAACCAGAAATGTTTTTTATTGTATTGATCATGGTGAAAAATCAAAGTGAAATTCAGATTAAAGCTAAAAATAAATAAAATTTAAGGTGAAAATATATATTGCTGCCACAATTTGTATTACCGAAGACTTCAAAGCTTTGGTTTATATTCTTTTGTTGAACAATCAAAAGACGGCACCGTAAAGAAGTTAAAAGTAGTTGCTTCTGGTCCTGTTGCCAATACACTAAAATCTGGTGCCATTTTTTTTGCAAACTGGCCTCACTGTTTTTCCATTGTGACACTGTTTTTTGTCTGTTTCAGTTGCAATTTTACTGGAATCTGGTTCCGTTGCCGTTTCTGGTCTATGCGACACCGCGCCATTAGTCTGTTAGACTGCTTTTACATTATCGAACTTTGCGGCAGAATTCTCTCAACCGACTTTTACTTAACTGTGTCCAATGTAACACAGACAAAAATTTCGCTGCCTTTTTTTCGTTGTTTTCTTTCGCTTCTTTCGTGTGTTATTAGCTGTTACTTTTGAAAGTGGTATAAGTCCACTTTTTCATGTGTTGGGATATTTAATGGTTCGCGTTTGAACTAATTTAAATATATTGGCAAATGTAAGTCAATTTTATATTATAATAAGCAATAAAGTAAAGAAATGATGGAAAATGATAACACAAAAAAAAAAAAAAAAATGCTGATTTTTAAGTTTCTAAAGTTTTATACTTGCGTACAATGTGGATCTTTAGATATGGCATGAATAGAGAGAGGCGGTAAAAAATTTAAACAAGACCAACAATACTCTCTTCTAAAACTCTTAAATGCTGAATTGGGATTTCTTTAAATGTGGTAGGAGTCTAAAATCCAATTGAGCCTAGAAGTAAATTTTTTGGCTATCATAGAATATATTTTAATCATAGATCATAATTTGTAATTATAATCTTAGTTCTAATTATTAAAATATAAATAAATACTCCGGTCTAACAAAGAAATCAATTTTTGTTAGTAAATTAACTTTATTTTTTTACATATTCTTCTTCTTGGGAGATACATTCATTCCAAACAGAAATGTAAACAATTTGCTTTGTGATGAAACACACACCAGCATACGAAAAGAAAAATAAAGAGAAATGAGAAAAAGTTTGTTTGTTAGGGCAGTCGCACAGTGAATAAGCAAGCAAGACACAACCATCAGACAACAAAGAAGAATCGACGATAAGTCCGAACACCGAGTATGATAATGTACATAAATCAGATCTTAGCAGATGTGCACCAACTAGCACATACGTGCAGCAATAAAGTTGCCCAGTTGACCAAGCATCGTATGTCGTGCGGACTTCCGTCGAAACTATCTGAAACGGGCTCAGAAATGAGTGTTTCGTCCGTACAAAACGGATGTATGAGAAAAAATAGGCAAAAGAGACGACAAGACAACAACAAAAAGTCAGCGCCGCAACAATATCCGTTACATACTCAGAAACGTTCACGTTCGCGGATATATTTCGGACATGAAACGGATACAAAGATAAATAGCAATAATAAGTAAAAGAGGTAACCACCGGTTTAACCGACAATCGACGCAAAGACACAATTTTCGGTATTTGTTTTGCTGTCGTTCGCGCTATTCGTCTTTGTTGTGTATACATTTAGTGCAGTAGTCGCGTGCGCAGAAAAAGAAGTGAAAACAAAAATTATTTGTTGTTGGCGTAATAAAACAAAGTAAGTAGAAAAGAAAACAAAGTGAAGTGTGTGGTGCATTTATTTAATGTTTTTTTTCTTTTTCTTTTTCATTTAGTGAATAACACATCTTTCTCCTCATCCAATCGAATTGATTCCAAGTGGCAATATTTAACAGGGTGAGTAAAAAAAAAAAATATTGCAAAAAGTGAAGTTTTATATTTTCTAATTCTTTCATCCTCAAGATAGGATGACGGGAACTGAAAAAATCATCGGCAAACAGAGCAAGGAGTAGTATTTTTTATTTGTTATTTCTTATATTTCTTTTTTCTGAATTGTAAATATTTATATTATTATTATTGTCTACCATGTTAAAATAGTTAGAAATTATTATTATAAATAAATTGTGCTCATTGTAAATAGTTCTTTTCATTAAATGACATGACTTGCGGCCCGAAAACGGTTCCATTGGCGGACCGAAAACGGGCCGTTAATGATAGTTTTTGCTGCCGAAAACTGAGCGACAGATGATTACTTTACGTACCGATTTCGGATGCGATACTGGTTTTTTGACCCGCTCAGAACCCGCTTAACTCTCATAAGTAATACCACTTTCGGATATTTTGGTCAACTGGGTGTGAATATATAACAGAGGTGCCCAAGCACTTAGAGAAATCGTGGTCTGTTTTAAATTGAAAATCTTATTATAGTTATAATGAAAGAGAGAAAGAGGGGATTTCGCGGTTATAAGGTTTTAGTTATTTGATTTAGCATAAATACAGTGTGCTTTAAATCAAAATCATTCTTACATTTATTTTTCAGTGTATATAAAAAAGTTTTCGTTTCTATGTATTGTAGTTTTCTTGTACATGAATTGGTATTTGCTCTTCCATAAGCATTGTTTGGGCACCTCTGAATTATAAAATTATTACCGCGTGCAAAGAATTACATGGCATAATTGATCGCGGTCAGAACATTCAAACAGGGGAAAAATAAAATAAAAAATAACCGTTTATACAAATATCAAATGAAAAATATATATAAAATTTATAAAAGGATATTAATTAAACTATTTACCCAACCATGCAATAAATAATAATGGAAAAATTTTGACAATTTATTAAAAGTTACGACAACTAAGAAACTGTTATTAAACTAAAAACCTAAAACTTTTAAAACTAAATACCTAAAATACAATTGGAAAAACCACACACATACATATAGAAAAAACTATAAATCAATGTCAATTAAAGGGCATCCAAACTTAACTTCAAGAATCAAAGCAAAAGAAACTGAAGAAAGTGCAACAACAGTATCAAAGGAAAATAACGGGCAGCAGAAGTCAAGAGAACATAGCAATAAAGTCGAGCGAGAGGGCGCATCCTTAAGCAAGGAACAGAGTGTAAAGGTGTATGAACTTAACAAAAATACCCAGTGAAACAAGTAGCGAATGTTGAGCGAACGTTTGCTCAAGTGGCCAAGACACGGTACTGCATGCATGATCAAGCAGAATAAAGTGTCATCCTAGTGTTAGTGAATTTTGAATGCGTGTGACTCACATACGATGATTAACAGAATATCCTAATTGTTTTGATATTTTGTCTATCCTGAATGCTCTAAGTTCTCTCTTTGAGTCTCTCATTTTGCTCACTCGTGCAAGCTAACTCATTTACGCTTACACAAAGTAAGTATGTATGAAAGAGACAAATAAAGACAAGTGCTCATATTTTTCATATATTTGAAGTGAGCAGACGTGAGCGCTGGTGATAAGATTGCGAAGTGCCGACGGCTTATTGCTTATTATGAAATTGTGAAGTGCCGACGACTTATTGCTGGTTATGAAATTGTAAAGTGCCGACGACTTATTGCTGGTTATGAAATTGTGAAGTGCCGACGGCTTGTAAACGTTTTTTTCAAGTAAAATTAAAATGGAGAAAAAATTGTCGATAATCTAATATCCGCTGGAATGGCATCAAGTATATTGGTGTCTTCCTTTTCTATTAATAGCTCAACCATCATCAGCAATTCCTCGTAACAGGAGGTATCCATCTTTAAAAAAATTTTAAGATCACTTTCAACTCCTTCAATAAATTATGATGGGTAAACTGGTTACGTTTCGTATGCCGGTCTTTCATCCAAATTTTTTTTTTTTTAAATTTTTTTCTTTTCATTGTCTTTTATTTTTAAGCACACAGCTATAATCGCAAACAAATACCTATTTTATGCCACGCTTATATCGATTCTGCGAGTTTCTATATAACGAAAACCTTATCTATAAACACATTTTCAAATCGAATGTCACACATGAATCGATTTGATGAAAACAGCATATGAGAATCGATTTCGGTTTTAATTTTAAAATTTTAAATTTAATTTTAAATTTAGAAAACCGAAATCGATTCCCGATGTCGCATACACAGCGCTATCATTGCGATCTGTATTTCAGAATGTTGTTTCATAAGAGTTGCCATGTGGTAGAACTTTTTTGCTTTATTTTAACTTTTTATAATAATTTGTGGTTTTTATACTCAAAAATCATTGTAGAACGTTATTAAAAAGATTCTTCCGACATTGGCATTTTCGTCTGCACACTTCAAGAGATAACGAGAAATGAACGATTGAACTGCATGCACAACGCATATTCAATCACTTCAACTCACACAAAGACAAATGCTTGATCATGCATGCAGTACCGTGTCTTGGCCAACTATCGCAATAAAAATATATATAAGATAAAATAGGCAAGAGAGAAGACAAACAGTTTTTCAGGTACACAAAAAAAAAAAACAAAATTTTAGATAACTGTTCTACTTTCGCTTGTACTGAATGCAAATTTCATATGGTCGTCACTTTTGTATTATTTTTTAATTGCTAGTGTTTGGTGCATTTCAGTGAACGTACGATTTTTAATAATACTTCTATTGAAATAAACAAAAAAGTGATATTTTCAAAAAATAACATTATAATGTGGACCGCACAACCACGACTGACTCTTTATTGCTTAATTCGTTGACATTTTTTACTTCTTATAATCCTCTCTTAACTTATCAACAATACCATAAGCTCTCTCAGTAATCAACACTACTACAGCTCGGCCATCCTGACATTTAGGATCTCCTGATCCTCGCTGACATACTCCTTGTCACCATAACCGGCCTTTCTTCTACACTCTAATGATTCCTAAATTTACTTCGGTTACATTATCTTTTACATTTCCATTTACATTATCTTTTACATTTACATCGTTTCTTACATTTCCATTTACATTATCTTTTACATTTTCATTTTCATCGTCTCTTATGCCCAAGTCACCAAACAAAAGCGAAAAATTTTGAAGCTGCCGTTCACACATCACTTTCGATTTTTATGAACAGCTGTTTTTTGTTATGTTATACAGACACAAGGAACTTTGCGCGCACGTTGACAAAATGAAAAATGTAAATTTGTGAGAAATACATGGCTTAGAACATTTTGCAATATATGCATATAATTCTTGTAGTCCCATTTTTATTCATGATACTTATTTTATTAAAATTATAAAATAAAATTAACAATTTGCATATCACTTAAAAATTTTAAGTGCCGTCATCAGCTGTTTACTGATGCCAAGACGGAAAAATGCAACAAAACTTGGAAACACTAACAAAAACTTGGCCATACTGGCAGAATTTTCCCAGCCCTGGTTAGCTTCAGCTTCACTTTTTCTTTAGAAGCTGAACTGAAATTTGAAAATTTGCCTGTTGTTGTAGAATTCTGAAGCTGCTTATAGGAAAAACAGCTTTTTTCTTGGTCTGACTAGGCTATTACATTTTCATTTACATTATCTTTTACATTTACATCGTTTCTTACACTTTCATTTACATTTATATCGTCTCTTACATTTCCATTTACATTATCTTTAACATTTTCATTTTCATCGTCTCTTACATTTTCATTTACATTATCTTTTACATTTTCATTTACATTATCCAAATCACCAATTTCAGACTCATCAAACGACTTATCCCTGGTACTTTTCCTTTCACATTTGAACCACGGTTTCATGTTACAAGCAGCCCAAATACCTTGATACGGCTTTTGTGACTGCTGAAAATTTTCTACATTTCCCAAAATTTTCTTTATGGCATACGGACCTTTGAACTTTGGAACTAACTTGGACGAAACACCCGTAGTGGAATCAAAATTCTTAACCATGACGTAATCTCCTACTTCATAAGTCTGTGGTCTTTCCGTTTAGAATCAAAATAGATTTTAACATATTGTTACAAATTTCTAATTTGTCTGACAGTTCTTTAATTATACAAATCAGAAATCTGCTGTCAGTTGGCGAGCGGCTACCAGTTAGTGTGATGTGAGGGTGATAAGGCGTGTGCAGCGATCAAACGGAGGCAAGTGGCGACGTGGTGATCCAACGGAGGCTAGTGGCGACGTGCTGATCCAACGACGACAAAGAACTCATCATTTCAGAAGATAACAAATAACTTTTCCATATATTTTTAATTTACTTTTGTTAATTCCAAAATAAACTTTTCTTTCACAATCTCGTATAGTAATCTTGGAAGGAATATCAGAACGCCTTATGAGGCTGATGGTACTTCCTGTGTCTACTACGCATTCAAAAAATATTGTTTCGTTAAAACTTGGCAAAAATGTTACTTTTAAAAAACACATATAATCATTTTGTTCACCACTTCTCTTTCTATTTTGGTCGCAGCTTTTTGCAAAATGTCCAAGTTCTCCACACACAAAACAAGCACCAACTTGTCGTTTCGGTTTGCGGCACTCACTAGCGACATGGCCTTGGTAATTACAGTTGTAGCACCTGCTGTTCTGCTTAACCGGAAGGCTAGCCTCGGGTTGAGCACTCGACGATAAACTGACACAAGCACACGGAGCTCTACATCTCGAAAAGCGTGAAGTAGTTCATCCTTCGAGTCAAAACGTTGTAGCTTTGCTTGATTTCGCTAGGTCACATCGGAAATACCTTCGATGATATAGTCGATAAATTCTTCTACCTCGAGGTTAAGACTGTTGGACAGCACCAGCTTATCATTAAAGTATTTTGCAAAACATTCGCCACTTTGCCAAACGCGATTTTGTAATTTTCGGCGAACAGCCAACCTATTCTCTTTTACGCCAAACATGTTTTTCATGTCATTCAAGAGGACGTCCACTTCTTCTACAATGTACACCGGATCAGTATTTCATCTCGTAGTTTACCGATTTCGTTCGGATCTGGCAACGCTTGAGATTCACACATTCCTTGTTTAAACTTCTTTCATTTTGTTTCTCTACCTTATTCGTAGTCGCCACTGCGTCGCCATAGCCTACGTCGACCTTTTTTTCTGCGTCACACTCGTCGCATACGTTCACCGCCATGTGGCTGTCCACGGGTTGCAAGACTTCATCTGGAGAACTGGTATCATCCCCTCACAGCTCACAAGACACTGTCCTCTTTCTAGTGGTGGTATTGCGTCCAATCTTTACATCAAGTCCGCAGTATCGCTTGCCGACACGCCAACTTTTTTACACAACTTCTTCAGTTCGATCAGCCTATACTTTGTCACATCAATTTGTGACATCTTTTCCGTATTGTTATCTTTGTGTTTGTATGTTAGTTGTTGTTTTTTTTCTGCTGTTCTTGTGGTTTTTTTTTTTTTTTTTGGTTTAATTCAAAGCAAGCGACGGACAACGCATTGCACAAACACACACCGCACGTCCGTCAGTCGTCGTCACTCACTTATCGTTGTGTCGTCCTTGCAGTTGCCTTCTGCTTCTGCTCTTGTCGCGTACAAATTCAAATTTGAGCAATACAAGCGTCTTGGCCTTTCTGTTTATGTTTTAAACCTTTTGTCGTTGACTTGCTGCTCTCGCTCACTTGTTTGCTTGCTGTTTTTTGATCTTGTATTGCTTTTGAGCAACGCAAGCGTCAGGGCCTTCCTGTTTTGTTTTTAAAATAATACAACTTTGTATATTTTCTCTTTTTCGGTGTTTTTTTTTTCTTCTTTTATTTATTATTCTAACATATTTTTTAATGCGTCTCACCATCAAGGCGCATCGATCCCACTACTGAACTTGTGGACCGCACAACCACGACTGACACTTTATTGCTTAATTCGTTTATATTTTTACTTCTTATAATCCTCTCTTAACTTATCAACACTACCATACGCTCTCTCAGTAATCAACAGTACTGCAATAATAACAATGAAAGTGATCAGCCCCGGATCTACGATTTTTTCGAACCGGGGCAGAAACTTGATAGTGGCGCCCCTCTCTCCAGCGTTTAAGATACTTAAAAAACTCACAAATATTGGGTCATATCAAAAGTCTCCGCGGTTTTATTGGTACATATTTAAACAAAAATTTTCTTTATTTTTTTTTTATTTATTTATTTAACCCATAAATCCATATTTAAGTATGCATTATAGTTTACAATTTTATGGAGTTCTAGGTATGATAATAACTTTACTACTAAGAAATAAGAAAAACAGATTATAAATTACAATGGTTTTACAAAAAATATTTTACATTTTTAAGGAAAATGGGGGAAAAAACCTTTCATTTGATAATTTTTCTAAAACTAACTTAACAACTAAGACTAAAAACTAAGGAAACTAATTACGAATTAGCTCGATTCAACACTTGAACGGTGCACCATTTAATTTGTTATACTAAAATTATTTTTAGATTGAGAGATTTTTGCATCAATCATGCAGATATCTGCCCTTACATGAAGAAGATATGTTTATTTTTTATAGAAAGAAGTGACTTCCTATTTATAAAAGGATATAATATTCTTATTGTTCTGTTGACTTTATCTATTGTCTTGCTAATATGCAAGCTGTATATTAGTTTGTTATCTATATATAATCCGAGATATTTGATACTATTTCCCCATACTATAGATTGGGTACCAACCTTTAAGTTTGAGTTAGGCAAATAGCAGGATTTTCTTCTTCGGGTGAAGTAAATTGCATTTGTTTTGTGCGCATTAAGTTTTATCTTCCACTTATGAAAGTATGTTGCGAAAGTAACACAAAAGGTTGTTTGGTCGAAAATTTTCTGGACAGTCAGCATGTTATCCAGGCTTGGAGATCGCTACAATATTAGCTTCTTTCCATCTGAGTGGAAAATAGCCTGTGGTTAAGCATTTATTGAATATAAGGGGCAAAAATTGAAGTGAATGTTTAGGCAAAAGTTTGGTAAGTTATCTGAACCTGGACACTTGTTATTTTTAAGTGATCGAACCACTTGTGTGATATTAGCAACTGTGACAGGCAGCTCTACTGATGTTATATAATTGTCAAGCGTGTTGTTAGAGCTATTTACTAGCTCAGTGGTATGTGCATCTGAGAGCAATTCAGTTAAATGATGCTTTTCTTCGAAGGATTTACTTAAAACATTAACATTTTCTTCCCTAGTATTGAAAACTTGGTTATTATAGCGGAAACTAGGAACAAATTGTTTTTTGTTTTTAAGTATTTTAGTTATTTTCTAAAACGACTTACTGTTTGAATCAAAATGGGAGAGTTTATTATTCCAATTAGCATTATTTAATTCAAACAGTTGACGTTTTATAAGACGATTGAAATGATTTAATCTGGCTTTGAGGAGAGGTTGCCTAGTTCTGATCCAGTGCCTCTGCGTAATGTTCCTTATTTTTATGTTTTTATAAGTTCTAATATGTTATTAGGAATTTTTGAGTGAAGTTGAGGATTTTTAAGTTTTTTTGATATGGCTTGCTCGATTGCAGCATTTACGCAAGATGTCAATACATCAATCATGGCATCTTTTTCGTTAATAGTGGTATTAGAATTGAATTCTGCTATGTTTTGGAAGCGATGCTTGAGGAAACGCTTATAAGAAGTTTCCCAGTTAGCTTTAGAGTGCTGTAGAGTTTGCTTACATGAAGTGGTTATGGTACACCTGAATTTACTTATAATAGGTAAATGATCGGTTGAAAGGTCATTATGAACTATTGGTTCGGAGAGAAGATGAGTACGTGTTATAAAAAGATAGGGGTAGAAGGTTCAACTTTATAACATATAAGTTGGATCTCTAGGGTGTATTATACAAAATTTACCTTGCATAGAGAGCTCATTTAAAGTGTTGCCCCAGAAATTAGCTCTAATGCAATTCCATTGTCGGCTACGGCAGTGTAGATCACCGCCAACTAAATAACTACCTATGATGCGGTATAACTTTAGTTATTCTGATCTGATCTTTTTTGTGCTAAGTGTCATTTAGACAACAAGAATCCGTCAAACATTTCGCGGAAGAGCCGGGGAAATAAATAGCGAAAATTTTAAGAGTGTGATCTGCATTCTGTTTGTGTTTAATATCACTTCTAATTATTATGCTGCTGGTTGACAACTTGAGAGGAATTGCTGTGAATGCCGTTGGTTCTTTTCCTGATGTCTTTTACATTAACATTGTTTTGGATGCTACGTTTTCCTTTTTGGCTTCTCATTTTTAGCATAGACAGGTAAGTCATTACTTGTGCAGAGCGAAGACTTGTGCGGACCAGCACTGTAAGAGCATGATGTTTTGACTCCAACAATTCCTAGATCCATGTTCAAAGAGCTGACAGTTATACAACCAACTTTCGTATTGTTAATGCAAGAGTGTTGTTTTCTTAAGTTTTGCAGTTTTGTTGATTCGTTTTAAGAGTATACAACATATACCTTGTTTATACGACGCTCATATCGATTCTGCGAGTTTCTATATAATGAATATCGATTTTGGAGCTTATGTTTATAAGAGGCAGTCGACATCAGTTTGATTAAATCGATTTTGGTTTGTTTTCATTATGTCAGAGTTGCCATATGCATAAAGTATAATGTGGTTTCCTAAACAGAATACCTTATTTTTTAAAATCACATTGAATAAAATAATATATAAGTGTAGAATACTTATCTTGATTTTTAATAACGTTCTACAATGATTTTACAGTATATAAATCACAAATTATTAAAAACAGTTAAAATAAAACAAAAAAGTTCTACCACATGCCAACTTTTAGGAAACAACATTCTGAAATACAAATCCAAATGACAGCGCTAAGTGTATATACGACATCGGGAATCGATTCACAAAATCGAAATCGATTCTCATATGCTGATTTCGTCAAATCGATTCATGTGTGACATTCGATTTGAAAATGTGTTTATAGATAAGGTTTTCGTTATATCGAAACTCGCAGAATCGATATAAGCGTCGCATAAACTAGGTAATAGAGAAGTAGGGTGTACCCTACTCTTGTAGTTCTGTCACTAGTTTTTACATCGCTGCACTTATACCCGCGATCTGTAAGCATCTCTTTAATTTCATCGTTGCCCATTTAATCTAGCCCAGAGAGAACAGCCTTGTAGGGTCTTGTGTGTCGTATTTCGTGGGTTTAAAATTCTATTTTATTTTTATTAAGGGCTTGGCACATTAAGTTGAAATCCATAGAGGAGTTCAAGAAAACTTTTATTCCAATGTAAATAGATTCACTAAGCCATGAACAGCCTTTGAGGTTTTTTTGAGAACGGTGATTGGTGGCGGCGATATTGCCCTTGTTGTTGCAGGCTGGTCAACATCGCTTGCAGCATCAGTATTACTGTCTTCATCCTTGTCGATGGTTTGGAGGGGCCGGAAAAAATTACGATACTGGGATTTACCATCATCGACATTGGTTTTGTGCAACCGTGGCATCTTGTGTCTGTTTGGTGCGCCAGGAGCACCAGACTTATAGGTAGAAAGACTAATACGTCGCTTAACTTCTGCTGCTTATTCGGCCTCAGATAGAATACTTGTGAGGGTAATGTGGCTTGGAAATTTAAAGTCGATTGATAACTCCCGATTTACTTGAAACGACAAGTGTAGCAATTTTATTTATACGACAACTGCACAGTTTGAGAGTTTGCGATCAACTTATTCAAAATCAATTTCAATCAAGTACATATTGGCCAATATTATCTATTACCTTTTGCCATTTTCCGGGTAGCTTCATAATTCCATCGGTATAGAGCTCCTGTGATTTATCAGCGAAAAACTTGGCCAAAGGAGTTTTACAGAGACCGAACAAATGGTAGTCAAATCGTGCAAGGTCCGAGCTATAAGGTGGATGCATCAAAACTTCCCAATCAAGCTCCGTTAATTTTTTTCGTCATTAAAGATGTGTGTGGCCAAACATTGTCATGATGGAAGACAACTCCCTTTCTGTTGGCCATTTCTGGTCACTCTTTTTTGATTGCTTCATTCAAACGGTCGAGTTGTGTATAGTAGAGGAGCCAATTGACCGTTTCGCTCCATTCTAGCAGCTCTTAATAGACAATTCTCTTCCAGTCCCACCAAACACTCAACATAACCTTGTTTGCCGTCAATCCAGGGTTTGAAGTATTTTGTGGAATGTCACCGGCTTGCGTTTGATATTCTCGTATTTAATCCATTTTTCATTGCAAGTAATGGTTCGCTTCAAAAATGGTTCCATTTCGTTAAGTTTCAGCAGCGTTTCACTGATGGTTATTCGGCCAATTAAATTTTTTTTAGTTAATTAATGTGGCACCCAAAAATCGAGCTTCTTTGACTAGCCTGCTCTTTTTAGATGACTTTAAACTGTCATATGGTTGATGTTTAGTGCCACCGCTCTTAACATCTTCCATGCCGGTCTCGCTCCATCAGTTTCAAAATTTCATCGACTTTTTCAGTGACAGGCCGACCAGTGCGAGGTCCATTTTTTATATCGAAATTTTCGGAATGGAATCGAGCAAACCACTCCTGGTTCCGGCGTTCGCTCACAGTAAATGGTAAATGACTCGTAAAACTATCGTGAACAATATCGTTAGCGAGTGTCGCAAGCAAACGTTTGCTGCCCAAAACTGAGCGACAGATCGTTTTCGGATGCGGGCGCGATAACGATATCGTTAGCAAAAACTCATAATTTAATAAATTAATGAAACACAATACATATAGAAGAAGAACTGAAAGACAAAAGAAATAAAATTTTAATTGAGTATGATATTGCCCTATTCGGAGAAAATATTATTGGTGATTCCTGTACTTTTGAAGTGTAAGTGATTGAACCGAGTTTAACTTTATAATCCTCGTTAACTTTTCACGTGAATTTAAGTTTGATATTGCGTCTTTATGGGTGGAAAAGGGAGATTTGATCCGGAGGAAGGAAGTGAATTTTTTTTTAGAGATCAAGCGGCCAATTCCCCTCCACCCAATATGGCTCTTGAACCTCTTTTTCAAAAACATAAGGAAGACCTCAAGACTTTACAAGGAAGACCTCAAGAAACAAGTTAACTTTATAGGTGACGTTGAAGAATCAGAAAGGATTCCAGATATAGTAAAAAGCCTTAGGGAATTTTCAGGAAATTCTGTGGAATTTAGTTCATGGAGAAAATCAACAACATCTGTCATAGATACTTGATAAGGTCGACTGTCATGATTAAGTGAAGATTCTTTAAGCGCTATGACCAACAAATATCGGGAAAAGGCACTTGACATGTTTATTCGGAGTCTTAATGGAAATATGTCTAGTTTACATCTATACCCGAGATATCGGATATTCTAGCCAATCTTGGCAATAACAAATACTTTACCACCTTAGACCTCAAAAGTGGATTTCACCAGATTCTCTTGAAGGAAACTGATGTAGGAAAAACTGCTTTTTCCGTCATCAACGGTAAATATGAAACAGACTTCCGTTCGCACTGAGAAACGCGACCGCTATCTTCCAAAGAACTCTCGATGACATACTCCATGAACACATAGGTACTAGATGTTTTATTTACATCGGGAAAACCAAATGAGAACACCTGGAAAACTTGAAGGTAGTATTCGATACGCTGGAGAAAGTAAAACTCAAAGTCCAGATTGATAAGAGTGAATTCATGAAGAAGGAACTAAATTTTTTTTGGATTCATCATAGGAGAAGGTGGAATTTATCCGAATCCAGCCAAGACCGAAGTCATACTTAAGTACCCTCCACCACAATCAGTCCATGATTTACGGTCCTTCCTAGGGGTAACAGGCCATTATCGACGATTTATCAAAGATTATGCACGGGTAGCTAAGCCTCTGACCTGATCCTGTAAGAGGAACTAGACAGAATTTTTGCAAACTAAAAAAAAAAACACTGATACAGCTGAACCGACAGGGAATTCTGAGGACAATTATGCTACAAATGAGAAAGGCATGTTAGCAATCACTTGGTGCTTAAATTCTTTGCGATGTTATATGTTATATGGTGCAGGGAAAATCAAAATCTACACTGATCATCAGCCAATGACCTTTGCGTTGAGCAATAAGAATACTAACGCGAAGATGAAAATGAGGAAAGCTCGCCTGGAAGAGAATAACTATGATCCAGTTTACAAACCCGGCAACACTAACGTAGTGGCCGACTTCCTTTCTCGACTTTCATTATCACAATTAACTTCTCTCACAACAGCAGCACACAGTTTTGCAACCCGATACCTTCAGTAAAAACACCTGTTAACTCTCTTAAGCGTCAATAACTTATCGAATCCGGCGATTCTTCCTATCCATTTAAGACAATTTTTCCTCAGTCTCATAGACACACTATCAAAGAACCCAAATTTACAAACGATACATTAATTAGCATTCTAAAACAACACTTAAACCCTTTAATTACTAATTGCATTAGAACGTCCGACCAACTTATGTCAAAAATACAATTCATTTATCCAACTCATTTTAAGAAATTTAAGATCAGATTTTCGCATATCTTGATGACAGACATTCTTGATGAAAGGGAACAAGAAGATATTATAATCAGAACCCATAATAGAGCTCACCGTAATGATAAAGAAAACAGACTTCACATTTTGGAGTTTTTCTATTTTCCGCCAACGCACTATGGCCTATTTGTCGATTTTTCTGGCATAAATTCAAAAAATCGATGGTAGCATATTCAAAAAGTGACTTTATTTATTAAAAGTAAGTACTTCAGTTAGATCACAAATGAATTTTTCCGGCTTGGTGGAAACTCTTTTCTTGTGGTAGCTCTTTGAAGTCAGCTGATTTATTATAACATTTGATTGTGAAAATTGCCGCGAACTATACCTTGTGTTTCAACAGAGAGAAAATAAACAAAATTGCATTAAATAAAAAAAATTAAAAACTTAAATTAAATTAAAACGCAGATCGCAGTATTTAGAATGTTTATTTACTGTTATAAATGAAAGTCCACTGTTTTGCTTATTGTATTTTTTAGCAGGAATCTAATTGTATTCCGTGGTGTATTACTTTCGTAATGCATATTAAAGCAGGCAACTAAAAATTGCAAGATCCGAGTATTTGCGAAAGTCCTCAGCGTTTGGTGTTATTCATTTTTTTTTTTTTGCCCGTTTTTGCCCCGTTTTGAATAAATTCCATTCACAGTGAATGTAATTTAACATTGAGACCGAAAGATATGTATGGGAGCTATACCATCCAGTAAGGCTAGGATCTTGAAAATTTTATAGTTGGTGTATATAGAGCAGACACTTATAGTGTCCAAATTTCAGTTCGATAACACAAAAACTAAAAACTTTTTCTAATAAGAACATTAATTTAAATGTGAGTTTGTATGCGAGGTCCCCTCTTTGTAACCGAAGGATCATGACATGATCATGCATGGTTGATGAATATTAATATGAATAAAATTTTCATTGTTGGTGAATATAGAGCAGAAACTTATAATGTCCAAATTTCAGATCGAAAAACAAAAAACTTTTTGTTTTAGGAACATTAATTTAATATGGGTGGTACCCCTCCAAGTGGTCCGATTCGGCTGATTGATGAGAAATGTCCAGCATATGGTAAAAAGAAACCTGTATGCAAAATTTCAGCTCTGTAGCTTTAAATTTAGAATTTATGCCATAAAAATCGGCAAATCGCCCATAGTGTTATGTCGAAAAAAATAAGACACGTTGTCAAAAAATGTAAAATCTGCAAGGAGAATAATTACGAGAGATATGGCAGTAACCCCAAATTAGTTCCAACTCTCATTCCACACTATCCAGGTCACACCATCCACATAGACATTTTTTGCACCGACAGACAGCTGCTTACAGCTATAGACAAATTCATCAAGCTCGCAGTAACACGAATACTTAATGGTAGGAGCATAGAAGATGTACGAAACCCCTTAAGAGAAATACTTTTATATTTCATAGTATCGCAATTTGTTGTTCTCGATAACGAGGGATCATTTAACTCTGCGTCAATACCGTTTATGATGGAAAACGAGTTAGGAATACAAATCTTCACGATACCCCCTTATAAAAGCGAAATAAATGGTCAAGTGGAGAGATTTCACTCAACTCTCGCCGAAATGATGAGGTGTCTAAAGCTAGAGTAACCTCTCAAGAATTTCGAGGAGCTCCTGGAGACAACCGTCAGCGGTTACAATCTCTCGATTCACTCGGCTACCAGAAAGAAACCAATTGACTTTTCTTTTTCATAGAATGGTATCCTTTGGTCCAAATGATTTAGAAAAACAACAAAAAGATCTGGGGTACCATAAAACTAGGCAAGAGATGAAAACTTACAATACCGGAGATACCATTTTTATCAGACAAAACAAGAGCCCAGGGACCAAGCATCCCAAACGATTTAAGGAGGAAAGGGTAAAAGAAAATCATCATTCCACAGTAATTAGGGAATCAGGAAGGGTCGTTCATAAGAGTCACATTCAAGGAGGTGTGGTATGAGTTGTCACGAAAATCTTTCTATTCCTGAAACAGAATAAATGATACGCCCTCTGCCATATATCAAGAACCATTCATTTGGAGGAAAGAAAACAGAACCATGAGACAGAAACAAATAGTCATTCACATCCTTTTTGAATATTATTTAATATCAATAAATTAGAATAAAATTAGCCAATAGCTACTCAACTACAATTTCCAATTACAATTAAATAAAATTTTTAGATAAAAAAATAAAATCGCGATAAAGTAAAATATTATTAAGCAAGAACCCTGTATCTTTCAGCATCATCAAAATCATATTTAACTTAGAAAATTCGTATATTGTTAATTTTCCATTATTGTTAAATTTTATTATTACCACTGTTCTAACATTAAGATTCTATTGTTATGTTATAAGAAATCATGTCAACGAGGACGTTCGACACTTGGCAGGGAGGAGTTCACACACGAAATATCCTAAAAGCCCTCGCAGTATCGTTACGAAATGCAGCTCTCTTTTATTTTCTTGATAAACTCTTTATATTGTACAATACTTGCTCTTATCTCTTCTTGTATATTTTATGCCGTTCTTTTCCATTTCTATTATTCTTGATATCGTCTGTAAGGCAGGCCTCGCACTATGGGCAATATAAGGCATTTGCTGATCAAAAATCTATAACTTTTTTGTTTTAGAACCTATGAATTTCAAATTTTTCAAGGAAATAGTGTAAATCACGTAAATTTAATATTTTAAACATCATTTTTGTATCTCATTTCTCAAAGGAAAAGAAAAACGATTCAAATGAGGAAAAAAAAGTTTCTTTTTTTCTAAACACAGGTAATAAAAATTATTGCATATTTTACATATTTAACAAAATAGATCATTTGTCTGTGGTTTCAATCGTTTTAGAATCTGGAATAAATTCATCTATTTTCAGCAGGCCTAGAGCATCTTCGTTAACTTCCTTGGTAATTCTTGCATATGGCTTAAGAATGCTTGTTATATATGCATCTAATGTGTACAATAATATACGGAAGATATCTTCGTTAGTTGCCTTACAGATGAAGACGCGGGATTTTGCCAGACAATAGAGCCAGATGCTTCATCAACTAATTTCAGTGGAACAGAAGAAGCAATAAACAAATTTGAATCTGAAATTAACTCAGACTCCTCTGGAAGTTGTTGCTTATACTCAGATTGTCCACATGAGCCGTCACATCCCCACTTGCTATATAAAACTAAGTTTTTTAGTCCTGATGTATGCACGGAGTCAATCAATAAAATTTTTGTAGCCGTGTGCTCCATTAAATGTTGCAAAGATATTATTTTTGCATAAGAGTTCGTTATTTCCATCAATGAAACAGGCGGGCAGCAGCTTTGTTTACATCTCTGTATTTTGTAATATGATGGAAGTAAAAAACATTTCCTTTCATTTGTAAAGTTCCTTAGGTACAAATACTGTGCTTTAGTAAGATCTAAATCTATATAACACTTAAAGCTTCTTTGTCGGATAATGTTTTAGCATTATCTGACTCAAACGATTCCAAGATAATTTTTTTTTTAGTATCTGCCGTTCTTATAGCTTCCACAATATTTGCTTCAATTCCTTCACCCATAGATCGCAGTCCTTGTAAATATGCTTCGTATATGTGCTCAAACAAAGTTGTGAAATTATAACATTATTTGTCTTATTAACGTCTAATTGACGTTACTACTTTAACTACATTGAAAAGTGACGTAATTGAGGGTCGAGACACGAGTCTGAGTTGTTTCCAAAATAGACAGAACATTGACGCAACTTTTAGAATGGCCAATCTGCAGCACTGTTACAAAGCGTTGACCATTGCTTTCTACCTTTTGTCGTTGCTGCCAACTCATTAGTTGAGAAAACTGCTGATGATGGATATTGCAATTTTTTTGTTAAAATTTCAATCTAATAGCAGGAATAAAAAAGGGAACTGCGAGAACTCTGTGCATTTTGTACTAAATCATATTCTTTTCACAAATTTTCTACTTTAGTGTCTCAACTTTGCCATAACGTTCCAATTGTGTGTATAACCAAAACAAAAAATCAGCTGTTTTTTAGACACACAGACACAGTATACACGGCTGTGACAAATCAGCGATTTAGACATAGTGTAGATAGGCTATAATACTGCAAACAGTGAAGTTATTTTTCAAATGCTACAACAACTACAACAGTTTTTTGATCGTTTTACAGAAAACGAGACGACATCTAGATTGCGTAGGGCCGCCGACGTGGCGCCAGCAACACGGAGCGACCTGAGAAAAATTGAAATTAAGAAATTTTCTGGTGTTTAAAAAGAGTGGCCATCCTTTAAAAATATGTATGAAAGCACAATTCATAAGAGATAACAGTTAACAAACACTCAGAAATTGCATTATCTGGAAACGTATTGATTTAATTAATTTATTTATTTATTTAATTGATGAGGTAGCAAACATAGTACGTCATATACCAACTATTGACGCAGCATCTGAAATAGCATTACAGGAATGTTATGAGCGACCTAATATAATAGATGTGTCTGTTCTACGCTGAGTTGCTGAAAGAGGTAAAGAAACTGTACGGGGCTTGGATTCAGTCGGTCATTTTGATCATGACAGCTGGATTATTTACTTGATCTTAGCTGGAAGTGATGCCGGAATACGTCGTGAGTGGATTGAGGAAAGCCGTGAAACCAATTCACCATCGCTTGATGAAGTTTTTAAGTATCTTGATGCACGTTGTGAGGATATTCGAGTTAATTCGACGAGATTCTGACAAATAGAAGAGATCTTCAAATACGTTGATGACCGTAGACAGTGGCTGTGCAAAATATAATTCAAGAGAGAATACACTGTACTCATGTCCATAGTTTCTATGTCTAACTGTTGAGCAACGCCGGAACTTTGGAATGCTCAATATTGTATGCAGCGCTTCCTCCTGGAACGTTCAAATATTCAGTCAAAAAACACAGTCACAGTCGACTGAGTCACGGCCTTTCAGATTGCAATTAATTTTATTTCTCTTTCCTTTCAATCACTTAGCATAATAATTCATGTTGTACAATGTTTATAGCTAAACAGTAGATAATCAGAAAAAGCTAAAGATAATTTAAAGAGAGTACAATATAAATAACTCCATTTCAGAGAGCAGTCAATTCCAAACTATGATACAACTAAAGTTTAAGAGAATTCAATAACAATTAACAATAAGAGATAAAGATATGTAAAGATTAAGAGACTTCAAAGATTAGTAAATATATAAAATTCAAGAGAACTATTGCTTAAAGCAAAGCTCTGTTTTTCAAACAGATTGGGGCCAACATACTCCCCGCCTTGGAAGCTCCTTCCAACCAACTTAGATTCCATTCGACTCCAGAGGTAGCGGGCATATCTTGTGTATGCTGCGCTTCAATACACTAGACCTTGTCTTCACTGTGACTACTCTAACGAGTACGTCCTGACCAGGGTTCATTTCCATTACACGTCCTAAGCACCATTTATTTGGAGGTGCATTCTCATCCACCAGAAAGACCTGTGTACTTAATGCAATGTTGTTGTACACTTTTGTCCATTTTTGGCGCTGTTGAAGTAGGGCCAAGTATTCCTTTGACCATCGACGCCATACCTCTTTCTGCGCGACAAATACTCGCTTCTATTCTCCATGGACAGCCTTAAGATGTCATCATTGTAGACCTCTGGTAGAGAGTTTAGAGGCCTACCCACGAGAAAATGTCCTGAGGTTAATGCTTCCAAATCATTTGCATCAGCGGTGAGAGGGCAGAGTAGACGAGAGTTCATTATTGCCTCTATTTGCGTCACCTGGTTAACCTGGTTGCCAACAGCCTCTTTACAACCTTAATCTCACTCTCCCATAGTCCCCCGAAATCTGGGGATCTTGGTGGTATAAATTTGAACTCTCCACCTAAGGATCCACATTCGTCGAGAAACCTTTTACTAGCTGAATCCTTATGTAGCTTCATTGACTTCTCTCGTAGTTCCTGGCATGCTCCTACAAAATTTGTGGCGTTGTCGCTAAAAATTGCGCTACACATTCGTCATCGCGCGAAAAACCGTTTGAGCGCAGCCAGAATAGCCTCTGTGCTTAAGTTCATCACTAACTCCACATAGACAGCTTTAGTGACTACATAGATAAATAGACACAGATACACCTTGATTGGTTGCCGTCCACGAACATTGTAATACATCTGAATTGGGCTCGCAAAGTCAACCCCAGCTCTTTGAAACGGATGCACCCCTCCCATGAGTTGGTTGGCCCAAACAGGTCGCTGTCGAAAACAAGCAATACAATCTCGAACTGTCTGCCGAGCTAGAGATCTGCTATTAATAATCCAATATCTTTGACGTACAAATGCACATAAAGCTTGTGCACCAGCATGAGCGTTAATCCGATGCATAAAACACAAAAGCGACCTTACCACTAAATGGTCGCTCGGCAATAATATATGATGCTTGATTCCGAATGCGATATTCATTCTAGCCAAACGTCCACCCACCCTTATCATAGCCACCCCTTCAGAGTGATCTATAAACGTAGTAATCTTAAGAACCTTTGCTGATTTTATTATCTTCTTTGTCCTTAGGCACGTGAACTCTTCAGACAAACACTCATTTTGTACATTGTACAGTAACATAGCAAGCACCTTCCTTCTTTCTATTACACTCAGTGTACTTGGATTCCTAACGTCAAATTTTCTACCGATTCGTAACCATCTATATATATAACCGAAGACTCGCTGCAAAGTCATTTACGAATTTACAACTGCCAACAACATCCTCATATCCCACAAAGGGTTGTGTCGCTAAACTAAACGTAATTTACGCTCCTCAGGTACACTTGACCTGTTCGAATTTTCCACAAATTCCGTGGCCCTTTCAAAAATTCTGGGCCTTCTAGCCATAACTTATTCGTACCCAGTTCCCCTGGCTACATCCCTCGCGATACAATATCCGCAAGGTTCAACTTCGTATCAATTTTCAACCATTGATGAATAGTAGAAAATTCCCGTATCATAGAAACTCTGTTTGCCACAAAAGTACTCCATCTACTAGTATGCGAAGCAAGCCAGTTCAAAACAATTGTGAAATCTGTCCAATAGAAAATTTTCAAGTTATTCATGGCCACGCACATTTTAACCTTAACTGGTGCCACTTTGGACTTCAATGCTACAAACCTAACTACAACCTTGCCCTCTTGATCTAAACTACTAGCATTCACAACTGCACCATAAGCTCTATTGGGTGCATCCGAAAATCCATGCAATGTAACTTCTTCCGCAGTTAGTGGAAAAATGCAGTGTGGAATCTGCATTTTCTACACTTCAGCCAGTTCTGTACGAAATTTTACCCACTGGCCTCGTAAAGCTTCCGGAAATTCCTCATCCCATTCAATTTTTTCCTGCCATAACCTTTGCAGGCATACCCATTGGATCGAAAAGCTATACCAACTCTGACAGGACTATCCGATTCGTGATCTTGCAGGAGTAGGGTATGTGAAATGGAATCTATCTCTACCCAACTACCTGAGTTGCAAAATATGCCTTATGTTTTAGAACAGTCCGCAGTCTTAATTTCCAAAGGGTCAGCTACAAATCCTTGCGATCGTAAAGCCTCACTTGCACAATTGGAACGCCACTTGTGCAGTTCGAGTTTGCGAAAATTCAAAACTGTTGAAATCTCACTTTTCAAAGAGCAAAGCTCCAAAATTGTTTTAGCCCCGACCAACAAGTCATCCATACAAAAGTCCTGAAGGATGGCCTTACACCCCGCTGGATACTTTATACTAAGCAACTTTGGCAAGTAGCGCACGCTTCGAACCGCTAGGAAGAGCGTGGCACTGGTACCATATGTAACCACTGCTCCTGATATTCCGCAGGTCACAGAAGATGTACCTTCACCGACTACCAGGCATCCCAAAAGAGATTTGTGTAGCAATGTGGCATGCGGTGCCAACTGAATTTGGCCTACTGCTACCTATGAGAAGAATAAGCCGCTGCCTAATAATATTTCAATGTTTTCGCCAAAATTAAATTTCGGATCTGCTAGCTTTACCTCCTTGGGTAAGTTCCTTTGACCTTGTATTTTTGATGTATTAGGCGCTTATTTCGTAATGTGATTAAGAACTAAAAAATGAGATATTGTAAAGATTGATGAAAGCCGCGATTTCAAAAAAATGTCCACGCAGCCTTGGACACCTGCTGTGGTATCACATATGCCATGAACTGTTAACCCTGCATTTTCTACCTCTAACACCTACACTTCAGAAACTCATTACCTTTACCCTTTAATGCTGTGACCAAATTACAAGCACGACCATTTGTTAAGAGCGAACTATTCAGTGAACTCGTTTCCGATTGCACTCCTGACTGCACATAATTACTAGTACCATTGGAAGAAGATCCTCTATGTAAAAGTGCATGATGAAGACCCTTACATATTTTGCTATGTGTATGGGGGCAAGCGTTCCTACTATGGCGTTTGCTAAAACAATTAGTGCACAACGCCAATCTCTTCCCTTACTGATACCTTTGCATCGAATCCAGCCCTAGGAATAGGGGGTAATCCGACAACCTATGAGAACCAGTACACTTAAAACAGGTTCCTTTTCCTTCCTTAATTACTGAATTCTACGTGGTTCGATTTTGTGAACCCTTTCCACTAAACTTCGATTGCTTCAATGACCGTTCATGATTTAGTTCGCGACCTATTATTAATGTAGCGACGAATTATAAATTTTGAGAATAGTTCCCAACTAGGCAACTCCTCATGACTATAATTGAGCTCCCACCGTTGTAATGTTTCTTCATCGAGCTTGCTACTAACTACGTGCAACACAGATGCACTAAAAATATCTTCCGTCGAACCCAATGTATGCAATGCAGCTAACTGAGATGTTACTGCGTCTACAACGCTCCTAAGAGAATCTGCATCCGCCTTAGTGACTTTCTTTAAGTTAAATAGCTCCCTGATGATTCTTTAAAATCTCCAATGCCTTCTCATAATTTGAAAACGTAAGCTCTAATTATTCTATTGGATTCAATGGTATGGGTCCAAAAGACGATCGCAAATGTAAAATATTCGTTCGCAACTAGATTCAATAACCGTAATAAATTTATTGTACTAACTGGACCTTTCGATACATTTCCCTGAAAAGGTAGGAATAGAAATAGTGGGGAATCTTACATTCCTCTCCATGAGGCCTGGTTAATCGCAGTACTATGAAGTGATGGGTCTGTTAATTCTGATCGTTGTTTTTGTTTTGCGATGTTTCCTTACAACCTTGTTTTTACCTCACAAAGCATTTCTTCGAACGTCTGTCTGAAACTATCGTTCAATTCACTTGATTCCTGTCTCCTTACTTCTGATTGAACGCTGTTTATTCGGGAAAAAGTCGTTTCCACTAGACTTAACCTCGACTCAAGTTCTTCCAATGTCATCACTTCTAACACATAATTCCTAATTCTGTTCTTCCCCCACAAGGTGCAAGTCATTTACATTGGTTGAACGCTTCGGTGACATCTTGGAAATAGACTTGTATTAACCAGGAAATCACAGATCGCTTTCCTACGATAAAAGCGCATGCATAAACAGACGTAACCACTTCTTTCAATTTACTTTCAGTATGCACACCCTAATGTAAACTAGTTGATTTGATTTCCTATGGATTGAAGTGCTAGCTAAAACAAATGAAGGCACAGAACTTAACTGCAACTCTAATACAATCTATAACAACTGATTAATTGAATCTAAAACCAATTCAATTCAGTTTCAACACAAGCATAAAAAGACCAGATCAATTCTTTCAATTTCCTTTCAATGCGCACACCATGCAACGCAATAACTCGTAATAGTCTTTTCAATTTTTATCCGATCTATGCTATCACTGTATGCACTGCTTGCAGAAAACAGTCAACTGTTCTAATACAGTTGTCCTTACTGACCTACAAATGTAAGCATAAAGTGCACAGCAAAATGAACAAAGTCTATTTCCAAACACAGATCAAATCGTTACACGAGGGCTGCTATTTATATTTCGGGGATTGGCCATACTAATGTCAATACGTAAAATCTGGCAACGCCATAATAAACTTTGTCATTTTTTTAGCATATATGTACGTACAACGTTTTTATGTACAATTGGGTTTTGTTTTTTTTACAATAAGTTAAAGAAATCAATTTGGCAAAACAATGGATAATTCTCGGTTTTTCGTTTTCACAACTTTCGACGTGGATTATTCCAACAAGAATGTGTCGATGAACTTAGTTCTTTGTATGGTGAGAAAGCACCATCAAAAACGACAGTTTATCGCTGGTTTGCAGAATTTAATCGTGGTCGTAGTTCAGTCGCTGACGAATTCCGTGAAGGTCGTCCAAAATCGGTTATTGTGCCACAAAACATCGAAGGTGTGCGTGAATTGATAGTGCAAGATCGACATGTGACATATCGTGAGATAGAAGCATCCTTGCACAATAGTTCCACTTCAAAACATTCTATTTTGCATGAACACTTAGTTTTAAAAAAGGTTTGTTCTCGTTGGATACCCCATAACTTATCAATCGCTCAAAAAAAGGCTCGCGTCGATTGGAGTAAGGAAATGCTTAAAGTGTTCTCACACATCTCGGCAAACAGGTGAATGTTTAAGCACTCAAAACATCGAATTGATGACTTATCCGCACTACAGTCCTGACTTGGCACCCAATGCCTTCTTTTATTCCCTCACATCAAAAAAAAACTGAGTGGTCAACGATTTATGAGCGCCGTAGAAACAGTTAAAGAGTTCAAAAACCATGCTTTGGAGGTGTCTCAAGAGGAATGGAAAAATTGCTATGACCAATGGTTCGAACGAATGAAAAAGTGTATTGATCATAAGTGGAATATTTTGAACAACAATAAAGCCATTTTCATTAAAAAATTTTTGTTCTTATTTGCTATTCCCGAAATATAAATAGCAGCCCTCGTATGCTATGCATAAGCACAAAAAGAAACGAAAAGAATTGAACACCTGCACTTTGTCAAACTGATTATGTACAAACTTCAACAACAATAATGCATAATCACTATGTCACTTATGTATTCTAATGATCAAGCTTCAAAACACCACCAAACAAAGCACAAAGCGGAATAGAAAATAAACGAAGTCTGCTATGCACATATGCACATGTATCAGCGAACTATTTGAGTCGCATAGTCCCCTACCTTTTGCTATTCTAAGAAGCGAGCGATGATATAAAGTACCGTTTAGTTTATCGTTAAATGGTCATTATTAGAGTTTCGAAAACATTCTTGTCATTCTGCGTGTGTTTCACTGGAAGACATGAGACTAAATGATCACTATTGGTGTTTCGAGTTCATACTTGTCTTTCTGTGTGTGTGTGTTTTTCGTTCATGATTTCATGAGTAAGGCAGGAGAGAAAACGTAACTCTCTCTGCCGATTGTGGCCGCAGCGTTGTTAAGAGCAGTATAGTTATAGAGACGAAAGAGATAGTGCTCAACACAATGCGTTTGTGCATAAGAGAGCAGCGCAATTGAGTTGATGAATGCTCGCTGAAGTCGTTCGTAGACTACTGCAATTATCATAACGCTCGCGGACTCATTGTGCTCGTGAGCTCTAAAGACAAAAATGCACAAGGCCGCGTAAAGCGAAAATGGCGATGACGCTCAACAGTGTGGTGTAAATACACACCCCTCTCCGACAGACATATAGTCTGAAAAGTAACCGCACTTATATACCTGCACATATGTATGTCAACCTATGCATTTGCCTATGCCCTTCTTTGACCTTCAAAATCATTTTTTATTGTTATTCTTATGCCGCAAATCACCGCACTCGGAATCAATTTAAATGTTAAGTTTTTTATTTATTTATTATAACACGCACTTAAATGCATCGAAATCAACACTCACCTGAAGTGACCAAAGATATGGACTAGCTACAGTAGCTCAGTCCAGCAACCAATCTTCCGTTAATTGCTGCCTGCAGTCCCCTATACTGCTGATAAATGAGGATCCAAATCCTCTCAGAATCCTCCAAAGGATGAGAAATGGGACAAGTCTTCAATATCAGGTCCCTGCTCGGGCGCCAAACTGTGAATCTAAACTGGGCGATTCCGTCTGTTGCCTGGTCGTTTCCCTATTTGAAATGCTCAATTTTGCATGCAGCGATTCTTCCTGGAACGTCCAAATACTCAGTCACAAAACAGAGTTGACTGACTCACGGTCATTTCAGTTTGCAATAAATTTTATTTCTTTTTCCTTTCAATCACTTAGCCTAATAATTCATTTTGTACTAAGCTTATAGCTTAACAGTAGGTAATCTTAAAAAGCTAAAGATAACTTAAAGAGAGTACAAGATAAATAATAAAATGACTCCAAACTATGATACAACTAAAGTTTAAGAGAATTCAATAACAATTAACAATAATAAGAGATAAAGAAAACTAAATATTAAGAGACTTCGAGGTTCGTAAATGTATAAGATTCAAGAGAACTAAAACAAAGATCTATTATTTAAGCAGTTCAGCGCCAACAATACCCTTATACGTGAAAACGTCAACAATTTTCTGGCGGCAAAAGGGTTGATTGAGCGTCAGTTGGACTAGAGTGCCGTAAAGATTGGATCGGTAATTAAGAGAATGCACACCGATGCCATTATGGTGATGGAAGACCTCGAGAAGGAAGCGGCCACTCCAAGGACGAAGTCACCGATAAAACGGAATCCGAACGCGGCAAGAGGAGAAACGGCCCCAGCCCCAGGGCAACAGCGGCAGGAGACATCACCTTGGTGCCGAATGCGCAATCACTTGCGGCAAAAAAAGAGGCGCGAGTCGCAAAGCCGAAAAGCTGAAGGGGCAACAACCACAAACAAAGAGTCTGGCTGGAATCTTGTTAAGTAGAAGAAAGACAAGAAGCCGAGGGCGCTAATAATATCTACGGCCGAGCACGCCTTGTATGCAGACATCCTACGGAAGGTGAAGAGGTGATGAAGATGTCAAGGCAATTCGGCGTATGGCTAAGCAGGAGCTCATTATTAAACTGAAGGGTGTGCCTGACGAAAGGACGGCTGCCTACCAATCAGCGATCGAGGATGTGCTCAAGTAAACCGCAAAAGTGAAGGTCAAAACACACACTGTGACATTGCAGTGTAGGGACCTAGACGAAGTCACGACGCCAGATAAGATTAGACGCCCTGATGTATCGGCAGTGAAGAGTCTACGAACGGCCTACAGCGGCACACAGATAGCATTTATTGCCCTTCCAGCGACCGAGGCTAAAAAGGCTTTAGAAGCACAACGTTTCCGTATTGGATGGGTCTTGTACAGAATAAGGGAAGCCGTCTTCCCAAAACGGTGCTTCAAATGCTGGGGGTTTGGGCACCTAGCAGTAAACTTTAGGGACCATGTAAACAGATCCGGACTCTGCAGAAAGTGTGGCCAGGAAGGACACAACAGCAGCATGCTCGAATCCAGAAAGGTGCGCTTTGTGCAAAGGGGAGCATGCGGTTGGCAGCTATAAATGCCCGCTGGTCAAAAAGGAGCGTCGAGAAGAGCGTTGATGAAAATCATACAGCGAAACCTGAACAACTGTGCGGCCGCACAGGATCTACTGCGAAAAACTATGCAGGAGCATTGCGTTGATGTGGCGCTGCTTTCCGAGCAATACAAAAACATCGATGACTACTCCTGGTCATCTGATGGCTCAAATAAGTCGGCCATATGGACTACGAGAAATGCAAGGTCGCAGAATAAAATGAGATGCATAGAAAATGGTTTCACCTGGATAAAGCCGAAAGGCCTTTTTAGCTGCTTCGCTCCACCGAGCATGAATGCGGACGAATTCGAGCGAATGCTGGCAGAATTAGTAGCGGAAACTCGTGCCAAACAGCCAATCCTTATTGCTGGTGATTTCGACCCGTGGTCTACTACTCGGGGAAGTGCGCGAACGAATCAACGAGGCGAAGTCCTGCTGGAAAGCATGGCATTGCTGGACCTTGAATTGCTCAACGTGCCCGGCCAATGCACCTGTGAATCGGAATGAGGTAGTTTCATTGTAGACTTGACTTTTGCACAAAATGCAGTAGCACGCAACGCCAACTGGATCGTTAGCTCTACATACACCCACAGCGATCATAATGCTATCATAATTGATATACCATCAAAAGTCGCGTCGTGTACGGATAGTACAGCAAAATGGCTGGAAGAGACAAGTTTTTAATATTGTCTAGCGAAATGGTCCGGGTCAAGAAGCCGCTTCGGTGTTGAACGCAGAAGAATTGTCGGAAAGCATCACGCGCCGCCTCAGCAAAGCATGTAATGCAACTATGCCAAGATGTTCGGGAAGACCTGACAAAATTCCAGTCTACTGGTGGAATGAGGAAATCATGACCGCGAGAGGAAACTGTCACCGAGCACGAGGAAAAAAGAAGAGAGCACGTTGCACACCAGTGTCTGAAGTGTTGTTGGCGGAGTACAGAGCCTGTAAAACCGTCTTCAAAAAAGCTATACAGGACAGCAAAAATCGCTGTTTCAAGGAGCTTCGAGATGGCGTTGACGATGATCCCTGGGGTTTGGGATGCAAAACTGTCATACAGAAATTGAAAGGTCCGAGAGCACCTCAGCCCACGTGCCCCACACTAATGCAAGACGTAGTCTCAACGCTATTCCCTCGTCAAGAAGAAACAACACTCTATCAGGGCCAGCAAGTGCGCGTGAATGACATCCCGGAAGTCACCACGTAAGAAGTGCTGCACATAGTGAGACGCAATGCGTATAATTAAGCTCCGGGCTCAGATGGTTTCCCAAACATTGCATTAAAAGCAGCGATCAAGGCGGCACCGGAACTGTTCGCCAAGCTCTACGATTCTTGTCTCAAGGAAGGCGTGTTTCCTAAACCCTGGAAACAACAGAAACTGGTGCTACTACTGAAACCAGGGAAGCAGCCAGAACAACCATCGTCGTACCGCCCTTTGTGTATGCTAGACACTCTGGGCAAAATACTGGAGCGAATCGACTGTGATAGATTGCAGGAACACTTGGAGAAATCTGAAGAGCTCTCCCCAAATCAATATGGCTATAGCAAAACACGATCAACGCTGGACGCCATTCAAGTCGTCATGAATATTGACCGTGAAGCTACGAGCGGCAAGCTGTGGAGGTTCGGCTCAAAGAAGTACTGCGCAGTTGGTCGCAGATCATGAGTGCGCTGAATACATTTGCGGTGTCGGTGTATCTGCAGCGTATAATAGCCAGCTACTTCAAAAACAGGGTCCTGTTTTACGACACTAGCGATGGAGTAAAAACGTGCACAGTAACTGGCGGCGTCCCCCAGGGCTCGGTGCTGGGCCCTACGCATTGGAACGCAATGTACATCCACAAACTTGACCTCCCGGAAGACACAACCAATGTTGGATATGCAGATGTATTCGCGATGGTTGCAGGGGCAAAGCACCTTGACACTTTGCAAGCGCTATGTTATGACGCTATCTCGAGAGTGAGACGCAAAGCTCGAGCTGGCTGCACGAAAAACGGAGTTTGTTCTTTTGAGCACTCCGCAGGTTCGTGAAGAGCTTACGATCACGGTGGGCGAACACAACGTTTCCTCCCAGCCGTACTTAAAGTACCTGGGTGTATTTCTTGACTCGCTGATGACCTTTAAAGAACACTTAAAGACAGTCAGCGACAAAGCCGCACGAATAAATGGTGCGCTAACCAGACTGATACCTAACATTGGTTGGCCTCGAGCAAGCGGGCGGCTACTCCTGTCATCAGTAATAAGCTCGGTGATTCTGTATGCTGCGCCGATCTGGGCGGACACGAAGATATCATACTTCAAATACATAAAGCGCACATACAGACTAAGTGCTTTGAGGGTAGCCAGTGCTTACCGCACTGTCTTAGCAAGGAAGATTCCTGCTCGCGTGTGAAATGGGGCGACTGTACAGCGGCACAGGTCACAGGCCATCTATCGCGATAAAAAAAGAAGAGAGGAGGCGTACAATTTCCGCGTGGCAGCAACGATGGGATCAATCCGAGAAAGGGTGCTGGACGTATAAATTGATCCCAAATATCGAGGCGTGGATGAACCGTAATCATGGAGAGGTTGATTATAATCGCACGCAGTTGCTGACCGGACATGGCTGCCTCTGAGAATACTTATACAAGTTCCACATCGAAGACGACCCGTATAGTCCAATATGTCTAGTAGAGCAAGAAAGCGCATGCCAAGTTCTGTTTCATTGCCCACGGGTCATCAATGAGCGAACTGACCTTGAAACAGCATTCGGCGAAGAAGTGACACACATATGTACGAGGATAGTAGAAAGTGGAATGCGGCAAGTGCAGCAGCTGCGAACATATAGGATACACTGCGGTACACGGAGAACGCATGCAGATCTATTGAACGAGCTGAAGGAGTTTCGCGACAAGCAATGGATATCATTGCTCCCGGACTCGGACAGAATGACTAAAACTAACGATTGAGTGGTATTATACTCACAACGGCTTCCCGACGCACTACCTAATCGGAGAAGTTCTGGGAGGACTAACCGTCGGACATGAGGGAGGGTTTAGTGGGTTAAAGTCCCACACTACGGCTACGGCCACAGGATTTCGATGCTTCCCTTCCTCGGCAAAAAAAAAAAAAAAGAACCAGAGTGCCGCAAAATCTCCCTCCACTCGTACGAGAGGCGGAGAGTCACTAATGCTACACAACGTGGGATACAGATAAGATAAAGAACAAACACAATACGTCAAATTCTTCTTGGCAGTGATTCAAAACTATCGAACATATCGGAATGCTGCGTACAGGCACTTGTGCTTTCACGTTCACCATCGCACGTCCTGGTATCGTTAATTTCGGCAATCAAGGACACGGCTACCAGGGGAATTTGTGTAGTTAGTATAAGTTCCAGAGTTTCACACCACACATTGGACATTACGGCGCATGTTCTAAGCAAAATAACGTCGTTTTGAAATGGGACAACATCGACACCACGGCCCTTACGGTATTCGATGGACTACAACTGGCTGATAACGATTACCTCACCAATGCATCAATCGATATCTTTCTAGGTAGCGAATACTTTTGGAATGTACTTACGGGTCAAAAGATGTTCGATAACCAGGATAACATCATCGCAGTTGATTGGGTTATCACGTCAGTACTGACCAATAGTTCATCAATAGCTACATCGCTGCACACCACTATAAATATCGACGCATCACTTAAACTGTTCTGGCAGCTAACCACGATTCCCACAAAGAGCCGACAAACGATAAGGTTGAACAACATTTCCTCAACACCCACACACGCGACGCTAACGGGAGGTACATCACTCGGCGTTGCTCAAGCTAGAGTGGGGGTCACAGGTGGCGGATAGTGGACGGCCTGCAGATATGTAGGTTAGCTGCGAATAATGAATAAGCAGTCCCCGACCAATGAGCGGCGAGAATGAAAGGGGTAGCTTAAAAGTCTGCACACCCTTGTGAAGTTTCTCGTGACGGGGCGAGTGGAAGCCGCCCTTCGAAATAAGCTTTCCTAAATCCAAGAGCGTCTGTTCCCATATTGGGCGGCTTCATGGTCTGCGTCTGAACCTGATAGGTCGGCAGTAATATAAGCCTGGCGGTAGGCCTAAAACGCAGAGATGACCGATCCTCGTCACGTCGCGCTGGGAGTCTCCAAATCGTTGTTAGTTTACCCGCTAATGATGGTGAAGGGGTGATGTGAGCCTGCTCTGCCGAGGCGGCAGACGTGACGTGGGTCAGAAACCAGCCACTTTGGACCCTGGTCAGGAAGTGTACATTGGACGCAGTTCAGTAAGCTGCGTTGCCCCGGGCGAGGTCCAGTCCGTCCGCGTATTCCGGGACTGGTAAAGCGTAGGTCAGGCCTCAGGGAACTGGGGTAGGGACTGTGTCCCAAGGGTATACCCGTTCCTGACTATTACGGCCCGCCCCCCTGCACACGATGCGCTGGCAAACAAAAACAAAGAAATGTTAAATTTTTCCGGGAAGAATACCACTACGGCAATGGCCAACTTGGTTGCTGTAGCGGACAAAGCTACAAGTTCATCTGGAGATTTGGCCTTCAGGCGGAGCAGCAAGATGTGTCGCTCGCCTCCAAGAAAGGCCGAAGATCCACAACCGATCCCATGGGAGGTAGCTTGCGCAAATGAAGTGCCCTCTCCTTTCAAAGTAGGATCAGAAACTGTGCCAGAGGTGGTAATAACAAACGCTACAGTGGAGAAAACGACGTCGGCACAAACAAATGAGGATGCAGAAGCAAAGGAGAAAGAGGTGGGTGTTGCATTAGGTGAGCCTATTTCAGTTTCTGCTAGGCCGTCTAAGTCGAAATCACCTCAGCCAAGAAAGACGACGGCTGATAACAGTAGGCAAGTGGACGTAGATTGTCCGGAGGAGCCGCATACAGCAAGCGCAATGAGGAAATTGGAGCAGCTTGCCGTGATGATGGAGAAGCAGCGGCACGTTAACAACGAGATGAGAGAGCTGTTAGCTACGGCAATAAGGCTTCACAGAGACGAGGTTAACAAAAAGTTGCATCCTGTCCGGCTAGCAGTGAGCGTCGCCATGATCGGTGTACAGACAGATGGGAGAGCACAGGTGAAGCGTGCGGTTAGCGTAACTGTAGCGAAAGAGGATCCACCCTCTGCAAAGACATCAGGCATAAATAATAATCCTGATAGCGGCTCGTCTACATTGAGGGCTGCAGATGAAAACCCTAAGCCAAAGGAGAATAAATGGCAAGTAGCTGAGCATCGGAAGAAGCGGAAAAAGAAGACGGAAACGCAGCGACCATCCACTGAAAATAAGGGTGGGGCACCTTCCAAGCCACCACCTAAAAAAGTTGAAGTAAGGTCTCGCCGAACACGCCCCGATGCTCTAGTCATTACTAAAGCGTCGGAGTTATCCTATGCAGACATCCTAAGGACGATAAAAGGGAAACCTGAGCTCCAGAAAGTTGGTGACAACGTTAGCAGGTAGTGCACAGACGGAAGCCCTAAAGGATGAGATTAAGGAAGCCCTGCAGAGCTGTGCAACGGTGAAATCTCTGTCCCAGCTAGAAGTTATAGAATGCCGTGATCTGGATGAAGTAACAGAGGCAGAAGAACTGAGAGCAGCCATTACCAGGCAATTTCCTGCAATTAAGCTCAGCAGCATTGCCATTAAAGCAATGAGATTTGCTAGAGATGGGACGAAGACAGCCAATATAACCTTACCGGTCAAGCAGGCAGAATCTCTGCTCAAGGCGGGATCGTTGAAGATGGGTTGGGCTCGTTGCCGTCTGAGACAACATATAAGTCCCACAAGGTGCTTCAAGTGCTTGGAGTATGGCCACATTGCGAGAGGATGCAAGAATAGTGTGGACCGCTCAAAATTATGCCTGAGATGCGGAGCTGAGGGACATATCGCAAAGACATGTCGGGAAAATCCCACGTGTCTTATATGCCCGGAAGGTAAGAATGCACATGCTTCTGGGAGTTACAAGTGTGAAGCTTTTAAGAAGGCCATGCGTGATCTGAAAGCTAGGCATGATTAAGTGTCTGCAGCTTAATCTAAATAGGTGCAGTGCAGCGCAGGACTTACTCTCGCAAACAGCCACAGACAGGAATGCTGATGTACTACTGGTTAGTGAGTTCCATAGACCGAAGGAAGACTTAAATGTGTGGACGCAGGACGTTAGTGGCAAAGCGGCTATTTGGCTACAAGGCAATGCTTCCTTTGAGCATAGAGAGCCCTGCTCGTATGATGGTTTCACCTTTGCCAAAATACGGGGTATCCATTTTTGCAGCTGCTACACATCGCCAAACGTCAGTCATGATTCATTTGATGACTTCCTGGATAGACTGGTTAGCGCTGCGAGGCATAGATCCCCACTCATAATCGCCGGTGACTTTAACGCATGGGCGGTGGAATGGGGTTGTACTAGCACCAATAGACGCGGACGGGCTGTTTTGGAAGCATTTGCATCGCTGGATATGGTTCTACTTAATAGAGATAACTCAATCACGTTTGACAACGGGAGAGGCAGTTCGGCAATAGATCTCACCTTCTGTAGCACATCGATTGCCAGTGCTATAAAATGGGAGGTTGCAGATGTCTACACCCATAGTGATCACCTTGCGATACAAATCTGTATTTCCCCTCAGGCAAGGTTCACTATATCAAGATTGAGGAAACGGGCCCTGGGTATCGCTTGGAAAACTTGGAAGCTGGATAAGGAAACTCTGGATCTGTTTATCTCCGAGTTTGAAGTAGCGCCTGGTAATGCGAGTCAGCAATCCGGGCAACTTATGCAGGGCCTCACAAGGATGTGCGATGGCTCTATGCCTAGGAAGACTAGAAGCAATGGCAGGAAGCCTAACTACTGGTGGACTGATGAATTAGCGGAACTTCGCTCGCAGTGCCATCAACTACGGAGAAGATTCCAGCGCAGCAGAAGGAGGAATCCTGCTTCTCAGGATACTCTTCTCTTTCTCGACGCATTTAGGCACAAAAAGTCACTACTAAGCAAGGAGATCTGCAGGAGCAAGCGAAATGCCTTTTGCAGACTGATAGGAGAAGTGGATCAGAATCCCTGGGGCAGCGCTTACAAAATTGTAACGCACAAGCTAAATGGCCTAAAGGCGTCAGTCCCTTCCTCCGCCTTGCAAATGGAAAAAATAGTAGCCGCCCTCTTCCCACCAAGAGGATTGTTGAAGATACTTCGACCACTTGAGGTTGCAGATGAGAATGTGCCCAATATCACCACTCTTGAGCTAGAAGCGGCTTCGAGTAGGGTGAAGGTAAACAAAACGCCTGGGCTGGATGGCATCCCAAATGTCATCCTTAAGAGAGCCATTGCAGCGAAACCTCACGTCTTCTGCGAGGTTTTCTCAAGGTGCATGAGAGAAGGACTCTTCCCCAAATGCTGGAAGAAGCAACGGCTGGTTCTCATCCGGAAAGGAAACCTGCCCCCAGAGCTACCAGCTTCGTATAGGCCCCTGTGTCTCCTGAGTACCACTGGGAAAATCTTTGAACGGATTATTTGCGCCAGATTGCAGCAGTACACGGAGTCGCCAAATGGTCTGGCTGAAATGCAATTTGGCTTCAGGCCGAGAAGAGATACCGTAGGAGCAATTCAAAAGGTCTGCGGCATTGCAAGGGAGGCCTTAAATGGCACTAGATGGCTTGGCGGTGACAAGAAGTATTGCGCAGTGGTCACACTGGACGTTAAAAATGCTTTCAACTCTGCAGATTGGAGCTGCATCATAAACGCGCTAAGCATCTTGAATATACCGAGTTACCTAATTCGGATAGTAGTGTCCTATTTCAGAGAGAGAGTCCTGGTTTGTGACACGGAAGAAGGCGCTAGGACTTTTGACAATACTGGAGGTGTCCCGCAAGGTTCAGTACTAGGTCCAATTCTTTGGAATGTCATGTATGATGGCATCCTGCGGATTTGTAAAGCCGATGGGGTGGAGATCGTCGGATATGCGGATGACATTGCTATTGTCGTGGTAGCAAAGACCCTGAGTGAGGTCACATCCAAAATAGAGAGGACAGTGACAGCGTCGAGGAGATGGCTAACACAGAATCACCTTGGTCTGGCGGAGCATAAGACCGAGTTGGTTCTTATGAGCTCCAGGAAAAAGGTGGAAACACTCTCGGTTAGAATTGGGAGCCATTTTATTGAGTCGAGGCCTTGCATCAAATACCTGGGTGTACTCTTGGACCATCGACTATGTTTCAAGTGGCATTTAAACGAGTCAGCCAAAAAAGCAGCTGCCATCACACAAAAACTGGCAAGGATTCTCCCAAACCTAGGGGGCCCCAGACAACAATCTCGGGTTCTGCTAGGTTCGGTGAGTAAGTCCATACTGCTTTATGCGGCTCCAGTCTGGGCAGGGGCACTTGCAACCAAGTCATACCTTCGTGGTATAAGGAGTGCTCACAGGGTTGCTAACCTCAGAATCTGTAGGGCGTATCGCACAGTGGTAGACGATGCAGCGGGTGTCCTTGCAGGCAGACTGCCAATCGATCTGGAAGCTCTGGCTGCCAGGGACAAGTACATCGCACGTGCATCCTCTCAGGTAGCAGACTTGGAGGAGATCAAGTCCAGATACCTGAACATCTGGCAGCACAGGTGGAGTAGGGCAGAGCCGCGGAGGATACACCAGCTTATCCCAGATATATTGAATTGGCTTAAGCGTCGTTCTGGTGATGTTGAGTTCGAATTTACTCAATTCGCCACTGGCCATGGCTGTTTCAGGCAGTATCTCCACAGGTTTGGGCTCGCTGCGGATCCGTTCTGTGGGCTGTGCAGAGATGTCGTGGAGGATCCGGAGCATCTTCTTCATGAGTGCCCCCGTTTCGAAGCGGAGCGACGAAGAGTGTATGCGCGCCTTGGATTTCATTGCAGCTCACATGAGATTGTAAGGCGCATGGAAACATCGGTGGATGACTGGGCATACTTCTCTTCCGAAATTGCCAACATCATGAGGGGTGCTCGAATGTACGAGCGAACAATGGCGCCTGCTTAATTGTAAGCATACTATCCCTCCCTACGAAGGAATGCCTTGGTGGTGCCGTAGGGATTGAAAGGGGCTTGAGGCGATAGGGGGTTTTTTAGTCGGTAGGCTAATGAATCCGACATAACTTGTGGCACGGGCCATAGGTATCTTTGGAAGATTTTTACCTCCTTGTTTCGCACAACAAAAAAAAAAAAAAAAAAAAACGGGAGGTACATAGTGGAACTTCCATTTAAGTCTGCAGACTCAGCGTTCGCAAATACGTTGCAAGGGACACTTCCACGATTTAAGGCTGTAGAGCGACGTCTGCAGCAAGATATCAAGCTACGATCGTAGTATGTGGACTTTATGCAGGAATACACAAACTTACGTCACATGCGGGAAATGCTGCTACATGAGAATGACACCGAGCGCAAATTATATTTGCCTCAGCACCCGGTCTTTGTACGGAAACTTCGAGTTGGTTTTGATGGATCGTTCAAAGATAGCAACGCTCTGAATGATGAACTGCATATTGGACCATACAGCGTAGTCTGTTTCCTACGTTTCCGAATGTATAAGTTTCTATTTTCTTCTGACATCGTAAAAATGTCTCCTCAGATTTGGGTGAGTGAAAACCATCGAAACTATACATACAATATACATACAGCTACTATCATGTGCCCACTTATAACTCTGGAAATGGGTATCAAATTCCAAACGTATTCACATTCAAGTGACTAATACAACTATCAGCATTGGAAATGCATCACATGAGTCATCGGTGAAGGTCCTAGGAATTTATTGGCACCATCAAAATTATACCTTGGCATACAATATTGTTCTTAAATCTAATCCAAGTAGCACAAAACGGCAAGTATTATCTGACGTATCTCACATTTTTAATCCTCTCGACCTACTGGCACCGGAGGTGGCGTTATTTAAGATTTTATTTTTAAAATTTTGGTTTCTTGACTTGGGCTTGGATACTCCACTTCTGCCCAAACTAGCTGACTGGTGGCTGAAATGTCGAAATGACCTTAATGTGTTGAAACAACTAAATCTACAACGATTTGTTAAAAAATAAGGGGACGACATCGAGCTGCATGCCTTTTCGTATGCATCGATCAAGGCATTTGCAGCTGTTGTTAACTGTAGAACTACAAGCAAAGATCGGTTTCAATTATGGCTGCAAAAACAAGAGTTGCGCTACTAAAACAACATTTCTGTTGAGCCGTCTCATCCAATCAGTCAAGGCCGGGCTACGACAGGGAAACGTAACAGTATACATATGGTGTGATTCTACGATCGTGCTATCATGGCTATCATCTTCAGCATCAAAATAGAATACCTTTGTAGCTAACCGCGTAACAGAAATATTGGAGGCTGTACCACAAAATAATTGGCGTCATACGGACTCAAAGGAAAACTCCGCTGACTGTGCATCACGAGGAATGCTGGCGGCTAATCTTCTGGGGTTTGATTTGTGGTGGAACGGACCGTCATGGCTACACGATGCAGATCAGTATACGTTACGGATGCAAGACTCGCAGTTCTGTTCATCTCTTTCTGACGCACGAGTAAAGGGTGAATTGAGGACAACGGTTTTGGCTTCATTGGCAGATTCTGACAAATCGGTTCTCCTCTTGGTTAAGACTGGTTCCGATTTTTCCATCATTGTAGAAAGTCGCGTTCCAAATTGCATTCCACATCACCTACTTCTGAAGAAATTACGGCGGCACGTATGATATATTTGCGATATGCTCAAAACTGTTTCAACGAGGACAGATGGTTGTTGCTTGCTCTCACCTGTAATTGGCAAAAATAGTTTACTACGAGTAGGCAGACGACTCGGCAATTCAAATTTGCCAACTGATGTTACACACCCAGTACTTCTTCCGAAACCTCATCGCATCACTAAATTTGCACCAAGGACTATCGTTTGACAAAAATGGTGGATACTCGGCGCACGTAACCTCATAGGCAAGATCATTCACGACTGTGTTCTTTGTTTTCGCAAACCTCATCATATATCGCATCAATTCAAGTCTGATCTGCCAGCAGTTCGTGTAACGCAGGCAGTTCCATTTGAAAAGATTGGCACCATAAAATGGTGGTCCAATTTTACTCAAGGAGGCCAGAGGTCGTAATCCACGCATGAAGAAAGACTACATATGCCTCTTCATCTTCCTTGTCACATCGGCACTCCATCTGATGGATACCTTTCTGGCGGCGCTGCGTCGGTTTGTTTTACTGCGTTGAAAATGTGTCCAGATCTACAGCGATAATGGCAAAAACTTTGGGGCTAAACACGCACTTGACGAGATGCAAGAGCTACTGGCATCGCAACAATACAATGACACTGTATCACAAGCACTGGCAGATGAAGGTATCAAATGGAACTTCATCCCACCACATGCACTACACTGGGATGGCAAATGAGAGTCTGGAGTACCCTCTGTAAAGCTGCACCTTCGTCGCGTAATTGGGAAAACTGTTCTTACCTTCGGACAGATGCACACGGTATTGGCGAAAATCATGAAATCACTGAATGTATCCATTGGAAATATCTTTCTTCTTAAGGACTTCAACATAGCACCCCGGAAAGGATAGACTTGTTCGTGCTGTCAAACTGAAGACTGCGACCGGAGAGACGACACGCCTATTACCAAGATCACAATATTGCCCAATTCAAAAAACATGTTTCAGGACGGGCCGGGATGTTGAGGAATGGAGAAGAATGGAATTCCGGATTGGTTGGCAACGTTTTTGGAAGTTCTTTTTGCTTGAGATGTAAGAGACAATCTTATTTTAGTTTATAATACATCAGCATAATTAACACGTATAAAAGAAACATATAATAAATTAACATTATCTTACATTTATTAACAGTCGAGTAGTGTAAGTTTTTTAATACACCCCAGAAACATTGCTCCTGTTTATCAAGTGTCGTATTCAAGAGTAGAGCTTTCTAGGGATTTTATCAGGTTGATGCCAATAGCCCTATTTTTTGTACAACGAAAACGGGACGCGAAACAAATGCCAACAAAATGTAAACAAATATACACGAAAAGGAAAAGCAAAAAGTACAAACACAAATTCACGTGGATATTGTTGACGACTTATTGCTCGCGCGACAACAACAGCTTATTCTTCGTTGATACATAACGGGTTCGGAGATAATTGCTGTTAAGTGATTGTTGTTGTAGTAATTAATTTAGTTTAGATCAAAAAAAATTATCCACACACCGAAATAAGAACTTATCGCAATGGAAGTCAGATTGAGAAATAAAAAAAAAAATTCTTATAAAATTGATTGAATAATTGGTTCCTATTCCTGGAAACAATCTTAAAGGTAATTTTATTATTTTTTAAGAAATTAATTGTATTTTCCTAACTAAACTAAATCAGGGTATGTTGTGCGTTCCGAACGGTTTCAGATGACGTAATAAGCATTATTGCAAGCCGTCAGAGAGCTGACGGCATTACATGTTCTGAGACAGGCAGTGTCTGTCACACATGGACAGGTGATAACTAATTGACTCCTGACAACAGCTGTTCCAAAGCTCAACAAAGGGGCTTTGGACGTTCAAGTTAATACCCTAGCGCTGTCTCGAAAGCATGGTACCTTCACAAAATGAAGCATGTACCCGCCCTTCCTTCTCTGCACAAACAAGCTGGAAAATGATCCATGGATTGTTCGCCATTTGTGGTAGGTAGGTGGAAACCTTACGCCAAAAGGCTGATTAATCTCATGTTAAAAGATGAAAACTCCTGGAACACAGTGTGTAGAATATTCGTGCAATAGTGGAACAGGTCCGCAGAGTTGAGGAAATAAATAAGAGTCTGGTCTTACCTTGCTCTCCCTCTCCTAATACCTCGATTGGTATTCCTGCCAGGGTTGAAAAAAGAGCCAGTGTAGTCCGGGGGAGGTTTGAGTAAATACCATATAAGACTGCTGATCCGGTGAACCGTGGACGTTCTACTAGAAAAACAAACATGTTGACCGCAAGCCGACGTGGAAATCATACTCTCTTTAAACGAAAAACGTGTTGGATTGGCTGCTTAGTTCCATATGGAAGTTAAGTATACGAGCCCTAACCACCATTAATTGGCACGGCAAGTTTATTTTTTTAATAGTTGAAGTTTCAATGGCTTCTATTAATGTCTAAGCATAGTTCGCAAATAACTGTTATCATTTATTTTCAAAGTGGAATAGTCAAGAGAACCCGAAATAATTTAATTTTACCGGGCCGTTCCACTTATTTTTCAATTTTTTCATTTCTAACTGACCGTTATACTTATTTTTCATTTTTTTCGGTATGTTGTCAACCATTTCCATTCCGATAAAAAAGTAAATGTCCCAAAATAACAGTTAAAAAGTAACCTTTTGCTCAATCTCACACAAAATAAATGGCAAAGTTTTCCCAAAAACAAATAGATTTCCGCACGAAAAGGTCTTCTTTCGTTCTTGTGTGACGCGAGTATAGGAGAGAGAGAGAGAGAGAGTGATAGAAAGAGTGTTGGAGAAAGTGGCGGAAAGAGAGGGGTATGTGTTGAAACGCAGTTTGTTTTGATTACAATGATTTTAAATTTAAACAGAAATGATGTGTTTCTTTCAAGTGCAAGATGAAGACTAAACCAAACTAAACTAACAAAGTGAGCGTACAATGCTGCTCAATGTATATACAGAATAAGCGTTACCACATTATTTCATTTTTAACACTCTTCCTCAATGTGGAACCTTAGGTATACATTTCTTATTTTCATAAATTCATTAATTTTACAAAATTACAATGTTTCTGTTTCGACAAATTCTTAGTAAGAAGATCGGCAAGAATGTTATTCGTCGAAACATACTTCAACTCGATATCGCCTCTGGATAACTTCTCGGACGAAATGATGCCTGATGTCGATGTGCTTCGATGTAGCGTGCTAAACTGGATTCTTAGCCAGGTTTTGTGCGCTGAGATTGTCCCCGTAGATAACTGTCGCTGTATCCGGGGCACCACAGCCAATTTCGATGATGATACGTTTAAGGAATAGCGCTTCTTTTGTAGCTGATGACAAAGCCAAATACTCGGCTTCTGTGCTACTCAAAGCCACACAGTTCTGTTTTTCTGATTTCCACGAAATCGGTCCACCTGCCAAGAAAAATACATACTCTGTATACGATCTGCGATGACTCGTATCACCGCCCCAGTCTGCATCAACGTAACCTTCGAGTGCCTTGGAAGATGCAGGATAATGCAGCTTTAGTTCTGCTGTCGCTGCTAGATAACGCATGTGTAACACCTGTAACATGCTCACTGTGCGGGTCATTGTTTCTTTGTGCAAGCTTCACAATTGAGTGATACATATCAGGTCTTGATGTCAAAGCTAGCCTCATTAGCTCACCAATCTTACCTACATCTAAAGGCGTCACTGCAAGCCTGCACTGCTGCATAACATGTCGCTGCAGCATGTCGTATATGTACAATGTCTGATTCATCGATATATCGCCTATATCGCCATTCCGCTCAATCTGCATACCCAAAAACATTGCAAGAGGCCTTTATCGATGCACTCGAATTTTGCTGCTATCTGAATCTTGATCTGCAAAAGATCTGCCTCCTTTTGACATGCTATGAGTAGATCGTCCACGTACACCAATATCAAACAAAGACTGCCACTTAAATTTTGCTTATACAAACATGTATCATTCTGACACTGAATGAAACATAGTTCGCATAACACTGCATTCAGTTTAGCATTCCACTCTCGTCCCGATTGCTTCAAACCATATATCGCTTTGTTTAACTTTAGCACCTTTTGCTCACATGTCTTGTCTACAAACCCTTCTGGCTGCTTCATGTAGACCTCATTATTAAATGTGCTATTTAGGTACGCAGAACATACGTCCATTTGATGTAGATACAATTTCAATTCTACGGATAATGCCATTACCAGACGTATAGTTTCATAACGACACACAGGTGAATACGTTTCACAATAATTCATACCAAACTTCTGTGAACATCCTTTTGCTACCAAACGTGATGTATAGCGTTTCACACTGCCATCACTGTGTCTTTTAATGGTACATATCCATCTGCAGCCAATCGCCTGTTGACCTTCGGGTAGATCCACCAACGTGCATGTTTCTTTGGTCGCCTTGGTTTAGCTGACCTTATTATCTTTGGCCTACCTGGCCCAATCTTCGCATCATCATCGTAATGCTCTTCCTGATTGTCATCCCTCAGCTCATCTGGAGTGGCGTAGTCTTCACTCGTGATCACCACTTCTTCCTCTGACTGTATATCATCGTCGATATTTGAGTCGAGCCACTTCACATCATTTCTTTGTGTATCAACTGGCTGGCTAACCGCTGGAATATCAAACTGTACTAGTTCGTATTGTCATCTGCCTTACACAACTCGTCGAACAAAACATCTCGTTTTTCCACGACCTGCCTTTTGTTTGCATCGTATAGTCTACATGCTTTTGAGACTAACGAGTATCCAACCAAACGAAACTCTTTACCCTTTGCTTTGAATTTGCTGTGCTGTGCCTTATCTAGGCCAATAGCAATTGACCCAAAAATTCGCGTGTTCTGCACGTTGGGTTTCTTACCAACCCAAGCTTCATAGGTTGTCAGGTTGGTTAATGCTGCAGTTGGAGATCAGTTTCTGATATACCATGCTGTCTGTACTGCCTCTGTCCATAGAAACTCTGGGATACTTGAATGTACCAGCATACTTCTTGCCATCTCCACCAAAGTACGATTTGCTCGTTCCGCCACACCGTTTTGTTGAGGACTATATGGCACCGTCAACTGATGTACTATACCATTCATCTGTAAGAAATCATGTTTATTGATATACTCACGACCGTTATCACTCCAACTGACCTTAATCTTGCAACCAGTGTGTTGCTCAGCCATATTTTTAAACTCAAGGAATTTTTCAAATACTTCCGCTTTTGATGTCATGAAGTATGTAAATATTCGGTGTGACATATCATCGATAAACGTTAAAAAATATGATGAACCTCCTAATGACTTCTTATCAAACGGCCCGCAAACATCTGTGTGTATAAGTTCAAGAAGATATTTGGCTCTGTTTTCTGATTCTTCTGGAAAAGGTTGTGTGTGAATTTTACTTTTCATACAAGTTCTACACTGCAACTTTTCTGAAAAATTCACACCCTCCATTCCATTCACCATCATTTTTCTTTTAAGACTCGCTAAGCTCGCGCAATTTATGTGGCTAAATCTATTATGACATAATTCTGCGCTTTGATGCGCTACACCATAACATGTATTGTGTTTGCACTGTAACACAAACAAATTATTTTTCTTTTGTGCTCTCAATATTTTCTGTCTATGCTGACTAATCACTGCACACTCTTTGTTGAACTGTACTGAACAACCTCATTCGACTGCACGAGCAACAGACATAAAATTTCCCCTCATACCTGGGATATGTAGAACACTCTTCAGCTTCAACTCACACATTTCTGTTTGAAGTATGACGTCTATTCTGCCTACAGCTCGTATTGAATTGTTGTCTGCCAATATGACGTTCTCTGCCTGAGAAACATAATTTACAAATACACTGCGATCACTGCACATGTGTGTCGTTGCTCCGCTGTCTAAACATCAAGTCCCTTTGTTTAAATGACAGACATCAGTCGCTGCTAAAACGGTAAACGATCGTTGTTGTTGCTGTTCTGTCGATTTCTCTTTCGTGTTCTCATTGCATTGATTCTTATAGTGGCCTAGCTGTCCACACTTATAACATTCAACGTCTTTTTTGCGTTTCTCTTTCGCATCATTCTTCCTGTTCTTTACATGAAATGCTTGCTGTTCTGAAGAATTTCTTTCTTCTTTCCTTCGCTCCCCCTCCTCCAGCAATTTTATTTTCAACGTTTCTAATAGCGGCAGACTGTCGCGCGTCTCAATTGCTATGACGAAATTTTCGCATTCTTTGGGTAAACTGGACAAAAGCATAATTGTTGCTAGATCTCCTCCAAGCTTAATATTCACTTCAGAAAGCTTGTCTAGCGTCGAGCAAAAAACATGTATATGGTCTATCATAGACTCACCTTCTGAAATCTTAAGTCCGAGCAGTTTCTTTTACAATGACACCTTCCTTACTGGTCCACTGGGTCGATGTACATCCCTCAATGTCTTCAAGGCACTTGCTGCCGTCTTGCAACTCTTTACATAGCATAACTGAGCCGTGTTTATGCTAAGAGTTAACATGGCCAAAGCATCCCATTTGGCAAACTCTGTGATCGGTCGCACACCGTCTATCACATGCCACAATGTGCCAGGAATCATAATTCCCTTCATTCAATTTGTCTATTCGATACAGGGAGCTCATCTTTTTCACAAACACAAACAACACTTTAAATTATAACCAACTCTTCGTGTTCTGGGCCCATAACCTGTTGAAACGCAGTTTGTTTTTATTACAATGATTTTAAATTTAAACAGAAATGATGTGTTTCTTTCAAGTGCAAGATGAAGACTAAACCAAACTAAACTAACAAAGAGAGCGTACAATGCTGCTCAATGTATATACAGAATAAGCATTACCACACTGTTTCATTTTTAACAGTATGGATAACAAAGCAGATATTACCCAGCGACCATTTGGTGTAATTTATAATCTTATAATCTTTCTTATTATTATTTATTATAATCTGTATATATATAAAAATGAATCGCTAAAAGTGTTGGTGAGCGCCAAACTCGAGAACAGCTGGACCGATTTTGATGAATTTTTTGTTGTTGTACTTATTGGGTCAAGCTACATTTGCACCCGGTAGGTAGCGTAGTTTTGGTAGATACAGACAGTTTTTTACTTTGCATATAAATCTTAGAGACATTTTTTAAAATCGATCAAGTTGCCTTTGTCAAATAAAGCAGGAAATTATGTCAATATTAATATTTGATTCGTCGGACTTTTCAAAAGTAAAAAGAGAACAGTATCACGCACTAACATCACGTCGAAAGCGTAGCCAAGCACGCCGGTTACGCTAGTTATTAATGTTTGTTGATATTTATTTTATAAATATAAATATTTATTGGCACACTATTGACTCAATTCGTAATCACAAAAACACGACTATTGAAAATGCAATCATCAAAATGTGTGTGGGTAACACATAATAGTCGACTGAAACGCACAAGCAGACACACATATGTAAAAACTCATACATACAAACGAAAGACCTTTTGACTAACTTTTCTCAATGATTCGTTTAGTGTAATCATTTTCAAGTAAAAATGTCAAATAAAGCCAAATACATTGCAATTATCACCATTAATCAGTATTTTATTTCGATTTAAAGTTCTCAACCCCTAAAAAAACACCCTTTAATAATTTAACATACAAGTTTGTACTTCAAAACAGGCACACATTGCATATAAAAAAAATTAAAATATATATTAAAAACAAACGACTTCAATAATACATGAATTATTTTGACCATTATTAATTGGTACGGCAACGATATTTTTAAATTAAAACTGTCAACAGTAGAAATGATAACAAAAACTGTAAGAGTACCGGTATATAGATTGCTGTGATGTAGGAAAAGCAATAATATCTGGCTTTTGGTTGATGTTTTATTTCAATTTAATTTTTTTTTTTGTGCAGGATAGTACGTGGTAAGCTAGTGTGCGAGCAAATTCGAGTCTTGATTATTGAAAAATTCAATTCGACCAACAGCTATGGCGAAATATCAAAGAATCTTAAGTCATCTAAGTCTACGGTGCAAAGTATAGTGCAAAGCTATAAAAAGAATGCAACATTCTCAATAATACAGGCAACCGAGCTCGATTTTCAAAAATTACTCCACGTGACAAAAGAGCTTTAGCGGCTATTTTAACCTTTGGGTTAAGTACTGTTAGAGATATAGCTGCAAAATTGACTGAAAATATTGAAAAAAACAGTAAAACGCGCCAGCAAATGGAATAAATTGGATATGGCTTCTATAAGGTATAATTGCATCACTTGCTTAGCAGAACGGATAATCTAATGTGACCAAATTATTTATGATGATGCTTTTAGGCTAAAGAAAAACGTTTGCTCACATCTCTGCAAATGAAAATGCGATTGCTATGGGCAAGACAGAGAAACAACTGGGTACAGAGGCAATGGAACTCTATTATTTTTAGCGATGAATCCAAATTTGATGTAAGTGACGGTGATACTCGAAAGCGAGTTATACGAAAGTGCACTGAGGCATATCACAAAGACTGTCTAAAACGCACTGTCAAGATTACAGCGAGCACAATGGTGTGGGGCAGTTTCACTTTATAAATGACACTGTAAACGCAAAAAAGTATAAGTGTATCTTAGAAAAGAACATCATTCCATCAATATGAACCTTTCTGACTGTGTAGAATATACCTTCCAACACGATGGTACAACTCCACACACCGCAAAAACAACCAAAATTTGGCATCAAGAGAATATAATTGATGTCCTAGACTGGCCACATACCCAGATTTGAATCCGACAGAAAACTAGTAGGGAATCATGAAAAGAAAGCTGAGAAATGATCCTCAGCGTACTATGGCTGGATTAGAGTCAAAAATCCAGGAAATTTGGGACTCCATAACTCCAAAAGATTGCCTAAATATAATAAATACTATGGAAAAACGAGTTAAAGCCGTTATTGAAAATAATGATGATGTAACTCAGTTTTATTTTAAAGATATCGTTGCCGGTCCAATTAATAATGGCTTTTTTTTATATGAATTGTGTGCATGTTTAAAGGTAATTAAATAACCTTTCCAAAAAGTATAAACTTGAATGTTCAATTATTGCTTAGACATAAATAGAAGCCATTGAAACTTAAACTATCAAAAAACAGACTTGTGGTGCCAATTAATAGTGGTTAGGGGCTCGTAGAAAACAAAATTCTATTCTATAAATTCATATTAAAGCCGGTCTGGACATATGCCATACACATCAAGCAACTCAAAGATCGAAATTTTAGAACATTACCAAAACAAATTATTACGAAATTAACAGAGCACCTATGCTAGTAAGTACAATAATTACAACATAAAAGTTAACTTAGGTGATGCAAAAAAAGATATTTTTGCTCAATACTATAGGGCATTAACTCCGCCCACTGGTTAAAGGCGTGTTGCGATATGAGCAACGCTTGTAAAGAAGCGATACTGTAACAACGCTTGTAAATAAGCAAGGTTTTAAACAAACGGTACCTTGGCAGCGCAGTCGTCGATGCTCTTAGGTGAATATGATGTGATAGAGTTATGGTTGCTTGTAAAAAGATCCCATTCCCTTATGGTTCTAGATTCCATTCTCTGATGGATTTAATGATTTCCTTACTTAATATTTTAACTTACAAAAGATAACAGAGAATGGGGAACGAATACCTATTAAAAAGTTTTATAATGCGATATACTCTAATAGAATAAAAATGAGTTGTATGGGGGTGTGTGTTTGAGTGATAGTTACCGAACATATAGTTGTCATTTGAAAGGTTCGAGTCCAAACTACTATCGATACGAAATTGATCGATAGCTTTTGTAGAAGTGATAACAATTTTTTTTTCTCTTATTTATTTAGTATATCGTTACTGTACAAAATCATAATACATAATTAACAGGTACGCAAACTGAATAATACATCTATTTAGTTAACAAGGTATTAAAGCAATAATGAGCATATTCGGCATATTTTGCTTTTTTACTTACGAAAAGGGAAGAACACAACCCAATCTCATAAAAACAAGTGTGTAACGTACACGGGAAAGATGTAATATGTGAACGCCAATGTTAGCGCTGGTTTACAAAATTCCGTTCCGGAAATTTTGAGCTTAAAGATGCAGCAAGCACTGGTCGGCCATTAAAGCCTGATGAAGACAAAATCAAGGCAATGATTGATGAAAACCGCCATTATTCAACATAAGAGATTGCAGAAAACTTCACGTATCACGTACAACAGTGGAAATATACCTTAAAAAATTTGGATAAGTGTACAAGCTCGATATTTGGGTTCCTCATGAGTTGAGAGAAATTCACCTCACTAAGCGGATCAACGTAACGAAAAGACCCATTTTTAAGGCCAATCATAATGGGTGATGAAAAATGGTTTGTGTACAATAACATGAACCAAAAACGATCATGGAGCTAGAAAGATGAACCGCCTCTAACCACATAAAAGACCGATATTCACCAGAGGAAAGTTATGCAGTCCGTTTGGTGGAATTGGGCAGGTATCATTCACTTTGAGTTGCTTTCATGGAATTTAACCATCAATTCGGATGTCTACTTAAGTCAGCTATCCGAATTGGACAAAAGTATCAAAAAGAAGCACCCTGGACTACCCAATCGGAAAGGTGTTATTTTCCACCATGATGACACTCGACCGCATATACTTTGGTCACTCGGAAAAAATTATCGGATCTAAATTGGACCTTTCAACATCAGATTTCCATTTATTTCGCAAAACTCTTTGAGTGGTGAAACATTCGATTCTGATGTGGCTGTCAAAAACCATTTAACACAGTTTTTTGCCCATAAGGATGGAAAGTTGTACGAGGAAGGAATAATGGAACTTCCGGAAAGATGGGCAAAAGTGGTCCAAAAAAACGTCCAATACATAATCGATTAATGTTTGATCTACATATAATAAATAAATTTTGAATTTAATGGAAAACCCGATATGACTTTTGCACACACCCAATAGTTGTGCTCGCTGGAGCTAAAGTATTTCTGTGTAAAGAATCTAATTATCTTAATGTCTATAAGACAGTAGCTTATAAAAACATAAAATGTGTTACTATACAAAAAATAATTAAAAAAAATTGGCGCTATTGCTTTGTGAATTTTCATATGTCATTAATTATTAAATTTCCAAAGTCAACATTTTGAGAAAGGCGAATACTATATTGGTTCCGACTGTTAAATATGGTAGCGGTAATACGATGGTTTGGGGTTCTGCCATTCAACCTAAAGTACGAATTTTCAGAAACTAATAGGATATATACTTGAGAATGTGTACTGTTATAAAAAACAAAGTCTCAATTAAACATAGCGTACATACTTAAGTAAATGCAGATGGATGGATATTGATAACTTCTAAAACTTTTACCTCCTATAAAAAAAAATGTATAAAACCTAAGACCATTAACTACATAGACTGGACGATTCGCTCACGAAACATCGCGTTCTCATTTTTGGAATCTTGAGATGTTTGAGTGGAACCTTGACATTTTGAAGGGAACAACAATTTTGAGAGAACAAAATTTCTTGAGCGAATTGTTCAGTCTATGTAGCTAATGACTTAGAACCAAATTACTCACTCGAGCTCGCTCTCATTCGCGAGCAAGTTCGTTTTGGTTTATATTGTTTTGCTCATATTTCACATATAAAGCAAACAAATTATAATTCGAATTATCTAAAGCTAAAAATTTAATTTGTCTCAACGAACGTCCTGATTTTTGTGCTTCTGCTTCAACTTGTTGTCTCCATGTATTGGCTGGTCTCCCTCGCCTGCGACTCCCTTGAGGATTCCAGTCCAATGCTTTTCTTGTGATGTCATCTTGCTTACGCAATGTGTGCCCGATCTACTTCAATTTACAGCGAAGGATTTCTATGTGGACAGGTGTTTGTTTGGTACCAGTCCAAAGATCAGATGATCTTGCGGAGACAGGGGTTAAGGAAAGAATGCAACGTTTAAAGATTGCATGCTGACAAATTCCATTTGTCTCATCCATATAAGTTAAATATAATTGCGTTTAAATTAAATTAATTTAATATTTTTAAATATAATTGCTCTTTTACCGTTCTGGCTTTTAAAAATACCCTTAAATGGGCAAGCCTGCACTGAGTTCATAATAAATGAAAAAAATTGGCAACGCTTACTCTTATTTGTGAGCATCTATCGTCGCACAACTTTATACGAACGCACACATTTTTTTATATGGAGCAACTGTTATACAAATTGACAACTGTTATACATTTGTGCGTTTGTGCGATTTATTCGCTTTCGCGAAGACCCTAATTATATTTATAGACCAAGTCGTGGGACTGCCAGGTATATTTGTGTATATTTTTGTGAGGGAATTAAGTGCCTCCAATGAAAAGACGTTGATTTGCACAGAGCTCAAGCAAGCGATCTCCATTGTTATTTCTGGTTGATGTTAGAGCGTGTTTACCCACTACTTTTTCAAAATTGGTGTTATCTGTACCAACTTTCGCATTAAAATCGCCCAGTACTATGATGATGTCTCCTATTGGTGCGGAGCTAATAGAGGATTCCAGTAATGAATAAAACTCATCTTTGTTTTCGTCCGTGTCAGGCTCAGTAGGTGCGTAACATTGGATAATGGTGATGTTACGAAATTTGCTTTTGAATCTGGCTGTTATTATTCTTTCTGATACTGGGTTGTATCCCATTAGAAGCCAAAACCATTTGCCCACCTGTGTGAGTTACCACTATGGATGAAGTAGTGGCCAGCAAGGGTATTCGTTTCGCCTTGCCCGATCCATCTTATTTCCGATGGATCATTAATTTTAATTTTGTAAATCTCCATCTCTCTGTAGACTTGAGCGAGCTTTGAAGCCTCAGAGAGAGAGCGTATATTTCAGGTTCCGATTCGTGTCATGTGTTTAAAGCTGAAAGTTGTCGTCGTGGAGGGGTTGTTATATCCGAGGCCTGTTTCCGTTTCTTGAGTGAATATTTTTTACGAACGGGTCACTGGCCCAATGCAACCTACTATGCGTCAGTAGAAGATGAACTGGAAACCAAGGTGCCTGGACTAATTAGTTAAAACTTTTGATCAGGGTTGATCGGAATATTTTGGTATACAAAATTTATCTCAAAAATTAGAAAAATATTCTCATTTAATTTTTATAATACTAAATAATAATTTAAAGATTTATTTATTTTTATTTGTATTTTGAATTTTAAATTTATTTAATTTAATATTATTTTTATATTCAAATACTTAGATTATAATTAGAGTATAACATTGAAGATGTTAGGGAGATAATTTTTTTATTTTTTTTTTTATTTGTGTTAAAACTGCCTGTTCGACAATACAAGGAACAAAAAAAAATGTTGTTTCTAATTTTTCAAAAATTTAATTTAACTAAATTATATACATAATAGAAAACCTTCACTATTTTATTTTGCGTGTTAACTGGCCACTACTGACATGGGTGACCGGTCGGATCACCTCCTTCGCCCCCCTCTTAATTGAACTCCACCAACAACTCCACGCCAATAGCATCAAAAAGTTCTATTAAACTCAGTGACTGAATTTTTTGAATCAACTAATAAACGAAACTCTAAAAGACCACCACAATCACCAACTTTACAATGCAAAAATAAAATAAGTCGCACTTGCGACAATGATGAAACTCCAACCACATCGAAGGGTGGTGTATTAGCGACGAATAGATATGGTTCCCTTGCGTCTCAGGCAGATTCGGACATATTGTCCGAATCTGAAACCACTGCTCTTTAAGAATCATTCACAATCGTTGAAGGATCATCACCCTCAACAAACCAAATCAGAGGTGATAATAACTGCACGAGCACTCAACAACAAGCGAAAACACCAAAACCTCCCCCAATTTTTGTAGTTGAGGTTAAACAAATCAAGATATTCATGGATTTCCTGGATTCAATTACTGAACCAAACTCGTACGTAACTAAAGCAATGAAAACGGGTGAAGTCAGAGTTCTGTCTTCCACAACTGAAGCGTATCGCAAAATAACCGAACACCTAGATAAGCAAAAAGTGACTTATCATACATATCAATTAAAGGAAGAGCGATCGTATAGGATTGTAATGAGGGGATTGCACCACACTACACCTATTGATAATATAATAAGTGAGCTAGCTCAGCTGGGCCATAAGGTTCGCAACTGACACAACCCCATAAGCAGAACTAACGGTCGGCCACTCAATATATTTTTTGTGGATATTGCGCCAAGCCCTAACAATAAATATATATTGAACATCACTAGGCTGTGTCGGCAAGTAGTCCAATAGGAACCACATTATAACCATAAAGACAGCCCTCAGTGTCATCGTTGCCAGGAATTCGGTCACACCCAACGTTTCTGCAGAAAGCAATTCCACAAACACACATCGATCTCCTGCTTGAATCCTTCAGATCCTGAAAAGTGTGCTCTCTGCGATGAGCCACATACGGATAATTATAAAGGATGTGCCGTCTACAAGGAGATAGTGGCAAGAAGAACGCCGAAGAAGGCACCTGCTCGTCTCCCCTCAACACCCAACAATCATCACATACGCAAATGCATGTAAACAGCCAGCACAAACACGATTGGAACGTCAACAAATACAACTGCGTAAAACTGAACAACAATTATCACAGCAACAATCATCACAGCAGCAGCAGATAAATCAGGAATAATCACCAAAGCAGATACAACAAGCTCAATATCAGCGGAGATTACAGGATTCTTCGCAGCAGAAAAGCAAGTCACTACACAATCACCAGGAACATCAACTGGGATATCAACACCATAACTCACAAGAGCAAAAATTGAGAGAACCGCGACAGCACTCACAAAATGACCATCAATGCCAGAATGGTGTGTCTCTGCAGCCGCTGGTTGAACAGATTCAACTTCTGAACTCTCGCATAGACGATTGCTTCGGACAAATGGTGCAAATGCTTACTGCAATCCACGCGCTGTATGGAACGCAGATGGCGTTTCACAACGTTAAAATGAGCTTAAAGTAGTCATGGTCTCTAATGCTATTGATATCATGCTCATTTCTGAGTCACATCTTTGTTGCAGAAGTTCCTTCAAAAGGCATGGACTTCAAATATATTACAGCCAATCACCCGGTTGATAATCGCATGCATAGTGGTGCTGCAATTATTATTCGCCCGCGCATTCGCCATTATGAAATTGATTCTCTGCAAGCTGCAGCGGTTAAATTGTTCACCAATCTTGGTGAACGAACAATTGCAACAATCTACTGTCCCCCCGGATTAAAAATATTAGAACAGGTTTTTAATGATTTATTCCTTAATCCAAATTCTTGATAGGGGGAGATTGGAACGCTAAACATCGAATGTGGGGCTCAAGGATTGCCACGCCAAGAGGAAGAGAGCTATATAACTCATTCGTAAACAGCAGAAGAGAAGTACTGGCCACTGGAGCGCCAACGTTGTATCCTTATGACATTCAAAGATGTCCAGATGTCGTCGATTTTGCAGTTATCTGTGGAATTCTCCCGAACTGGATGTCAATCAGGGAGAGCCCAGATATCATCTGCGATCACATTCCTCTTACTGCGGAATTGTGTGTTGCAGCTGACACCTACAAAGCAAGAACGAGACTGCCAGGCATGGAAATATTGCCCAATTCCAGGCTTGGATTGATGACAACATCAATCTAAACAAGGAATTGAATTCAGCGGATGACATCAATGATGCAGTGGAAATCTACACACGCAAACAATGTGAAGGTGCTGACTACGCTGCCTCACGACAACTGCCTCTGGCACTTTTAAAACCAGATGTTCTGGAGCTGGTGAGATACAAGCGTTGTTTGCATCGGCGCAATATGCGCAGCCGAAGCGAGCGAGATAAAATTGCCTAGAGGAAGACTGCCAAGGAGCTAAAGCAAAAGCTAGCAGAGATACGATCAGCATATTTTGACAATCTATTGCTTAATGCTGATCCTAACAAAAAAATAGGTTTCAACTTGTGGAAGGCTACGAAATGCATTAAACAACAACCGCACAGACTTGCTCCAGTTCATGATGCGATGAACCGCTGGTATCGTACGGAAATCCAAAGAGCGGAAGCATTTGCAGAAGAGCTGGAAAATCGTTTTACACAACTCCAACTTGCTGATGACAATGATGTAAGTAAAACCGCTAAAGCCATCTCTGGGACTGTACTGGATGTAAGTCCCATCAGACACGACACTCCTGCAGAAGTCAAAATGCAGATAAAAAACTTGCAAATTGAAAAATCCCCTGGTCTTGACATTATTGACGCAAAGGTGGCCAAGTCCCTTTTCTGCAAAAGTGTGTTGTTCCTAGTGATGCTGTTCAATGCCATGCTGAGGGTTTGCTATTTCTATTGTCATTTCCCCTGTCAGTGGAAGTGTGCTGTAGTAATCATGATCCCGAAACCTGGTAAGCCGGAGAACTTTGTCGCGTCATACAGACCGATAAGCCTACACCTGACATTCTCCAAAATATTCGGAAGAATATTTTTGTGTAGATTGTTGGAGGTGGGGTGCGTCCAGAATGCCATTCCGAATCATCAGTTTTGCTTTAGAGCTCATCATGGTACACCAGAACAACTGCATAGAGTTGTCCACCACATTCTATGTGCATTTGAAACGAAAATGTATTGCTCAGATGTGTCTTGGACGTCATGCAAGCCTTCGACAGGGTATGAATAGAAGGACGACTGCACAAACTGATAAGGCTTCTTCCAGGTAAGCAATATCTCCTGCTCAAGAGCTATTTGACGGATAGAGCTTTCCTCGTAAGAGTTCGTGATACAGACTCTGGCATAAGACGCATTAAGGCTGGTGTACCGCAGGGCAGTGTTCTTGCTCCAGTTCTTTACTCTTTATACACGGCGGACATGCCGATGCCGGAAAATGATAATTTTTTGGTTGTAACTTATGCAGATGACACCGCCATATTGCGAACTCCACTTCCCCCATTGAAGCAGCGGAAATTACCCAAAGCTATTTACAGCGGTTTGAAGCATGGGCCAAGCGATGGAACATTGGTATAAATCCCCTTAAATCTACTAAATGCACGTACACATTGAGGCGTAGCGCTTGTCCAGTTATTTCATATGACTCTAGAATCATTCCTGAGGTGGATCATATTCGATACCTAGGTCTGAACCTGGATAAGCGCCTTACTTGGCCTACTCATGTGAAGATAGTCACTGCATGTTGCTATCAAAAGACGAAGAAATTGGACTGGCTACTGCGAGCGAAAAGTAAACTGTCACTAAACAATAAGTTGATGATATATAAACAAGTTGTGGCTCCAGTTTGGCGATACGGCATTCAAATATAGGGGACTGCAGCACCATACATCTTCAAAAAGTTGTAAGCAACTCAAATAAAGCCCTACGATGCATAACTGGTGCACCATGGTATGTTAGAAATATCATACTACACCGTGACCTTAAGATGCCTACGGTGATTGAGGAAATAATTTTTTTCAGCAGCCGATACAATGATCGTTTGCTAAACCACCCGAATCCTCTGGCAAGATGTCTTACACGCAACACAACCCGCCGTCGTTTGAAAAGACTTCACAACTACGATCTACTTAATAGAAGATCGTAATATTTTTTAGATGTCATGTTTTTTCTAAGCTCATGTAAATTTCCTTTAGATGATACAAATTATTAAAACCGACTCGGTTGCTTGGTCATTAAATTAAAATAATATAAAAAAAAAACAAATAATATATTCAAATACTTCGCTTATAATTAGAGTGTAACATTAGGGTGATAATCTTTGAATTTACTTACATAATTAAATTTAGTAATTTATAAAAATTAAATATTTTATTTTTACAATGAAAATGTAAAGTTTTATTTAAACTATATAAATAGAAGAATAAATGGAATTAAATCATTAACGTGAATATTCCAAAATTTGCGTTGTGTCTACGTCCTCAAGAACACACACCTACTACAGAAATGAAAAAGAACAAAATAAAATATGAAACTCAAATATAGAGGCAATCCAGAGTTACCAAAGAAGAATTAACTCACCGCCACTTGGGCCTTTTACTCTCTCGAAATTTGCTCATTCTCAATTGTTGACGTCATTCGCATATCAGTGTATAGAATGCTGAAATAATGCATTGTGCGAATATCACTTCAGATATTCATATACTTCATATTTCGGCAATTCACGATTTTTGTATTTTCAGAGACAAATTTTAAAATCAATCAAGTAACCTTTGTCAAATATATCAGAATAATCAGAATTATTATGTCAATATTAATATTTAATTGATTCGTCTGATTTTGCAAATTATTTCATATTAAAGTTGACCGTCGTGTCACTTTGACATTTCATTCTGAATTTTTTATGTATCACAACGAAGAACGTGAATTATATTAATTTACAAAAAATTCATACATGTTTTGTGACTGAAATGTTGGCAATAAAATACTAAAAGCCCAAATACATTATCAGCATACCGTTTTTCATCAGCAAGTACAACAATTTGGTATATTTGTGTGAACAACAGCTTTACGCAGGATACAATAAAACAAGGTAGCGACATTTTGGCCTGTTACACCATGGTAGAATAATACAAGGTACCGCCACTAGGGCCTTTTACTCTCTTGAAATTTGCTCACTCTCAATTGTTGATGTCATTCGCATATCAGTATATAGAACGCTGAAATAATGCATTTTGTGTTGAACATAATTTAAAAATGCATTGATAATTGAAGAAGCAGTGCTATGAAAATTCTTCAAATTCTTAAATTTTCAATGCATTTTGAAATTACGTTTAACACTTAATGCATTATTTCATCGTTATATACACTGATATCCTTCAAATTCTTCAATTTTCAATGCATTTTCAAATCATGTTCAACACAAAATGCATTATTTCAGCGTTCTATACACTGATATGCGAATGACGTCAAAAATTGAGAACGACACATAACTGTAAACTAATGGCGCCAACTCTATTTCTCACACCATGCTGTTACACGCTCAAAATTGCTCGTTCTCAATTTTGACTTCAGTGTACTAAAACGCTGAAAAAACACGCATTTAGTGTTAAACATATCGTGAATGACTCACAAAAAAATTAATAAAACAACAAATTAATATACAAAACATTCTGTTTCTCAAAAAAATCCCAAATTTCAGGCAGTTAAATATGCACATTACTACATATAAATTGAAAAAAACATACATAAAAACTTATGATAGTGTTGTGCAGTACAAGCACATGCCTTCGGCTTTCTGTGTGGATGGGTTCTAACAACATAGATTTTCTTAGAAAGCGTGAGAAGCGCTTGACGCTTTCTAGTTCTGAAAATGGGTGAACACTGGTTCGTGAACCAAAAAAGAACTGTTTGGTTATGTGGTGAATGATAAAAATTGTGAATAGCAATTTTAATTTTGATGTTTTTGTGAACGCCAAACACATGTTTGTTGTTGTTTATTTGTTTTCGTTAATTTTAAATTTTTTGCATTTAATGAGTAAATATGAACTTCTTAATATGAAATGCGAATTTGTTTACTTTTTATTTTCGGATTAATTTATTTATTCATTAAAATTAACTATAATGCATTTTGTTATCCAAATAATAAAATGAAAATTGGATCGAACCAACTTGTTAAAAAAAAATACTTTATTTTAAATATTTTTAAAGCATGATTATTATTGTCCAACTTAAATGCAATTTAAAATAAACATATTTAAACTAATTATTTGCAAGATTTCTTCTATTTACTTTTATTTCATAATATATACATATATATTTTTCAATACATACATGTAATTATTATTACTTTTGCGAAATAATGAATGACTAGCAATACCAAAACAAAACTGGCCTCAATTAACAATTTCATAATTTATACTTCACAACAGCTGTTTTCTGTATACGTTTAAAAGCGTGAAAATCGTGCTCTGTAACTTGAAGCGTCGGAAGCGTCGAAGGCCAATGAAAAGCGAATCCAGCAGAAGCGTACAAGGCGTGCTGTGTCGCTAGTCATTAAGTGTCGTTCTTGCTTTTTGAGGTCACAAGTATATCAGTGTATAGAACGCTGAAATAATGCATTTAGTGTTAAACATAACTTGTAAATGCATTGAAAATTGAAGAATCAGTACTATGAAGTCATTTGTTTGTTTCTTGCTCTGAAGAAAAGTTTTTTATTAAGGCGTGACATTGTATATCTTTTGCTGCATCAACGTGCATTTGTAAATAATTTTTACCGATAAATTTTCGTCGCCATTGAATTGCTGAAATATGAAGTATATGAATATCTGAAGTGATATTCGCACACTCTCCAATATCCACTCAATGGATCAATACTACCACAAAATTATAGCCATTGCTCCTTAAGTTATTTGCTGGTTGGAAAGTTAAAGAAACTGATGGTGTTCTCGTTTACTAAAATTCATTTATTATTGGAGCTTTTCACTGCACACTGCATTTTTGATTGATTTTCTTAATAATGTAATAATTTAATTTGTATTTTGAAAATAATTTAATTCCACTCAATCAGCTGATCAGCCAACCCTAAGAAAGAGCTATATAGTGCACAAACTAAGCGGTTTGCAGAGATCGGCATTTGTAGGAATCACAGGAGCCGTGCGCATGTGCCCCACGGCAGCACTGAACGTACTGCTAAATATTCTCCACATCAAAAACATTATCTGCAACAGCGCGGGTAGGTTAAAAGAAACCGAATGCTGGGCAGAACAACCATATGGACATAGTAAAAAACTAGGAGTGTTTAAAAATCCTATGTTCAAAAGAACAACAAATTATATAGTGGCGAATAATAGCTTTGAGAGCGACTTCAAAGCAAAATTTCCTACCAAGATAGAATGGAAAGAAAATAATTTTCAGAGTGACTATGACATTTCAATCTTTACGGATGGGTCAAAGATGGAATGTGGTGTAGGTGTAGGGGTGCAGAGGTCCTAGCCTTTATAGAGGCATGTCGGCTGGCAGAAAATTACGTACCAGAAGGCCGTAAGATAGCTATCTTCGTTGATAGTCAGGCGGCACTCAAAGCATTGCAATCCACCACTGTGAAGTTCAAGCTCGTTAAAGCGAGTATTAAATGATGATACATTCCTGCAGACTTGGTATAATGGCATACTTACGATTAGCTACTACACTGTCAAACTTGGTCTGCATACTTCAGTACACAAAAATTTTGAAAGCAAAAACATTGCAATGAAGCGTCAACTTTTGCAAACGCGGCCATACTTTTTCACTACTTTTCCAACGATGTATACTTATAAGCATTCACAAACGAAGTGAAGTTTTATATGAGGTATGACAGACTTGCTATCACACGAGTATATTGGTATGCGACAAACAACAAAAAAAAATTTTTTTTGAAAACCATCAGACGTGTCTGACATACCCCACATACCTGCTATTGTACGATGGATTTTGTATGATATCATACGAAGTATGCAAGCATGTATCATCGTTTAATACTCGCTTAAGGAATGCAGGTCGGTGATAAGCGAGCTAAGTCGTGGATCGCTGATATCACCCTCTTATGGGTTCTCGGCCATAGAGGGAAATGAGAAGGCTGACGAACTAGCTCCTTTTTTATTTATTTATTTATTTAATGACAAAAAACTGTCAAGCTTAAAACTAAAAAAACAATAGATTTAAAATCAAACAATTACAGATAAAAAAGAAATAAAAAATATAAAAATTAAAATGTAAATAACAATATAAATAAATTAATTAAAAGACGGAGAAACAAAACAGAATTAAAATTAAAATATTAAATAACATGAATAAAATACAACAGCAGCCTCTGACCCGATGGGGGAAGTTTATTTGCAAAACTAGCGAGCTATGCCTCTACTCACAGCCATGTGTGGTCAGAGGCATATAAGCTACACAGACGGTACAGCTGAACAGCAAAATCCAGAGCATCCAGCCAGTGAGGTCATGAATCCCGTAGGCAACGAAGAATGATTGCATTAATTGAATCTGGAGATAGTTCAGGAAAGAGAACATGATAGAACTTATTATAATAAGAGCATTAAACTCTGAAATAATCATGAAGAGCAAAGTTAGTAGTGCATCTATTTAACACTAAAGGGACAAAATTTCTCGTAGGACGACTAAGGATAGAAAGGTTCAAAAGACTTAAAAGCTATGGAGAGTCAATGTTTTCGATTAAGAGCTTATGAAAAAAGGAAATCCCTAGAGTAATTCTACGATGCGTCAAAGACGGAAGACTGATAAGTAGGAGTCTATCAGGGTAAGATGGCAACCGGGAATTAGGATTCCAGTTGAGGCCACGCAGAGCAAACAGAAGGAATTGTTTCTGAACAGACTCGATTCGATCTTGATACTTTGAATATTGCGGAGACGAAATGCAAGAGCAATACTCGAGAATTGGACGCACAAGGGACACAAAAAGAATCTTAGTGCACAATAGACCAGCGTTTGATGAAACCAAAAACATCCTTCGCTTTGTTTACAACAGAAGAGACGTGCAGGTTAAAACACAGCTTAGGATCAAACAAGACACCAAGGTCATTAAACGTAGATACTCGCTCAAGTAGGACATTGTCAATCTTGTAAGTAAAGAAATGAGGCTTATACCGATGATATGTCATGAGCTTATATTTAGAAATATTTAGATCTAAATAATTTGTCAAGCACCAAGTACGTAAGAAATCAATATCCTCTTGAAGTTTAAGATGAGAGGCGCCATCATTAACTGAAAGGCACAATTTTACATCATCAGCGTACATGAGCACACGAGAGTGTGAGATGGAGAGAGGCAGATCATTAATAAATAAATTCAAAAGAAGAGGTCCTAGATGACTACCTTGAGGAACCCTAGAAGTTACGTGGAAAATATCTGAAAGAGAAAACCTAAACAACACCCTTTGAAAACGATTTTTTAAGTAGGATGTAATCCAACTTAGAAGATTATTCGAAAAGCCCATAATATTTAGTTTATACAAAAGACGGTCATGATTAACTGGGTCAAAGGCTTTAGTAAAGTCTGTGTAAATAACATAAGTTTGTGACCTATTGACGAAACCGTTATTAACAAATGAAGTAAACTGAAGGAGGTTAGTGGTTGCGGACCTGCATTTTACAAATCCATGCTGTGATGGAGAAGTAACTGCTTTACAGAAATGTTGCAAATTCGTTATGACAACCTTTTCAAACAATTTTGGGATAGCGGACAGTTTAGATATGCCCCTATAATTTTATCAGATTTATTTCCTTTTTTATGGAGGGGAATAATGAAAGATTCCTTCCAAATAGGCGGAAATGAAGATACCTGTAGTGATAAGCTAAAAAGCTTAAATAACGGCCTATACAGGGAGTTTGCACACCGTATAAGGACACAAGTATGGACATTATCTGGACCAGAAGAATAAGAAAATTTCAGAGATCTTAGATTATGAAGAATATTATATTTTGGTGCTTCCCATGATATATCGTTGGCGGAACAGATCTCAATTCTCCTGGCGGTCGTCAAGAGGAGTAACTTCCTGCATTTCCTTCAGCTGGCAAACAGATGGTGGAAAGGTCTTGAATCTTGCAGAGTGGCACGTGCTACCTGGCCTAGATACAACGACAATAGGTCACTTAGACTCATCAGTAGAAGGCGCTCGGATACCAAAAGGCTGACAACGGTTTTTACTGGTCACTGGTGTATAGGGACTCACGCGGAGAGACTGGGTATTCCGTTCAGAAGCCATTGTGGAAGCTGCGGAAACGTAGAGGAAGAAGAGTCACTCACTTTAAGCTAATTTGTCACTAAATTGTCTAATTTCAAATATGTTTTCAGTTTTTTTTAGCTACTTCATTCGTGTGGCTTAATAATAAAAACTGAGGACAGATTCGTAATCAGTGATCTCGTATTATAATACAAACATCAAAAAATTTTTTGGGAAAACAAAAAAAATTGTATTTTGTTGTGCTGTGTAATCAGTTTTATTGTTTCTTATCTGCATTGTTTTCCATTGTTTCTCTCTTCTTTCCCCTCTTCGGCGCAGTAAACTCACGTCACACAACAACAAAAAGAGACCTTTTCAGTCTGACCTTCTTTTTTGGAGACAACATTGCCATTTATTTTGAATAAAATTGAGAAAAAGGTTACTTTTTAACTGTTATTTTGGGACCTTTACTTTTTATCGCAATGGAAACGGTTGATAATATACCGAAAAAAATTAAAAATAAGTAAAACGGTCAGTGAGAAACCGAAAAAATTGAAGTGGAACGGTCGGAGAGAAATCAGTTAATTTATTTTCGTTTGTCCACCACTCGCGTGCGAGCAAGAATAAAATTAATGCGAACCCATATTCGCGAACAAGAACGAAATTATCAAATCGTTCATATTGCACATGTTTACCTAAATTGCTATAGCTCAAAAAAAGGCATTTCGAGAAAATCGCATTTAAAGTTTTCAATTTACATACAAATATGCTAATTATAGAAGAAATATTATCTTCTCACGCGGAGAGTATGTACGTTATTTACATGAAATTTTTACACAATATATGATATAACGAGTAATTCTGCATCATTTAATCAAAAACCGTGTTTTTTGAGTTGTAACACTTTAGTTAAACATGTGCGATATGCATATGAAGTTCATAATATGAACTCGAGCAAAAATAGGAAATCTTCAATTGTAAACGCTTTCATAAATGTGCACTCTTGAGCTTTCGAACTTGAAGATTTGTGTACCCTGGTTAATTGTCTTTGATAAAAGTGACAAAAACACTCATTTTTCTTGCCACTATCTTCTATATACAGGGTGACGCAATAGAATGTGTTTTTTCGCGGGGTAAACAGTGCGCGGGAGTGGGGAGCCTAGCGTGATTAGTTAGTGGCACTCGTTGAGTTTTAGTAGCCATGAGTCACTTCGACGGGTAGCGTCGAGCTTTTTGTGTTCGCACGTTTTACGAGAACGTTCGTTCATACATCTCTACAAGGCGACTGTATTGTTCTGAGTATGGATTAACACACATTAATGAAGCTTCGAGCGAAAATTTAATTAAAATATGGATAAAGCGATTTGAAACCACCAGCAAAAGGTCGGCCAAGAACGTCTAGGACCACAGACAATATTGAGAGGCACAGGACAGAAAAAATCCGCAAGTGTCTACTCGGAAGCGATCGGCGGCTTTAAACTTGTCGCGTCGAAGCTTACAGCGAATTTTGAAGTTGGCCGTCATTTAGATGATGTTATTATTAAAAAAAAAAAAACTACATTTAAGTACCTAATCATCCTATATTTTATTTCAACTATACCTTTTGTATTTATTTGTTTAGCCTATACATAATAAATGCACGTTCTATTGCGTCACCCTGTATATAAAAATGGAGTCAATTTCGTGTTCGTGGCTAATGTTTGAGAAAACACGTAAATATTTTTGTTTTTCTTCAAATTGGGTGTGGTAGAGGGAATTGAGGGGATCGCCTTTATTTTTGTTTGATGTGTGTGTCATGTGTATGTTGTTTTGATTAAAATGGCAATTTCTGTAGTGTATGTGGTGCTTCAAAACTGTCAGCTCTCAGTTTTTTTGATTCTGCTTCGACTGCGATTGTTACATTTTTAGAAGCATAAGTTTAAACATCAGCAATAGGAGTAAAAAATTTGGAATATTTTTTTTGCTCTTAATTGCTTGTTATAGAAGAAGTTGAGAGGAAGATTTGTATGTTTGTATGTGTGTGTGTGTCATGTGTGAGGTTGTTTATTTGATTAAACTGTCGATTGCTGTAGTGCTTCTCAAACTGTCGGCTATCAACGACGATGTACTTAAAATTGCATGTGGTAGAGGAAGATGAAAGGAAGATTTTTATCTACGTTTGATGTGTGAATAGAAGAAGAGAATCGAAGTAAATCTGTGAAATGATCTCGATATATCATACATTGATAATTAAATCGCCTGATTTTACAAAAACAAAAAGAGAACAGCATCACACACTAATATGCGTTTTATGGTCGGTTTAGACTTTTTATAATTGCCTGATCTTTAATCAGGTGTTTACAATGTTTTTTTCCTTTTTTTTTTTGGGTAGTTTTTTTCAAATTTTATACAATTGTTTTGGGAACAGCTGTTTCTTATTTTGGTTATACATTTTGAAATATATGCAAATAGTTCTCGCAGTCCCCTTTTTAATTCCTGATACTTATTTTATTAAAATCTTTTAAAAAAATTTACAATTTATATTTTACTTAAAATGTTGTGTGCCATCATCAGCTGATTAATGTTTGGAGGGGAAAGAAAAAGGAGAAAAAGAGCCAAGATGAGCTAAAAAAAAGTGCAAACATTTCCCAACACTACTAAGGTCACCAGTCGACAGTTGATAAAGAAACTGGTTTTTTTCAATCTGATTATAATTCACCTTGGTTACCATAGCAACAACCCTCAATGACGTCACTTTTCCCTGTTTTTGTTGTAAAATTAATCAGATTTTTTACCTGATTACGGAAAAATCTGATTTTTACTTCAGTGTAATATGCAATTTACACCAAATCACATCACGTTGATGGGGTTTTTCGTTTACACCGGATATTTTGCATCAAGAACAGCTGTTTTTTGTTTTGGTTATACACACACGTGAAACTTGCGAGCACGTTGGTTAAGTAAAAACTAAAAATTTGTGAAAAATACATGATTTAGAACATTTTGCAACATATGCAAATAGTTCTTGCAATTCCCTTTTTCATTCCTGATACTTATTTTATTAAATTCTTTTAAAAAAAATTGACAATTTATGGTTTAATTAACAATGTTTTGTGCCATCAGCTGCTGTTTTTGATGCCACAGGCGGAAAAACACAAAATAAAACTTGGAAGCACTAGAAAAAACTTGGCGACACGTCAGAAAATGTCTAGAGTGACCATTATTAATTTTCATATCAAGGCACATCAGTTCTTGATGCAACTATTAATCCCCATCACATTCTACAACAACAACCCCTGAATGACGTCATTTTCCTTGTGGTTGTTGTCGAATCTGATACGTATCAGTAGGCACATAAATGTTGATGTTGATGTGCTTTGCAGTAAATTGCATAGAAGCCGACTATTATAAGGGTTTCACACTGAGCAACCACATCCACAGAAAGTGTTCACATTGCATTTTGCATTTCCGGAACAATTGTTTTTTGTTTTGGTTATACACACACGTGGAACTTTGGCTAAATTAAAACAAAATAATTGTGAAAAATACGTGATTAAGAACATTGTACAATGTATGCAAGTAGTTCTTGCAGCTCCCATTTTCATTCCTGATACTTATTTTATTAAAATCTTCTAAAAAATGTTGACGCGTAACAAACAAAAGAGAAAGAAAATAGAAAATGTTCTAAAAAAAGGCAACAATTACCCAGCAATAGGTAGAGTGACCAATTTTACAATCAGCATTTTAGTTGCATTCTTATCGAATGTACATTTTCTACTACAACAACAACTACAAAATTACGTAATTTTCCCTGTTGTTGTTGACGAATTTAGCATTCAATGCAGCATTCGAGAAATGTACATTGGATGCTGTGTGAAATGAGCATTAGACCGACTATGATACGTTTTGGTATTTAGACATGCTATTTCGTATCATTAATAACTGTTTTTTGTTTTGAATGTGCATAAGAAGAAGAAAACGTTTTCTGAATTGCGAGACAGTAAATAAGAAAATTAATAAAAAAGCATTATGTAAATGGAAAATGGATTATTTATAAATAATTGCAAGCACACTGGTACGTTTAAATACAATTTTAAAATACAAAAAGAGAAGAAGACTGGCAATATCTAACACTATCAGACATTTCCCAGCCCTTGTCAGCATCTGAGGTGAATCAATGCGGGATGCTATGCTGATTCGGATGACAATCTACAACAACAACCCCTGAATGACATCTTTTTCCTTGTGGTTGTCGATTTTCATGCGAATCAATGGTCGCATCATGAGAGATTCGTCCCTGTCTAAAACAGCTATAACATCACGTAGAGTAACAAAGCACACCGGGTACACTACTACATTCCATGATACAATTTATTGTATCATGAGTACATTCTAAATATTACTACTTACCATATGCAATTTGAGCTGTTTGCCGCAAAGCATTAAGTTTAGTTCCAGTTGACTCTTTGATAAGCAATGAGAAAAGTTCTTCCATATCGTTCCTTTTATAATGTTGCTCCTTACAATTAATATTTTTGAATTTGTTGTGATAGGTGTTTTTTTTTAAATATTTCTGATGTTTTTGTATTGAAGATTTTTTTCTTAGTTAACTTGGTTAATTGTTGGCTCGTTTAACTCAACCACAGAATGCATTCATTACAATTAGCATAAGGAGGCACCTTTAGACGAAAAAAAAGAAGTCAAATCAAATAATCCATTCTAAAATTTTTTTTTTTTTTACTATATTGTATCATCCTAACATTTATATAAGTTCGTAAGTATGTATCTACCATATTCATATGTATATATCAATAAATGCGATTTTAATATTTATGTAGTACGTGTATGCATTTTGAAGATATCAACATCGCCTATACTTGCATATAAACATACATACATATGTATGTATGTATTTGGGTATTTTTGAGTAAGTGCAAGCCTTGCACAAAAAATAAAATAACGGATACAACAAAATCTATTATATTTTATACATTTATATTACCGAGCCAAAGGCCATAGTAGCCTGTGCTCTCCTTAAGTTAAGTTTGTATTTTTCATTAACTGTAATAAACAAGCAAACAAACGTATCAAATTAAATGCTTGCAAATAGATGACTTAAAATAAAATTTCATATAATCAAATCTAAGTGAATCATATTACACAAATATGCAAATATACATTAATAGATACATATGTAAAAACTGGAAACAATATATTGAAACAACAACGCTATTTACACACAATATTGCATTAAGGTGCTGTACGCAATGCACACACATCCATACAAATGTACGTATATATAATTTTTTCTTGAAAAATTACTGACCATTTAAACGTTACTTGCACATGCATACATATACATACATACATATGTATTATATATCTAACACATCCTTGTCTATTTTCGTAGATACACACATATGATATACGTATATCAATTTTTAAAATACATGTATTAATTACTATTATTATTTTAGACCAAGGATTTTTCAATTTTTTGTCAGTAATAAACTGACACCGAATGTAGTTTCTTTTACGATTTAAATATTTTTTTGTGTCTTTTGGTTGTTTTGTTCTTGATTACGTCGTTGCGGAAGGCTTGTTCAAGCGAACAGCTTGTAACTAAATGGCATTTGTAGTTGGTGTCGACATCACTGTAGTCAACAATATAAAAACCAAGTTGAACTGCCACTTGTGCGCATGTTATATTAAGCTTGGAAAAATCAATATACAGTCAGTAACATATTATTTATGTAGCTATTTTTAAAATGAATAATATCAAAAGTACACTTTATCAGTAAAATAAAACGGTATAAAATTAGCAGCCTGCAATTCAATATTTATACAAATTAATAATAAACTCATTAAAAACCAGAAAGAAGGCTATCATTGGCTATGCCAAAGATGTAATACTCTTCACGCTCCTCCGGGTTATATCCAACCTTCCTTTCTTAGTATCACATCAGTTTGAGTGTCAATTTTATTGTACATTTATTCTTTAAAAGTTTGTCATTTAATTTGGGTTTGTATAGGAGGTACCACTCCTGGTAACCCTAGGATCATGAAATTTATATGGTTGATGAATATAGACCAGAAACTTATAGGGTCCAAATTTCAGTTCGATATGTTAAAAAACAAAAAACTTTTTTTAATAAGAACATTAATTTAAAGGAGGGTTTGTGTGGGAGGTACCCCCCTTGTGGTCCGATTCGGCTCTCTAGCTCAAAAACCGAGGGACTAGTTTGCATACATACAGACAGACAGACGGACAGACGGACATGGCTAAGTCAAGTCGGCTCATCGAGCTGATCACAGATATATATACTTTATGTGGTCTGCGATGTCTCCTTCTGTATGTTACAAACTTCATGACAAACTTATAATACTATTCACTCCCGTGAAGAGTATAAAAAGGGAAATAAAAAATGTTACATTCATACAATACATGTTCTACATAATTATATACTTAGTTGCAATAATGTAAGCAAACACAAAAAGAAGGGAGAAGTAAAACAAAAGGCTGAAGCACAGATGGTGTCTTTTTGGTGAGTAATTAATACTTCAAATTGGTTTTTTTTTTCCTTGAACTTTCCTTGATCCGCCGTTACAAATAGATCTTCTTATCAAACACATTTCCCCATCCAAAGTACTCGAGCCAATCAAGGAACTTAAGACCAATAAAGCAGCAGGCCACGACATGATTGATGATCGGATTATAAAAGCTATGCCAATGAAAGGGGTCCTGTTTCTAGTCATGATATACAACGAATGCTCCGTATCGGCCATTCCCCATACAATGAAAACGTGCCCCGATTACAATGATTTCAAAGCTTGGCAAGCCAGAAAGTTTAGTTGAATCATACTGAACAATTAGGTTACTGTTAATCCTCTGCAAAATTTTCAAAAGAAAATTTTTCCGTAGATTGTTGGCAGTAAGTGAGGTCTAGAGTGCTATATCAAACCATCAATTTGGATTTAGGATTAAGCATGACACCCCAGAACAGGTCCACAGAGTCGTTTAAAAAATACTTGAAGCATTCGAGAACAAAGAATTCTGCAATGCAGTATCCAGGCATTCGATAAGGTATGGCACGAATGCATCCTCCACAGATGTAAATTATTATGTCCAGCTCCATTCTACGAAATTGTAAACTCTTTTCTCAACAATAAGACCAGTAAAGGAAGAGATGTCTAATATCCGACAAATCATGGCAGGGGTGGCCCAAGGTAGCGTACTACTTGCTCCAGTGTTATACACAATGTATACAAAATTCTTGTGCAGTTATTTATTTTTTATAACTTCGTTGCCATTTTTCCTGTTATTGTGTCCCGTTGTCCAATTGTGAAATGGTTTGTTAATGTATTTTCTTACATTACCACTAACAATTGTATTTGCGTTCCGTGGAGTAAAATTTTTGAATGACAAAGCGTTGCAAAAAGTTGAAAATGACAAGTTATTTACAAAAGTCTCAAGATTATTGTAAAACTAAGCATTTTTGTGACTTTTTGCTTCTTTTCATATAAATCTCGTTTATCTAGAAACATACAAGTCTGATGGCAGTGGCAACAGTGGCTAGACGTGCGTTTTCGAATTCAAAGCTATTATCATTTATATTAGAAATTGATTTCGAAATTATTCATCGTTTTCATATAATTTTAATTGCCATTTCTAGCCATTACACATTGAACTCAGAGATATTTAAAAACTTTTGCTTTGAAACATTTACTATGTATATGGAAAATTATCCTTGGTACCCGATGTCTTCTACAGTACACATGGTTGTAGTGCATGGCTATAAAATATTGGAAAAGTGCATAGTTCTAGTTGGTTCTTTAGGAGAAAGTGCATCAGAGGCAAGACACAAACTGTTCAAAGGTGACAGAAGATCACATGCCGAGTCGATAATATGTCTGACGTTTTTGAGCTATAGATTCTTCTGATCCGTTACTATCCAGCATTTGCATAATAGGCGTCAAAAACGTCGCCCCATTGGATTCGCCAAACATTCAGTTAGGCGAAGAAGGTGTAGATCCTTTCCAAAATTCATCGAATGAAGATAATAAATATAATGGATGATCCAGATGAAAATGGAGAGAATGCTGAAGAAGATGATGAACAGGATAGTTTTGGAATTGTTCAAATTGATTTAGAAGAAGAGTTTAGAGAGGTAATAGAAAATTAAGTCTGAAAAATCTGTGCGGTAAGTTCAATCAATCATTTAAGTCAGATTTTAATAATAACTTTATTTTTTAGAAACCAGAGACTCCATAATTTTTTAGGTTTAAATGCACTAAGCTATTTACTTTAAGTTTTAATAAATATATTGAAAGCATTATATTTTTACTCATTCTTCAATTAAAACTTCAGGAACATCAAAATTAAGTAAGCAAAATTTGGCTTAGGTTAAAGTTAGTTTAAATCGGTCAGATCACTTTATGATATAAGTAGTGATCCGATAGAAATGAAATTTTACAAGATCGTTAATAGTGTATTCAGACGGAGCAGAACTCGCTCGAGTGTGATTCATTGTTTTTTCTTTGATTCTCAAGTGGTAATTCGCGCAACAAAAAGAAAGAACAAGACTATCGACAATCAACTCGAGTTCAAATTACAACAACCACAGGGAAAATGAACGAATTTTGTAGTTGTTGTTGTAGCTCAGAACTCGAGTTCTCGTGCGAGTTCTGCCAGAAATCGCTGTTCTGACATGGTCAGTCTAAATAGTGTTGGTAAAATTTGGACTATTTAGGTGATTGTCGATAGTCTTGTTCTTTCTCTTTGTTGCGCGAATTACCACTCGAGAATAAAAGAAAAAACAACGAATCACACTCTATTATGCCAACACAATTTACTTTATTCATACAACAATCCACAATTCAACACAACGCAAAAACGTGTCTGATTACTTCTATTACCCATTACATTCTGCCGCTTCTCCTGTCTATTCGTTTGTAAGAAACCTCGGTGACGCTTCTTTATTGCTCTCTCAATTCATTCAGCAAGGTCCCGTTAGAATTCTATTCGCTTCTCACTCTCTTTCGTCATGGAGTTGCCAACAAGCGGTGAACTCCAACAAGCAATGAATAATTGAGGTTGGTAACTCCTCCACCCGTAGAATGTAGTGGTGATCAAAAGGAGGAGATACATGACAGTGTGGTCATAACTAAATACTGGAAAATAGCATATACCATGTACATAATTGTTTGTTTGTTTACTTATTTCAATACAAATTTGAATAATTATTACAATGACTAGAACGTATTACTTATACGTTTTATAGTACAGTACATAGGGGGCTAAGTTTGTAACACTTCTGTGATGATTGTTGATTGTCTACGGGGCAGTGCAAACAGAGGTGAAAGGCTATATTGCTGAAAGCCTAAAGACCGACCATTGTGGTACTTAGCCACACCTGCACGAGGTGCCCCTGCTTTCAACTGAAAATGGCGGATCTAGAGAGGCAAACTCGATAAAACCCGTAATCCCAGGTGTTATTCGTACCGTGCCTATGGGATGAATGGCACTACGTAAGTGTGTCTCTAAACGGTGGCCTCCAGATACCGGGCACCCTCTGGTTGTAATTAAGCCTTACCGTAACACCGGGGCACTGTTGCGGTGGACTTTTATTCCCCTTTACTCGTGGGACCAAATGTCTGAGAAAATAATTGAAACTTTTATACAAGAGGCAGTAGTGCCTAATACAAACCAGGTCAATACTGACCTTTCTGCGGAAATTGCGGAAGTGCTTTCGTTATCGCAAACGGATAAGGCTTTACATAGCCTACCCAAAAGCGGTGAAAGCATTGTAATGGATGTCGACAGTGTGGATATAGGTCCCGAAGACAACCTTACAAAAGAGGAAGAGGATAATCTTCTCGACTCACCCACCCCTATCCCTGAAAACACGGTAGATGGCGTCAAAAAGGTGCGGCTATGTGGTGCTGCCCGTAGACGCCTCAAACTGCCGAGGGCATAGTATTGAAGAAGCTAGAGCACTTGCTCAAAAGCCAACTGCTCTGAAGCGTCAACGCCCTAGCAGTACCTCACCTAAACAAAGCGCACCTAAAAGAGCTAGCTTAGGAACGGTGGCAGTAACGGAAAACAGGACAGCTGTGTCCCCTGAAACTACAAGGCCTGGACCAACAGGGCCTACCCTTGCAGGGGAGGTGAGCACAGCACAAATGTCCTATAAAGATGTTACGTGCAGCACAAAATTGGGTATCATATCACCCAATTATCCAAACACCATATGGTCTACTGAACAACTCAAGGCCATACAGCACACTATCCTAGAAGCGATTAGGAAAAATCAATCGCGTGCGGAAAAACCAGTTTTAATAGCTGCACTTTCCGCTCGGGATGGCTAGTTATCTCCTGTGGTAATAATGACACAGTCACTAGGTTAAAGGCAGTAGTGCCTAAACTAAAGCCGTGGAAGGATGCCGAGTTGAAGATCGTTGAAGAGGATGAAATACCACGTCCTCAGATCTACATTGGCTACTTCCCTGAACTGGACAGTACTACCACGGAAGATATACTAGGTCTTCTGAACGGGCAGAACACTGGCCTAAGGGTGAACGACTGGCGAGCACTCAATAGAGTGCGTAAAGGTACGGTCTCTGAAATTACCTTCGCCATAGACCCTAGCTCAGCCGAAGTCATAAGGAAAAATCAACTCTGGTTGAACTATGGCTTCGGTAGAGTACAAATGCGCCCCAAAAATAAAAGTGAGGCCAATGATGGGACACATGGCAAAGTGTCTGAGGCACGAGCGAGCTCCAAAAGCTCTAAGTGTCCATCCACGAGTACTGCAGAGACAATACCAGAGCAACCACAGTGCTCTAATGTAGCTGCAGTAACTACCTCAGCATCTGGTCCAACAGCAAGACGTGAGCAGGTTAAGGAGGGCATAAGAATGCGACCATCGCTTCATGCTGCCACCAAAAACCCATGCCACGATCACCAGCGTGCTAAGAAGGGAGGCTATAGATCCGCAGAAGAAGCGATCTTGCTGGGTAGCAACAGAGGGAAGAAGAGGGCGGCAAGTGCCCGTAAAAAAGCCAATTAATGGCTCTTCCCCAATGCAAACCCGGCAGCAATACAAGGCAACTCGGATGCCTTCAGATAAACCTCCATCGTGCCAAAGCTGCCTCAGATATACTGGCAAGGAGGTTTAACGCTGAGCTCTTGGATGTAGCTTTCATTCAGGAACCATGGGCATATAACGGAGTCATCAAAGGGCTCCAAAACTCAAATGGTAGGTTGATCTATGCCACCAATAAGAATCGCCCTAGAGCGGCAATTCTGATTAGTAACCAACTAACCTTTCTTCCTTTCTCAAGGTTTATTTCTGAAGACCTAGTGGCGATTTAAGCAAAAGTGCCCACCAGCAAAGGAGAGCATGAGGTCATTCTTGCCTCTGCCTATCTACCGGGTGACGCGGCTACTGCCCCAACAGAGGAAGTTCTGGCCCTAGCGGAGTACTGTCAGCAGCGTCACATCCGATGGATTCTCTCCTGCGATGCAAACGCACACCACACAACCTGGGGAAGCAACGACATAAACACAAGTACCTTCTTGAATTTATACTAAGACATAATATTACTATATTAAACCGAGGCAACGAACCGACGTTTGTGAATGCAATAAGAGGGGAAGTTCTTGATCTCACTCTTGCTAGTCACAAAGTCTCATCGGAAGTCTCAAATTGGCACGTGTCACAGGAAACATCCATGTCGGATCATATGCACATACGGTTTGATGTGGGTGCAACTGTAACACAAGCCAAAGTTTACAGAAATCCCAAGAAAACCAACTGGGATATCTTTTACCTTTATCTACAGCATGGTATTAACTGCTCAAATAAGCATATTCATTTAAAATCAGAGCTTGAATCAGAAGCTGAAGAGCTTCATTCTAACATAATCAATGCCTTTCATAAAAGTTGTCCAGAAAAAGTGCATAGACCACGAAGGGATGTTCCTTGGTGGAATAAGATGCTTACTGAACTTCGAAGCAAGGCAAGAAGATTATTCAGTAGAGCTAAACTAACGGGGTACTGGGTTTCCTATAAAGAGGCTCTAACTGCCTTTAATATAGAATTGAGAAGATCTAAAAGAGCTACTTGGAGGAATCATTGTGAGAAGATCTCAAATCTTCCAGCTGCGATTCGCCTCCAAAAAGCCTTAGTTAAAGATCACTCAAACGGTATTTGTACCCTGAAAAAACCTGATGGCAGTTTTACATAAAACTCGAGAGAAACCAGCAAACTGCTGCTGGACACTCACTTTGCGGGTTAGTCAGCTTCTAAAGAACACCCAGTACTGGTGGAATCCACGGTATCCATCAATACTGTAGATGTTAAGCTGGCAAGTTAACTGTTCCATGAAAAACGGGTGCAATGGGCTTTATCATCATTTAGCCCATAGAAATCTCCAGGGCCTGATGGGATATACCCTTGTCTGCTCCTACATGGAGCCAAGTACATTGTCCCAAAATTGGCCAGTATATTCCGAGCAAGTCTCTTGCTGGGGCATATCCCTACGAAATGAGCTGAAGTCAAATTAGTGTTTATACCAAAGGTAGGGCAAAAGCCAGAACAGCTACCTAAATCTTATAGACCTATAAGTCTCAGCTCATTTTTCCTAAAATCAATGGAAAAAATTTTGGATCATTATATAAGGAATAACAACCTTATAAATTTTCCTCTGCAAAAACTGCAATTTGCATACCAACGTGGCAAATCAACAGAAACTGCAATACATAGTTTAACAACTATCATTGAAAAGGCTCTTGATTCCAAACAAATAGCTCTATGTGCATTTATTGACATATCAGGAGCCTTTGATAATACTTCATATGAGGCAATAGAAAATGCCCTTCTACGAAAAGAAGTACCCACACCTATTATTAAATGGATAATAGCTATGCTTGAATCTCGGACTATTAATTTACAACTTGGAGGAGAATTAAAATCTATCACAGCCACAAGAGGTTGCCCACAAGGGGGTGTACTCTCTCCACTTCTGTGGACGCTAGTGATGGATGAACTCCTCTACAAGCTTAATGGTCTAGGTTTCAATACACAAGGTTATGCAGATGACCTAGTTGTATATATTGTGGGCTGGCATGAGCAGACTATCTCTAACCGCATGCAACAAGCCCTAAAAATAATAAATAAATGGTGCAGTGAGAAAGGGCTCTCCATTAACCCATCAAAAACTGTGCTGGTACCATTCACCAGGAAGAGAAACACTACTCTCAAATGTCCTGTGTTAAATGGCATCACAATCCAATTTTCCAATGAAGCGAACTATCTAGGGGTTATCCTTGATAAAAAGCTAACGTGGAACCAACATCTAAATAAAGTTACAAAAAAGGCTACAAGGGCATTCTTTGCCTGCACTAGACTTTTTGGTAAAACATGGGGTCTAAATCCCAAAATGACCTACTGGACATTCACTACGGTCATTAGACCAATGGTCACGTATGCTTCCATTGCATGGTGGCCTAAGGTCAAACAAAGGAATGCAGTAAATATACTAAGTAAACTGCATCGACTTGTTTGTGTCAGTATCACAGGGGCCATGAAAACGTGTCCCACTGACGCACTAGGGGTGCTCTTATATATCCCACCATTACCTATCCTAATAGAAAAGGAAGCTACTATTAGCGCCTTGAGATTGGAAGGTATTGCCGACTTAAAAGGGGGCAATATTAAGGGACACCTAAAAATTTTAGAAAATTTTTTAGACAGTCCCATTTTGCATAGAGATGATACTCTATTGTCTAAAACTATCTTCTTCAAACTTTTTCAAATCATTATTAATGATCGTGAAGACTGAAGAACTAACTCTATTAAATTCAAACCCGGCTCCCAGATATGGTTTACAGACGGGTCTAAACTTGAAAATGGTAGAACAGGGGCGGGAATTTATGGCCCTAAATTCAAAAAATCTATCCCAATGGATACCTACCCAACAATATTTCAAGCGGAAATGTATGCCATTGAAATTTGTGCGAGGGAATGTCTTCGCAGGAAAATGAGAGGAGTACATATTTACATACTCTTGGATAGTCAAGCGGCCTTAAAAGCCCTACAGTCGGTCACTTTCACTTCAAAGATGGCATATGACTGCCTTAACCTGTTAAATGAACTGGGTAACTTTAATACTGTTGTATTAAGGTGGGTACCAGGACATGAAGGTCATGAAGGCAATGAAAAGGCCGACTACTTGGCTAAACAAGGGGCGATCATGCCCTTTTACGGTCCTGAGCCTTTCTGTGGTCTCTCGAAAAGCCACAAAAACGAAGAAATCAGGAAACTTGAGGAAAAGAGTTTTCTAAAACACTGGGTGAACTCCACCGGACAACGCCAGGCAAAACAATTCCTCACTCTTTCAAAGAGTATCTCGAATAAGCTTCTCTCACTCAGTAGAGTAGACTTACGCATTTTGACTGGATACTTCACGGGTCACTGCAACCTAAGGTATCATCAAAATAAGTTAGGTCTTTCCGACACTGACGTATGCCGATTTTGTGAAATGGATAAAGAAAGTTCAGAGCATATACTCTGCAAGTGTCCTGCACTCGGTAGACAATGACTTCACCACCTCGGTGACACTGTTGTTAATCCACACAAATTGTGGAACAACAAACCCAAAGATATGTTAAGATTCATCAAAAGTCTAAACATATAGGGTTTCTATTAAATAGGGCTATGTACAATAGATCTTACTGGTCACTGTGCTATCGGGCCCGTTATT
>JBAMAV010001303.1:0-173610 GCA_037043315.1 Amiota communis
GATAGATAGAATAGGATTTGTCGAACTCTCCAAAATACGCCTCTGTTTCGGAGATAACTTCCTCGTTTGAGATAAATTTTTTCCCGCCAGCCATTTCTTCATGCTAGGGAACAAGAAAAAGTCGCAGGGAGCCAGATCGGGTGAAAACGGGGGGTGCGGCAGCGATTCATAACGCAATTCATGCAGCTTGGCGGAGACCACACCAGATGAATGTGCTGGTGAGTTATCTTGATGAAACAACACCTTTTTTTCGCCAAATGCGGCCGTGTCTCCTTTAATTTTTTGTCGAAGCGGTCCAATAACTCACTGTAGTATTGTCCAGTGATTGTTCATCCTTTTTCTAAAAAATCAATGAGGAAAATTGTCGGTCCAATCAGACTGTGCAACAACATGAAGAGCGAAATTAATCTGAAAGAATTCGGATACGAGTATTCCGATACTCGCGCAGGACGTTATTCAGCTAATAATCTTCCAAGTTTGATATGAGCTGCTTTCAGTTCTGTGATCTCAATTTGCCAACATTTGAAGGCCTTTAAGTACAAAAATGAAGCCGCTGGATTGTGTTGCTCAAATGGCAAAGTAAAATTAGTGGCATTGGGCCCGCAACCAGAGCCATTGTACTCATTGCTTTCAGGAACAGGAACGGATTCCAAACATTTTCTTATTAATATACAAAAATACAATAACTGCTTTCAAATGACTTCACTTCAACTTCATGACTACTTTCAAGGTAACATGCAACAAACAGATAATATTTTCAACTATTTAAAATGATTCGAATTATTGCACAGTTAGGATTAATATATTTCAGTGCTAGATAGAAATTTGTGGACATATTATACTCCAATAGAACAAAAAGCGGTCAGTTAATCTATCTATTAAATTTTTAGTTTTTATAGTGCTAAACTTCTATTACTTCAAAATTTCACCAAGTTTGTCTGTTTAGGTAAACCTCCAGATACATCTGTTTACTTCAAACTCAATTGCTTTCTACCTCCAGAGTTTACGAAATTTTGTGTATCAAGAGCTTTGTAAAATGTATTAAGAAATATTGCTAAGCAGTAATCGTAAGCCGTTAGTTTTTATTTCGGAATTAATTAGTGACTTCGATTTTTCTTCAAGCAGATGAGATGAGACGGGAGTTCTGCTAGAACTCGCTGGTCTGACATGGTCAGTCTAAAAAATGTAAAATTTGGACCATTTTAGGTGATGTCGATATATGGCGGCAATAAACAGCTGATGATGGCAGATAATATATTTAAGGAAAATACTAATTGCTTTTTTTTTTTTGTAATCTATTAACAAAATACGTAGCAGGAATGAAAAAGGAATGTGCCAGATCTATGTGCATACACTGCAAATTTTCTAAATCATGTATTTTTCACAAAATATCAATTTATATTTCTCACAATTGCCACAACGTTCCATTTGTGCATTTGTGTGTGTAATGAAAACAAAAACCAGCTGCTCAGAACTTGCAACTCAGAACTCGGTGACAAAAAACGGGTAACCAGAACTCGCACAATCAGAACTCGGTGTCTGAACCCACTATAACTTAACAGTTTAAAATATAATTTGTAATATCCTTCTATATATATGAAATGACTAAATACAGGTTGGTTGAAAAGTATTGAAAGCGACACATATTAACCAATAGGAGAATAAAAATTTATATCGTATATTAACATCTTATCTTTCATTTGAACACTTTAAAAAAATTTGTTTGAATGGTCACTTTATTCTTTGTATATAAGCCATTTGAAATTGATAGGCCAGCCTATTTGTTTGCAATGGAAAACACCGAATATCGTGCGGTGATTAAATTCTTAGTTTTGGAAGGTTTATCAGCAACGGAAATCCACAAAAAATTGGTGGAAGTCTTAAACGAATCTGCTCCATCATTTCCAACTGTGCATCGATGGGTTTTGGAGTTTAAACGTGGTCGTACAAGCGTTGCAGATGATCCACGTAGTGGACGTCCAAAAAGCGCAACAACACCAGAAATTATTGAGCAAGTTTATGATATTGTGTGTAATGGTCCATGTTCGACCAGGCGGGAAATTGCTGATACCATAGGCATCTCAGATGAACGGGTACTCTACGTTTTACATCATGAATTGCATATGAAAAAGCTGTTTGGAAAGTTAGTGCCGCATTCCTTAACAATTCTACAAAAACTGAATCGAAAACAAATTTCTCAGCGTAATTTGAAGCGTTTAAAGCAAAATAAAATAGGTTTTTTGAGTCATTTCATAACTATGGATGAAACTTGGATCTACCACCATGATCCTAAACTGAAACAAGAACGTTTACATTGGACTGAAGCTGGTTGTTAAGCTCCAAAACAGGTGAAGTCAGAACGATCGGCAAAAAAGGTTATGGCATCAGTTTTTTGGGATGCAAAAGGCATTTTGTTGATTGATTATCTTGAAAAAGGTAAAACAATTAACTCTGATTATTATTGCAAAACTTTTGGATCAGCTAATGAAAAAATTGGTGAAAAAAGACCTGGTTTGCACAAGAAAAAAATCATTTTTCATCAAGACAATGCACGTGTTCACACAAGTGTTTTGAAGATGGTTAAATTCAATGAATTAAAGATCGAATTGATGAACACCCACCGTATTCACCAGATTTGGGCTCCCAGCGACTTCTACCTATTCAGAAACTTGAAACAATTTTTTCGTGGAAAGCGCTTTTCATAGAATGAAGAAGCTTTTGCAGCTGTGGACCATTATTTTGCAGAGCTTCCGGCAAATCAATACAGAGATGGTATAAAATTATTGGAGGATTATTGGAATAAGTGTATTGAAGTTGAGGGAGACTATATTGATTAAAAAAAATTAATTCATTTAAAAATTATCATTCTTTCATTTTTGCTTTCACCACTTTTCAACCAACCTGTACCAAGCAACATTTCATTTTAAAATTTAATTAGGAAGATGTGCGAGTAAGATGGCAAAACAAGACAAACATGACCATGAAGAACAGTTATGGGTGCCGTTGGCACCCTTTGGGTACGGAACCCTTAAAAAGACCAAGCAACCTCCATTAACTTAATTATGTTCGCAAAAGAAAAAGTGACAACAAGCAAATTTAATTGAAAGAGGATTTTCTAAAAAATTAGAAGGAAAGAAGTTTGGTTTGGTTCGTTTACAAATTCAGACCGGATGATATCGATTCCGTCATCTCAGCCGAAATCCCGGATGAAGCATTTGATCCGAAATTGCATGCAGTGGTGACTAAGAATATGATTCATGGACCTTACGGAGTTTTGAACAAGGACTCACCTTGTATAATCGATGGCAAGTGTTCTAAGCGATACCTGAGAGACCATGGTGGAGCTATGATTCTGTTGTTCTGTGATTTTTGCCAGACTCTTCCGGTTATTCCACGATCAACTGCAACTGACGAACTAATCGCGTGCTTAAAGTCATCAAATTTGTAGTAGCTTGTGATGAAACTCCGTTGACATCTAACACATGTGAGTGTTTTTGCAATAAAATCAAAATACAGATGTATGTTTGAAGAAATTGTTGGATATTGGTTATGGGAAAATCCCAGTGGGCATCTCGATTGGATTCATCATATTGCCCACTTATTTCTGTCAGTTAACCGATTCGAAGGAAGAGCTCATTCGGAGTTTTTTTTCGAACGTAGCGCAGAACTTCAGTAACCATAATTTGCTGAGCGAACGAGTCACATCGGCAGCGAAAAACACAGATGTCGATTATCTCAACGTGACCATTCAAAATTTCATTCCGGAACAATTGTTTTCCTTCAAATCGATTGACATAGTTATGAACCAGGATGAATAAGTCAACTACCCCACAGAATTTTTGAACTCGCTCGACTTGCCTGAATTACCACCACATAATTTGCAATTAAAAGTGGGCTCAGTCATCATCATGCTGCGTAACAAGAATCAACTTAGACTATGCAATGGAACGAGATTGGCTGTGAAAAAGCTTATGCACAATTGCAATTTCCCGTGCGTCTGGCCTTCGCGATGACCATCAACAAATCACTAGAACAGCCGTTGGAAGTTTGCGAAATTAATTTGGAGTTTCCATGTTTCGGACATGAACAACTGTTTGTCGCGTGTTTACGTTTAGGAAAGTCATCACCGTTATTTATTAACGCACCGGGAAACAAAACGAGAAAGCTTTAAAGTAAAGCAAGTTTTGAATTATCTAATAAATGTTTGGGAAGGAGAGGCAGAACAACGTCTGCCCGGGAAAGTTATGATGAATTAATTAAATACTTAGAATATAAGAAGCATGAACTTACATTGGAACTTCAGTGAATATTAACTTTTCTACTTCTGAATAGTATGCTCCTGTTGCATTATAGACCAACAGTAATCTGCTAACATTTTGCCAGTCCATGTTCTTTGGTAACGCTCTTCTATATGTTTTATACTCACTCACCATCCCAAGATTAAGGGGGAAAAATTGAAATGAGAAATGTATTTTTAAAGACATCCTGCACTTCATCGTTCAATATTTTTGTAACAAGTCCTTTACTAAAAACTCGGCCTTTTCATCTTTATGAATAAAAATCATTTGGATTACCTTCTTTCGAGATAAGTAAGCCACTAGTTCGCTCTTGGTAAGCTTTTTATCGAATGACTCATTCTTCATAAGTTTTCTTATATGTGGACCAACAAAAATGTGTTCTTTTAATTTAGCATCACTTCTCACTGGAGAAAACAGTTTTTAAATACAAAAATTCTTTGCCACTTTTGTCCTTGACAAAGTTTTTCATTAAAACAAGTTTTATGTGTAAGGGTGGAAGAATCACATTTTCCTGTGGAAAAAGAGGTTAATTTTTAACGTTTGATTCACCACAAACAAAGCCAGTTCTTTTTGACCGATCTTTTACTTTATAGTGATTTTTGTTGTCTCTACTGTCCCACAAACAGAGGAAACAACAATACTTTGTGAACCCTCCCTGCAGTCCAAGCAATACAGCAACAACTTTTAAATCAGCGCAAACTTTCCAGTTGTTTTCTTTATATTTGATTAAGACTAAAATTTGTTTCTTTTAAAATCATTGAGTATGCAATAGGTATTGAAGGATAGTGGCTGCCATTATGGAGTAGTACGGCTTTTAAACTCGTTTTAGAACCATCAATGAAAAGCCTTCATTGGTCTTTGTCGTAAGGTATTATAAGTTCTTTGACTAGTGCAGTGATATTGATGCAAAAGCAAAATGACTCTATGTTTGTAAAAAAATTGGACAATTGTCTATTTCTTTTCCTGTGGGCAGATACTTTCGTGTTATCAGATTGCATTCTTGCAATCTGGGTATTTCAGACTGTGAGGAATTGGTTTAGATACTGATGATACATTTGGATACTCTAATTTACTCTTGGCTGTTTTTAAAATACCTCTAGTACTAGTTAAACAAAAATAGCAATCGTTGTAATGATTTACTTGTTCCCGCCAAATCATTGGCACACCAAAACACATAGAAACGGATTTCCCATTAAGACAGTCATTTGACATAACGTAGCATGACAAGAAGTGTTGTAGTGTGGTACTACGTAATGTTATTGCTCAGGTGCGGAATCAGTAATTTTGTGGCTAACTTTTTTCAATTTAACACTTAAGCCTGACGTACTTAGATTAACAACATACATATGTGTAAACATATAATATTACAATCTTTACATAGTATAAAGCAAAGTCGAAATTTCAAGAAGTTAGAATACTGATTACTTCTAAACCACGCAACGTATTTTTATACGGTTTTCACTGTTAATTAAAGAATTTCCTTAGAAAGGTTTGCATGTACATAAATAATTGATTCCATAATAAAAATAATGATGATTATTATCATTAATTATCCATATTTGCCATTCACTAAAGACAGCAACACTTTGTTTGACATTCACCAAAACAGGTTTTTGTTATTCACTACAACATCAAACAGCTTTTTTTGGTTCACAAAACAGTTCAAACAGTTAACCAATACTGTATTTTGATAATTTCACAGGTTGGCTTTGCGGACGAGTCCCGTTTTGTTCGCTTATAAAATTAATGTAGTTGTAATAGTGTTATAATTTATGGAAAAAGCATTTACTGCTACTACAATATTGCAGCTTTTCATTCTTTACACTGCAAAGTTTCTTCAAATGTGATTTTAGAATTAAATTAAAGTAATTATTATTATCATTTAAGCTATACTATAAGGTAAAGAAAACATTTGTTTACTTGCAATATAAGGAAAAAATGTCACCTACCAACGATCAAATAGGTAAAGTAAATCATTTAATTCTGTCAAAGATCAATGGACTGACACACTGAAACATACTACTCTGTAGCCAATGCTATTGATCTGAAAGAGGCTGTTCATTTCCCAACAGAATTTCTTAATTCTCTACAGCCTTCTGGTTTGCGCCCACATAAATTAGTTTCAAAAGTAAGGTGTCCCTATTTTATTATGGAACCTGAATCCACCAAAATTGTGCAATGGTACACGTTTACAAATAAAATTAAAAAAAACTACATAATAATACAATACTGACCGGATGTGGAACTGGAGAAGTCGTTTTAATTCCCCGAATTCCATTAATACTAACGGATCTACCTTTCCAATTTAGAAAATTGCAATTTCCTATAAAATTGTCATTTTCAATGACAATTATCAAATCACAAGGTCAAACATTCAACGTTGTGGGATTAGACCTGAGCATTCAGTGTTTTTCCCATGGACAGCTATATGTAGCTCTTTCACGCGTCACTTCAGTTCGTATTGTGTAATGACAAAAAAGCTGTAAAAATTGTATACAAAGACATATTGTAAACAAAAATTTGTTAAAAAATTAATTAATTAAATTTCATACTATCAATACCAAAGCGATATTTTTTAAATTGCACCCGTGCAAAGCAGGGCTGTTTGCTAGTTTTTATTATAAAATTCAAAATATAAAAAAATAAGTATGATGAAAAAATTTTCTCTCTATTGATTCCACCCAAAAAGACTTGCGGCGACACTAGCCCATGGGATCGGGCGATGTTGTTTAAAGAGGCTTTATCCTAATGACCTTCTAAACGGAAGGTTGCCACCTAGACAAATGTACACTGCGATATAATCGCCCCACGTCACTATTCTAAATAACCACAGCAATATTTTATGCAATTTTTGCGAGAATATTTTAATAATAGCTAGCGTAGCCCGGCGCGCTTTGCTGCGGCCCCGTCGTGATAATCAATAGCCTCAAACACGAAACACAAACAAAGCAAAGAACAAACAACGAAACACACTGTCTCCTTCTTGTCCCACTCTCAATGAACATCAAATACAGAAACTAAGAGAGCAAAAAGTGCGTACTAAGACAGAAAAAATAGAAGTATAAGAACAACCGAAGCATTAAAAACGAAAAAACGTACAAAACTTTTTGATTGGTCTTGCAGTGGTTTTCAAAAGACTTAATACTTAAAAATAATATATTAAAAGTTAAAAGCTGAAAAAAATAAGTATGCAACTCTTTTCATAAGGATTCATTTGTCATTTAAAAAAAAAATTATTTAAATTGGCTTACTATGTTAAATGTCAATGTTAAAAATGTGGTAAAAAAGTGCCATCATCTCGACAACAGCTCTACCTACCGGGTTCAACTGATGCATAACCCATCTTGGAGACCCCATAAGTAAAACAAAAAAAAAGTTTATCGAAATTAGTCTAGCCGTTTAGAAGCAAAACAGTCACAAAATTTTGTACACTCGAATTATATATATAAAGATTAAAAAAAAAATACGGGTTAGAAGAAAATCAGTAAAATTTTCGTGTTCAAAATGACCAATTTAATTAAAAATAGTTGTTTTCATTAATGTTATAAATGGGAACTCATATCATACAAGGACATAAACGAGAATAAGTTCATTTGAGGAAATGCCAACCCAAAAAAAATAAATAAATTTCACAAAGTGCAAATATTCCCAAAAAATTTATCGAAAAGAGCCAAAAACAATTTATGAATATCAAAAAATATTACTTTAGCATGCATATAGCTATAGCACAACATAGTAACAATATAAACTAAACAGAACAAAAGTCTAACAAAGTTTAGCATACAATTATAAATCATAATCTTCAGCTAAGTCTCTTGGTGGCTCACCGAACAGCGAACATACTGGTTGCCCGCTGCTTGGTCATATGCGGCTGGAACATAAAGAAAGAAAAGCTCATTGTAAAATAATAAGATGTTGCCGACATCTAATCTAATTTCATACCAATATAAACAAAAAATTGAGTAACTATAAATGAGTGAAAATTTTGCAATGGAACATAAATGGTTACAGCAATGAGCTCATAACTCTAATAAAAATATAATCCATCCAAGGAACATATCTAAAAAATATTACCAAATTTCCCACTCCAATTGACTTTGAAATGCTATCAACAACTTTCGAGGTTGGAGTGGCTATTTTAGAAGAGAAACTTAAAAAGAAAAAAAATCGGGCTTGGAGATTACTGAATAGAGACATGACCTAAGACAACATTATAACTTACAAAAATACTAACGCGGAATTCAGAAGACTAATATGAACAAGCAAAGCCAATAAGAATATACGAATTAACCTCAAGCATATCCCCGAACTCAAGAACCGGTTTAATATGGACCAAATAAAGACAATTTTGTGGTGTTCACAAATCTAGCTCAATCTAAATGTGAAGGAAGAAATGTCAGACAAAATGGCTACAGACTCAACAGGCATAGCAAATGCTTTCGCAAATTATTGGTCTAATCAATCACATGACAGCAAATTTTTCGCTAATTTTCTTTCTGCCATACGAAATGCAAATACAATAATACTCAAAGAAGCAGCCCATCACAGATGTTAACAATATTCATGGAAGATGAGGTCAGTCTGTTAGAATTCTCATCAGCTTTATATAGTCTTAAAGGACGCACCCCAGGATTCGACAAAATAACATATTCAATGATAAAACACGTATCCAAATCAGTGAATATTCGTATTATTTAATTTTTCAATAATATATTAATTAATTACATCCCACAGACTTACAAAACTAGTACAATAATTCCGATACATAACCCGACTTTAGACAAAACAACAATTGAATCATATAAACCCATATCATTAAACCCATGCATCTCAAAGTTACTGGATAAAACTATAGCTGAACGACTATGGTGGTTTGTCACTTCCAACAAACTACTTAATAGCCAACAATTAGGATTCAAAAAGGAAAAGTCTGTTATGGATTGTCTTCTATACGTCGCCGCTCTCGTCAACAAGGTTCCGTCTGTTAAAAGACTTTTTTCGATCATATCTCTTGACTTTGAAACAATTGGTCTCCATACATTACTAATTATCCAAATGAGGATAAGGCCCAAATATAGTCAGTTATTCATAACATTTCATGATCACCCTTTCAGAAACAATAGTCACTCACAAAGAAATTAAATTCACTGCCTACGCTGATGACTTCAACATTATAGTCGACCTAAATAGAAACAAGAATATCCAAATCAGCCTCGGTATTGTCACCGAGGATATAAGCGCTTGGCGTGACGCTACCAGGGCAACACTATCAGGACAAAATGTAAGCACCTACAGTTATGCAGAAATTTAAATTGTGTCTGCAAAGCTTCAACAGGTTCGTTAATCATTGAAGATGTAAAAGAACTGAAACAACTCGGTTTAACCTTCAACGCTAGATTATATGGCATCCCCACAAAAAAGGCTACTTGTATCTCTGAATAAATCACTAAACAACATAAAATGCCTCTCAAATGTGAAATTTATTTGCCACCCATATACATTAATACAAATAATCAAAAGCATTTGTCTGTCAAAAATAGACTGCTGGTTATCAATTTACGGCTCGGTCCCAAATACAACAATTAAGCCAATTGAAACAATATTTATTACTGCCCTGTGTATCGCAATAGAAGTATTTTGCTCAACCCCAATTAACAACTTATACTTTGAAGCCAACGTATTGGCAATAGTAATTAGGACCCAACACCTGCAAGCCACTCTATCACAAAAAAAAAAAAAACAAGAAAGAAGGCTATCATTGGATATGCCAAAGATGTAATACTCTTCACGCTCCTCCTTCCTTTATTAGCATCACATCAGTTTGAGTGGCAATTTTATTGTACCTACTTTTATTCATTAAAATTTTGCCATTTAATTTGGGTATGTATGGGAGGTACCCCTCCTGGTAACCCTAGAATCATGAAATTTACATGGTTGATGAATATAGAGAAACTTATAGGGTCCAAATTTCAGTTCGATACGTTAAAAAACAAATAACTTTTTCTAACAAGAACTTTTATTTAAAGGTGGGTTTGTATGGGAGGTACCCCCTCCGACAAATGGTAAAAAGAAACCTATGAGCAAAATTTTAGCTCTCTAGCTCAAAAACTGAGGGACTAGTTTGCATACATACAGACAGACAGACAGACGGGCATGGCTAAATCAACTCGTCTCATCGAGCTGATCACAAATATATATACTTTATGTGGTTTGCGATGTCTCCTTCTGTGTGTTATTAACTTCATGACAAACTTATAATACTATTCACTCTAGTGAAGAGTATAAAAATGACATAAAATGCATCAGAAAAACTTCAACAAGATATCCTCCTGGCACCAGACACAATTGATAAGCACCGTAACGTTAGCTTCTTTATCAAAGCTAATACAAGTAAGGAGATTTATATTAGAGAGTTTCTTGAAACGAAACACAAACTAATCAATTATACATTCCTCTACACCGATGGTTCTCTGAACCACAACGTTGCTCCCTTCTACGGAATACAAACTCATCAAACTTGCTGTACTATACACAAGACCTCAATGTGGTACCAATCAATTAATTCCAATAAGTACAACATTAATTACTACCTAAAGTCATTAGGAACTCGGAGCATACTCAAAACAGATCAAACAAGACTAATTAGATTACGCCTCAGAAACACAAGACTTACGCACCAACACCTTTCCTCCCAACTACCGACAATTTTGTAATCTCAACATCACTAATAGAGCTGTGCGAGTGACAAAATTCTCCGTCCCTATCACGCACATTCACGAAATAAAATTTCTGTCACATTCACGAAAATTCACGGTTTTTTGGGTCTTTCACGATCAGGCACGTTCACGCACGACATTTTTCTTAGTTTTTTATCGAAACAGGTGACTGCCAAAATCATTGCAAATTTTAATTAACAGAGTGAACATTTGCGCGGATAAAACAAAATTTAATGATGATAAGGTGATGTCTCTTGATGTTCTGCGCACTGAATTGATTTATGTTACATTAAATCGTTTCTGATTTACATTAATTGAATATTGATTATTTTATTGGATTTTTGAAGTCGTCTGCCGCGGAAAAATTCAGTCCAAAAAAATTTGATGTACATATATATCGTGACGTCATGAGTTTTCGTGTTTTACGCAATTTCGGCACTCGTTTTCGATCACGAGAATTCACGGTTTGTTCGGCTTTTCACGATCACGCACGATTCACGCACAGCTCTAATTTACACAGAAAATAAAAGTATTTTAAGCAATTTACTCAACTCACTCGTCGCACAATTTTCCGCAAATGTTCAATTTTTTTTTTATAGACTAACTGTCACTTAGTTTATGCAGCGGTTGTTTATGTAGTTAATGCAATCTCGAGATGACCCCAAGTATATTTCTGACGCCCACATTATATTAAAGTCCAGTTTCGCATTAGCAAAGTTGTTTTAATGGCGCTAGTGTGAGATGCAGTGATGCCATCTACCTATCAGAAAAACAGGACAGATTATTTTGTAATTTTTATATTATAAAGTTATTTTTATAAATTATATGAGTTTTATTGCCTCATCTATCAGGTTATAATCCTCTTCATCTGCGGTACTTACAAAATTTGCAGTAGCCTTATTGTTGTCTTTTGGATCGAAGGACAGATCTGTCCGGAAAAAAGGCTAAAATGGCATCACTGGTGAGATGGCACATCTCAGAAGAGAAAATTTTTTTCATGTGTTTACTGGTGCAGAGTTGCAAAAAATATAGTGTGACTTGCCCATCAGATTAAATTATTTATAAAATTGTTTTGATTTTTAAAAACGTTTTTAATCAGTAATACAAATGTGATTCGTATCTACATATATTTTCCGAAAAAACACGAAACACGAGCACAGCTCGTTTTCCTGGTTCTAAGAACATTAATTAGAATTCGTGTTTGCATGGTACTCCTAGAGCGTATGGTAAAAAGAAATCTTCGTGCAAAATTTCAGAAACTGAGAGACTAGTTTGCATACATAGAGAGACATGGTTAAATCAACTCTCCTCATCCATCTGATCAAGAATATACTATATACTTTATGGAGTCTCCGATCTCTCCTTCTGTATGTTACAAACTTCTTGACAAACTTATAATACTATTCACTGAGTATAAAAATATCATCATTGAAGTCGGTTTGTAACGTATAGAACCGGACAACTTATATGTATTCGCAAAATCAATATGTCCGTTTGTTTGTCTTTCTATCTATACTACTGTAAATAGGTATTTATTTTTTTTTTAATTTTTTTTAAATTCATTTATTAAGCGCCAAACAGGGCTCATCATGCCCTATAATGCGGCTACTGAGTAAAAATATCGCCAGGTTACATGTCAATTGTGAAAAACTCATGGCCTGAGAGGCCGGGAAAAATAAGTATTATCACTTTGCCGTGATGTGTAACTAACTAAAAAGTATACTTATGTGGAAATGATAAGTCTATTAGTATGCTTTTGTACATAATAAATTCTCAGCTTATGAAGTAACAGAGTTTGTTATGTACCTTGTTTATATGACGCTCATATCGCTTCTGCGAGGTTCGATATAACGAAAACCTTATCTATAAACACATTTTAAAATCGAATTTCACACACGAATCGATATGACGAAATCCGCATATCGGTTTTGTGAATCGATTACCGATGTCATGTATACACTTAGCACTGTCATTTCAATGTGTATTTTAAAATACATAAAAATTGTTCTGAGTCAAGCTGAACTCAGTGATAACCCATCTGACTCCCCCTCTTTGTCCAAGGTGGTCTCATTTGTAGCTGTTGTAACAGAGGAGCCAATTTGCCTCCGGAGTAATCATTTCCTACGGTTTCATACCCGTTTGACGTCTGTTTAATCAAATAAGGTAGTAATAACCAGATGAAGGCTATCATTGGCTATGCCAAAGATATAATACTCTTCACGCTCCTCCATGTTGCATCCAATCTTCCTTAGCATCACTATATTCTATCTGTTACAGTTTGATTATCAATAAATAACACAGTTTGAGTGGCACTTTTATTGTACTTTTATTCTTTATAAGTTTGTCATTCAATTTGGGTTTGTATGGGAGGTCCCCGTCCTGGTAACCCTAGGATCATAGATATGGACCAGAAACTTACAGTGTTTAAATTTCAGTTCGATACGTCAAAAAACAAGAAACTTTTTCTAATAAGAACATTAATTTAAAAGGGTGTTTGTATGGGAGGTACCCCCCTAGTGATCCGATTCGGCTGATTCTGACAAATGTGCAGCGTATGGTAAAAAGAAACCTTTTTTACCTCAAAAACTGAGGGACTAGTTTTGATACAGACGGACAGACGGACATGGCTAAATCAACTCGTCTCATCGTCACAAATGTATATACTTTATGTAGTCTGCGATGTCTCCTTCTATGTGTTACAAACTTATAATACTAAGTACTCCCGTGAAGAGTATAAAAACACCTCTCGTAATAGTCGCCAAATGCTAGATCGTCGCTCAACGCAACACGATGCAGCCTCGTATTTCATTATTTGTAAAAAAATATTATTATTCACGTACATGATTTGCGTACCAAGTTATATCATTTATCATTGTTTAATATCCAGCCTGCACTTAGTTGGAGTATAAGTGGAGATAGCCTGGTCCGAACATCGACGGATACCCTGAGCTGGCTACCTCTTAATTAACATAACCTTAAAACCTGATGACGTTTTATTAACGTTTTAATATTGAATCTAACTTTGTCGAAACCGAAATTATCTCATCATTTAATGTTCTCCTATTAAGGTTCTAGATAGGTTACAAAAAAAAAAAACAATCTAGCATTCCTCGTATCATCCAGCCATTGTTGGAGTTTGGATTAGGTCGAACTCCAAGGCGATCCGCAGAATGGTTCAAAGTTAGAGTAAGGTTTTCGTTTACAGTTAAAGTTTCGCGTATTAATACTTTACATTTTGACATTTGGCGGCAGAAAGCTTATGATTCCTCCCTCTTGTTAAACAATATAATACTTCGTTGACCCCCTCCCCTTCCCGTTCCTTAACGTGTGGCGTAATACATGCATGGCCCCTTATGAAGTCGGAACTAGTACTTCGACTGGAATTGATTGTGAGTTATATTTGAAACGTCAATAGAAAGTAGTTTCAGGGAGATTTCCTCGTATTCCAACATCTCCTGGTGTCAAAAAAATTAATAAGGCTATGTTGTTCATGATTTGCAAGGACAATCAGCCTTTGTCTATCGTTGAAAATTAAGTCACCCCATTATAAGGTTCCTAGCAGAGCTTCTATTACCCGTTGGCTTAATGAGCAATATCTCACTTTAACAAGCGACATTTGGTCGGTATCCAAATGAGAAGTTACGTTAGGTGACACAGCTCATTTCGGCATCTGTCACTATCTTTGGGAGTGTACCACCGGAAGTATACTAAAACCTGCGGTCAATGGAGATTCAATGCTGCAGTTATAAGAGATAATGCTGGAAACATGGTGAAAGCTGTACAAATCACTTTTGGGATAAAGAAGCATATTCCATGCATTGCACGTACGCTGAATTTCAATCCTTGAATTGCAAGCAATTAAATCCAAGGATAATAGCATTTATACTTTTTTCAAACAGAGCGGAACTAAACTGGTTCAGGATGTCGCTACTCGCTGGAACAGTACGTTTATATAGCTCAAAAATTTCTTGAGCTACGAAATGCTTTGTCCCTGCAGCAAATTATACCTTTTTTTTGTTTTTAAATTATTTATTATATTATTATCGCAAACATAGCATAAAATATTGCTGTGGTTATTTAGAATAGTGACGTGGGGCGATTATATCGCAGTGTACATTTATCTAAGTGGCAACCTTCTGTTTAGTAAGTCATTAGGATGAAGCTTCTTTAAACGACGTCGCCTGATCCCATGGGTTAGTGCCGCCGCAAGGCTGTTTGAGTGTTTTTGTAGCCTCTGCTGATAACGGTTACAGCATTGCATGATTTCATCTCTCACAGTGCATAGCATAAAAACTTAATGTCCTAGAAATTGAGGAATCTTTTCGAAAAAGAGACACATAAACGCATTCATAGCTAGATTAATAAACGATGGAACACGTCTCGTGTTTAGCGATTGCAACAACAAGTTTACAGAAACTTTATTTTGTTGACCTCTGGTTTGCTCCAATGCCATATTTAAAATTGAAGAACTTATAAAGAAAGGATCAGACTCGGATGGCTCAGACAAATATTCTCAGTCCGATTTTGGTCTTAGCTTTTTTTAGATGAGTTATCTCTTTATTTGAGTTAGTAGATTTAATGAAAACTCTTTAAGAATGGGCAGATTATAAAGTATAATTTCCGAAGCTGTTCAATATTGCATATATGTAACTATTTGACTATGGTGGCTAATTATGTGGCATCTGAAAGGCTATTTGCGAAGGCCGTGCAGGTCTTATCCCAACAAAGATACCGATTTCAAGCTAGACGGGTCAATAAAATTTTGTTTATGCAAGGCTTAGCAATATTAACAATGTTAATAATAATTGATTGTGCCCTATTTCTTGTTTTACTTATTTAAAACCAAACTCCAAACGACGCGTTTCAATCTTTATGGCGTTAGACGCGTCGGGTATAAAAGTTGATTGTATTCGTTCTTATGAAGCAATCCGCATAATTTGCCGTCAAAAGTCGAGCTTGTTTAAATTTTTCTGAGCGTTTCGACGGCAAACAGTTGTTGTTTGTATACTGCTTTAAATTTGCGTGTACAACGGCATAACTGAAAACTTGGTATCCAATTACCAAAAAAAAAAATTAATTTTGATGAGACTTATTACATTTAATTTAAGAATTTAAAATAAAATGATACAAGTGTATTTTTAAAACTCAAGATGCAAAGACGAATTTAAAAGGTAACCCCCAAATCAGCGACAAAGGAAATTCTCACCTAACGCGTGTTGTGGAGCTATTAAATGAAAAAATTTTAAAATTGCGATAGTCCCACCAAATGCTTATATTTTCATTCAAAAATACTTGCATATATCGCAAAAAAATTTATGTTAATTAGCTTATACTGCTATCACTAAATACAAAACAAATCAGAACATTACCATCGACTCACTAAAGCTTACATATCTTCCACATCCCAATTTCATTTTAGTCTAACCAAAGCTGATTTTTAAGAGATATATTTCTTTTAATAGTAGGATGCTGTTCAATAATAACAATACCAACCACGATTTTACCAGTTTATACTAGTATTATCTTTATACGACAATAAGACGTCGTGAACCAAATTTCAGTTCGACATCTCGAAAGCTGAGAAACTGAGTTAAATAGAATAAGACGAACCGACACGGGACAATCGATCCTTGAAAAATTTCTTGATAATGAGGCGGTAGGAGATTGCAAATTGGTCATAATTTATGGGACGATTCCTATATATCGTGTGACATTCTTTCTCCTTGCACACTAAAAACACTATCTTTGAAAATATGTACATGGATTCAAATTTAAGACTACGAAATATTAACAATTCAAAACAATAGATTTGTGAGGCGTAAAAACCAGGGTTCAAACCGCTAAAAAAAATCGGTGTGATTCGATTCAGTGGTTCGAACCACTTAGATGAAACTGGTACCGGTTCATAGGTACATCTGAACCGCGGTTCGGTCCAAATGGTTCAATATTTTTGCACAAAGTATCATACAAATGTCATACAAATATGAAAATAAGATAGCTATTGCGTAAAAAATAAATGTCTTTGTTATTGACATCATATTCAAGTATATTATTTATCAAAACTTTTAGAAAATTATTATTTCAAGAAACATTTGATTATGAAAGGAAGGTAAAAGGCACTGTTCTTCAATTACTTTGCAATCTTTACATAATAAGTAATTATATAAAGTATTCAATTATTCAGTATTCAAATTTAATAAATAAAAGGTCTTCATTTACATTCAGATAAAATAAATTTAAGTACAATAGTTTTATCAGAAGGTATGCATTTTTAGCATGAACCAAACCGAAAACCACTCCAAAAAATGGTTCGATTCGGCTCTGCCTTTTTATTAGCCGTTTTAGACAGGACTGAACAACAATGATACATTTTGGTGTTTAGACATGCCATTTCGTATCATTAACATTTTTGTTTTGTTTTGAATGTACATAAGAAGAAGAAAACGTTTGTTGAATTGAGAGACAGTAAATAAGAAAATTAATACAAAAAAAAACATTATTTAAATGGAAAATGGATTATTTAAAAGAATTATTAATAATTGCAAGCACGCTGGTACGTTTAAATACAAATTTAAAACACAAAAAGAGAAGAAGACTGACAATTTCTAACCGGAAATGACAAAAAACTTGGCCACGCTATCAGACATTTCCCAGCCCTGGTCAGCATCAGAGGTGAATCCATGCGTGATGCGATGCTGATGACAATTTACAACCACAACCGCTGAATAAAGTCATTTTCTTTGTTGTTGTTGTCGATTGTCATCCGCCCAATCATGAGAGATTCGTATCATGGCCCTGTCTAAAATGGCTAGAAAATAAAAATGGTCCGTGTTTTTTGAGTTGTAGCACTTTAGTTAAACATATGTGATATGTACATTCAATTCCTTACAGACATGAAACGTGTATTGACTAAATTAAATCGAACATACACTTACTCTTACAGTTATCACAAGAATATAAATAACTTCTTTTTATTATTTTTTTTTTTTTTGTATCATAGTGATGAGATCTTTTCAGTCACTTCATGGGACTGTATGTAGCCAGAGTCTTCGTTACTTGATGTGAGTGTATTATATATGTATAATAAACTAAACTGGAAGCATAACGCTTTGAATTAACATTTTTTTTTGCCTTTGTGGGCGAGTGAATGATACTGAGAGTACCAAGCTTTCTGATGAACAGATGACTTGAACTCTTTGGCAAAATTATTACCATTTGGCATAAAAACTCTGATTTCAATCGTTTCTAAAACATGCCTCTATTTTTTACGATGATGTCAACGCCATTTAATAAAAAAGTCGTCATTGAAGAAATCGACAACATCGACTTCTTGCAGTAAAGTAACAAGCCTAAGAAATTTTTGTGTTACAATCATTTAAGGATTGGTAATATTTCTAGAAACTACAAATTTTTTTTTTCCTTAAATTTTTATGTTTATTTTCAAAAAAAATCTTTACTCACCATTTTCTACTGCAAATTTCATTCCAAATTATAACATATTGCTAACAGCAGCCATAGAACGAAATTCGTGGGCAGTACCATGAACAATTGTTACAGAAGTGCTCTGACAGATGCGCATGCGTAAAAGATGTTTTCTTTACACTAGTTTTTTAAATGTTTCACTAAATTTGCATTAAGAAAAATATGTATATTGATAGGTAGTATATATGTATTTTTTTTATCACAAATAATTTACAATGTTAACAAGTCGTCATCAAACTTTCACTTAGCAAGATTTACAAATATCTTTAATTCGGATGCTATGGCCAAAAGTAAATAATTAAAGTCAGGACCAACACACAAGCGAACAGGCCAATTGATGACGTTGATACGTTTTCAGCTGAAAACGAAATAGAACCAACCCGCACACTCGCTAAATATAAACTAAATGAGCAAAACTTTAGTAAAAACTTGCGATCCACGCAAAGCTGCTAACTGGCTGAGCAGCTTGGTGAGTGTGCTTATGTGGGCAGACTAATAGCCCAACTTTGTACAACCATACAAACAATCGCTAACGGTCTTAGTACATATAAATCTTGTTAGACCATTTTTGGTCTTAATATGTCTGTCACTGATTTGCACTTCTTTAGATTTGGCTATGATGCATAAAAATAGTCACGACTATTTTAAGGAAAAGGTAAAAACTAATTTATATTCAAAGATAAACCTTAAATTTGATCTCGCTAAAGCTTACCATATGTACACTTCTCTTCTCATACACTCCACAAAATTATTGCAGAATGTATAATCACTTTAGTCTAATGTTTGCGGGACATATAACTATGCAACAAAAGCTCCACAAAGTATATACATACATACATACTTATGTATGTGTATGAATAATGGCATGGTCAACATAGCGAGGGGATTCAAGTGTGCAAGGTCCCTCCGTCCCAAGCATTCCAGTACTAAGTTATTAAAATTTTGTTATGAGGTTTATGCATGGTTTTCATATTTCTATATAGTTGTAGCAGCGCTTGTGATTCGAACACTATTATATAGGCTATAAAAAATAATATGTGATTTTGGACAGATAAATTTATATATAACGTTCTATGAGCGGGTTCAAGCCTAAAGATAATTATTTTTTTTACGCTGTTATTTAGTACATGTCTTACAGATAACATATCGAAATTGGAGATCTCTGATTACTGGAACAGATGACACTATACAATATTCACTCCTATAATTGTTGATGTTCTATTTTTTTCAATGTAAAGAGTCTAATGCCAATGTTAATATATTACGTGACAATTTTCAGAACCGATTGGACCAATGTTTAGTATATATAGCTACAACTACTACCATACCTCTTATGATATTTAAATGGAATTTTATAAATCTATTTTAAATGACAATAAGATAATTTTTTATAGCTATATAATATGATTCGGTGTATTCAAAGTTAAATTTAATATTTTAACCAAATATACTATACTAGCATTCCCGTCACGCCTTGCTACGCCCCCGAATTGATGTGAGTGCTTGATTTTTGTTGTCATATTTTTTATCAATAATATAATTCATATTTTAATATTCCATTCGCAATATAACCGGAACACAATTTCGTGAGCGATTAGTACAGTTACTCAGTTAATAACACAGACCTGCAATATTTTCTCATTTCCCCTTTGAATGTGTTTGCAATATATAGTAGAATGTATAGATCAGAAATATTACTTTCGTTTTCCTGTATCATGTCACATTTTTTTTAAACATTGGTCAAAATCGACATATGTAACCGTAAAATGATATGTATTTATAAAAAAAAAAAAACATTTTAATATTGACAAATACGACTTGATTGATTTTAAAATATGTCTCTAAGTTTTCTACTGAATTTTCACCGCACTAAATCACGATGATGCATTTTTCGTTCAGACTGGATTTTTTGCATCATGAACAGCTGTTTTTTGTTTTGGTTATACACACACGTGGAACTTTGCGAGGACGATGGCTAAATTAAAACTAAATATTTGTGAAAAATACATGATTTAGAACATTTAGCAATATATGCAAATAGTTCTTGCAGCTCCCTCTTTCATTCTTGATACTTATTTTTTTAAAATCTTTAAAAAAAAATTAACAATTTATGGTTTACGTAAAAATGGTGTTTGCCATCATCATCTGTTCTGCGATGGATCGCAAAAAAAAGAGGAAGACAGACAAAAATCACCTTTAAAAGTCAGAAATTGCCCAACACTAACGAGAGCGACCATTATTAATCTTCAAATCAAGGCAACAAATTCGACAACCACAAATAAAATGACGTCATTCAGAATTTGATCCGGATCAATAGTCACATCAAAATTAATTTGCATCAGGCTCGATAGATATATACATATATAACTATTTAAACAACTGATAATTTTATGTTATCTCGAGTCAGTAATATAATATGTGTATAATATAATTGCTTAAGAATAAAAATTTTGTCGCTATTCAGTTGTCGCCCACCATATTAAAGACTATAGAGTGGGCGCTTATGTAGTTATTAAAAATTATTGAAATATTATTATAATTGTATAGAACAACCTTTTTGGCTACCTACTGAAACATAAATTGATCGGATATATTATGTAGCTATTATAGAAATCGCCCTTATTGTATTGGGAACTTTTTCATTTGTTTAGCTAGGAATTCCAACCTTCACTAAATCATAAACACAATATTTGGTTAGAACGAAACAATCGGACTTACTTTTATCTCATTAAATATGATCTATCATTCGAATCTTAATATAACTATTTATAAAAATTTTTCATTTTACAGTTTTTTTATTTTATTTAGTCTTGTTATATAATCCATGCCAGTGTAAAATGGGTTATGACTATTGTCTGATAAACTGTGCATAAGATACATATTATCAATGATTATCGTAGCGAGATATTATTCTCTGCACATCACTGTCCGTCATCTATTTTCTACAGGGCTTCCTTTAAACCCACGACGAAACAACAGTCAAGATAATAGACAGTATACCCGATGAATACAAGCTCTGAAATTGTCGAAGAACATGGAATATACAGCCTTTTTAAATTTAAATAGAGTTAACTACTTTCATAATTTTTGGTTATAGTATAATTTCACGGATTGTTTAAAGCTTATTCATGAAGTTTCTACTTCTAAATACTGAATGAAACAGAACAAAAAAAAATATTACAAATGATATAAAATATATCGAAACATTCCCATGAAGCAAACGATTACAACGCAGCTTTAAAAGACGGGTTTAACAATATCAACATTAGTCTTCATTTTTGGAATTGCTCCTATTTGAACATATTTTAAGATTTATGATGTTATGCGTACATATGTGAATTTTCAAGATTGAATAGAGCTATGGATGAGAGATATACATAATACTGAAAATATCAAAAATCAAAAAAAATTTTTCAATGGAAATTCTTATTATTATTAGTGATCCTCAAAACTTGTTCATGAAATACCTAACTAGCAGACGTAACAATTTTGTTCTGGAAAAGACAAAGTCGACATGTCAAATATCAGCAAATTATTCTTTTATATTCCGAAAATTAGGTGCCCGAAGATTATAACTAGAAGATAGATTCGTGTTATATATAGTTTTGATACATAATATACACACTTGGTGCAAAAATATTGAATCATTTGAACCGAACCGCGGTTCAGAAGTACCCATAACCGGTTCTTGCACCGGTACAAGTTTCTTCTAAGTGGTCGAACCACTGAATACGAAATATGTATACACCAGAGGTGTGCACGAACATGAAAAAGTAGCCTTCGTGAACATTTTGAAAATAAAGAGCAGAGAAAAATTCGTTGTCTCTATCGCTCTCAAGTGAGAACAACGTTATGCAAGAGAGCGATCTAGCGTTTATTATTGCTTGCTGCACTGCACATCTCTGATATACACATTCATTGTTGGATTTTACAATTCTGTTGTACAATGTGCCTTTTTTACTTAGTATTAAATATTGGTATAGGCAAGTTAAGTATAAAAACTAGTTAAGGGAATTAGCCCATCAACATTGTGTTGTCGTAACTAATATAAAAGTAAATGATACTTCTTAATTATTATTCAATGTATTTCAATTCAGGTGGACATATCCATTAAACAATTTATACCAAATGTGTATGTATGTACATATAAGTATGTATTTATGTTGTATTCTTGCTACTTATAGTACATACGTACATATGTAAATATGAAGAAGTCACTACAAATGACTTGCACCTGAAACATTAGACCCAATCACACGCCCACATATGTATGGATGTATGTAAATACGTAAACACAATGAAACACTTTAAGCAACAGTCTTTAAGCAAATTTTTTAGTAAAGCGCTTATACTTTGAATTTCACACTGCTGCACTACTGAGAGTATTTTGAAACTGAGCTGACCGTATTTGTTAGGTACGACTAAATGCAATGAGCGAAAGACTTGATTTTGGCTTCGATCTGTTAGTTTGAAAAATGATCATTGTTCATTATATGAGAGGGTAGGCTCGTGTTTTTTTTCCTACTATTCACGAAATGAGTGGCATATTAAGTATGTCAAAAACTTTGTAACTTCTCTGTAGTGTAAAACTAAAAAAATTTTTGAAATGGACAAATTGGTATCTCATATGAAAGTCTTTTTGCAATAAAATTCTTAATAAATTATTTTAAAGAAACTGTATAAAAGACTGATAATTTTCTACTAACGGATCTATTAAAGTTACACAATTAAATTTTTATTAATTTTATTTCGTATGCATATATATATATATTTTTTAAAGTAGAATATCAACAACTCCATAACATATAAAAAAGCTAAGGGTATCCGAAAGTCGGGCTTACTTGATTTAATTTTTTGTATTTTGACAACCATAACTTCAGATACACAAAACGAGTTTTGTTCCATTGTACGTTTATATCTTATTCGTTTGAAAAAAAAAAACATTGTAGAAAAAAAGACGCTAGCAAATTCAATTTGATTCTAATACATAATATCAATTTTCAGTTTATGATATGAATTAAGACTTCCTCATAAGTCTATGTAATTTCGAATAAAAAATTTTGTAAGACCTTTGTATGTATGCATACTTATGTACTTACATAATTACGAATTGAACTTCCCAGTGGACCCAGCAGCGAATGTTCGCCTCAACTATCTCAAGCGGGCTCAAAAACGAGTTTTTTGCTTTTAAAAACGCGAGCATTGCTTGAACATTTACTTAATGCTCGCATAAATATGATTAATATCTATCTCTATATACATATATTCAAATGAATCGCTAAATGTGTTGGTAATAGAGATGTGCAGTGAAGCAGGATAATAAAGTTCGCGTAGCTAATTGTAATAATGAGCAAACATTTCATGAAAAAAAGATTCGTTGTCTCTATCGTTCTCATGTATGACGTTGTTGAGAGCGATAGAGACAAGGAATCTTTGTTTCATGAAACGTTTTCTCATTATTACAATAAGCTACGCGAACTTTATTATGCGAGTATCGTAAACGCCGCAAATTGACATATGATTCATTTTCGTATTCGGTGGCGATAATTTTGTCCGCAAGACTCTCGCCAAGCTCTCGTAAACGACATCATTTAGAAAGATTTTGTCCACTGGGTTATTATAACTTGTACCCAATTGAATAACGGTTTTTGTATTAATGTAAGTATGTATGTATCACAGATGTACATGGATCATTTTGATATAATGAGCAAAGCCTGATTCGTTGTATATCGCTCTCATACATAATGTTGTTCTTACTTGAGAGCATTAGAGACAACGAATCTTTCTTTGCTCATTATTATCGTGAATGCGCTTGCTGCACATCTCTGATATGAGACAGCAATTCATTCTTACATTTTTATCCAAATGAAAAACGCTGGTCAGAAAAGTATCAAAGTATAAGCGAATTCAAAAACACTATAGTGAAATAGTTGTGGGCTTAAAAAAGCTGAGTGCAGAAGGTAATGCCAAAGACTATAAAAAGAATATAGACTGGACAAATGCAGCGCGCTCTCTCAGCAAATTGACAAAAGGCAAACAAATACAAATATTAAATAATTGATTTGACTTATGTTTAGAGAAGAATCAGTATTCATTCTGCATATCAACTTTGATTAAAAGCAAAATGAAATATTCATACTAACAGTATACTAAAAAATAAAATAACCAAAATATGAAACAAAATAAATAACAAAGCTTCTAAAACTATGCACACTGCAAATTTTTTATCTGTCTTCCTCTTTTTTTTGCGCGTCAACACAAAACAGCTGATCATGGCTCATAACATTTTTAAATAAACCATAAATTGTTAATTTTTTTTTATAGTTTTTAATGAAATAAGTATCAGGAATGAAAAAGGGAGTTGCAAAAACTATTTGCATGTATTGCAATATGTTCTAAATCATGTATTTTTCACAAATTTTTAGTTTTAATTTAGCCATCGTGCTGGCAAAGTTCCACGTGTGTATAACCAAAACAAAAAAAAATCAGTTAAGTGTGACTTCTACAACACAACCTTCCCTGTTGTTGTCGTCAGATCACAGAGTTCTGCTTGTGTTCTCGATGAACCCAACTTGAACACACTTTTAAGGGTGGTCACTCTAAATCAGCGCTGCCTACTTACTGCTTTTTTCGGTCATGAAATCATTCAACAGCTGATGATGGCACAAAACATTTTAAACCATAAATTGTTAATTTTTTTTTAATATTTTAATATATTAAGTAACAGAAATGAAATGGAGCTACAAGAGCTATGTACATATTCTGTAAAATGTTCTTAATCAAGTATGTTGGAAGAAGATACCGAACTTTTTCGCCACCTTTTTAATTTACAATTTATTTTATTTCATTTTAAATTTTATATTTAATTTTATATTTTTAATAAAAAACTCAACTATCGCTGTCACAAGGATTTGATCCAATTTATCCCACTGACTAACGTTTGATGCATATTGGACTTGACAAAGTACAAATATATTAATTTCAATTGTCCAACAATGCGAAACAAATAAAAAAATTTTTATTTCTTGCCTGAGCCTCGAATCTCGATCTGTAGTGCTGAGAGACAAGCTTTCATCCGATGCACCACTGAAGATTAAGCAAATTTGCTGTCTAATTTTTATGTGATTCTTTGAGCTTTCTTCTATTGCATTTATGTACATGATTTTGATTATTGTTTATTACACTTTATTTCACTTATCACAATTATAAATATATTTAATTTTACTCGACTTCACAATATAAATTTGATCAAAAAATAAGAATTATACACTATCCATTTATACAAATAAATGGTAGCGATAATATAACAACTTTAACAACACAAGCAAACTTATGCAAACACTAAGTCATATGAAACACAAATAATATACAATAAATAAAACATTTCAAGCAATGAAGAAAGTTATCGAAATCGTTTTCATTCCAATACAGCTAATGGCTGCTATTATGATTACTTCTTTGTTCCGGCACTGACGCAAACAATGTATTTTTCACAAATTTTCAGTTTTAATTTTGCCAACGTGCGCGCAAAGTTCACGTGTGTTTATGATCAAAGCAAAGAACAGGTGTTCACAGAACACACCATTTATATTTAACTCATTGAGTCTGTTAAGTCCAAGAGCTTTTTCTTGATCTATGAAAAGCGAATAGAATAGAAGAAATTCTATGCTTGCAAAAAAGCGACAATTACGAAAAAACTACATTCATCTTAATCGAGATTCGAAGCTGCACTGTGCGACCGCGAGACCGCCACTTTGGCACATGCACCAGCATTGAACTATAAAACGAGTTCGCTGAAACCAAACATACTCCTCCCGTTGGAAGAGCAGATCTTCCAACAGAGTAAGAACCGAGTTAGGAACTGATTGTTCTTCATACGCTCCCGAATTGCAGACGCAGGAGTGTACATATCAGCGAAAACGAACGATAAGAACAAATGTTGGGAAATACCGAGCTTTTTCGGCACCTTTTTATTTTTAATTTTAATGAAAATACAACTTATAGTGGTTTTACAGTGAGCTAAGATTCGAATCTATTGATTCGAGTTCCATTTAACAACAACAACAGGGAAAAAGATACAAAATTGAGGGATTGTTGTTATAAAGCACTAAACCGAATCATCGTGATACGAGCCACTGTAAAGCCACTATAAGTTGTATTTTCATTAAAATTAAAAATAAAATGGCAAACGACATGGCAAATGCAACGGCAAACGCAACGGCTGATTCCAACAACAACAACTTTATTAGTTACAGAGAAGCACTCGTAAGTAACAATAGCAACGTAAATCACAATAATATAAACAACAACAACAACAACCGCAATGCATCAAATCAAAGTTCACCTGATCTGTTTACGTTCGATGAAATAAATTCGCTTTTGAATGAACTTTTGGACAAATTAAGCGGCTGCACAAACAGAAAAGATCAGTTTCAAGTAATAACACAGTTAGCCGTTAAGTATGTATACACAAAATAATAATTTAAATAATTGTTTTAACATCATGGCATGGAATGCGCGTGCCGTAAAATGTAAGAAAAATGAACTTTTACATTTTCTAAATATAAATCATGTCCATATCTGTCTATTAAGTGAAACGTGGTTAACCAATAAAGATAGATTCCTCCTCCCAGGCTACCTTGTCTATAGGAACGATCGTCGTGGTTATAGGGGGGGTGGAGTAGCAATAATCATTAAAAGTAACATTAAACATAAGCAGATAGCTGAAATAACCACCCATCTTATAGAAAACGTTGGCAAATAGCTGGAATTAAATGGAGGGAACACCTTAAACATTTTCGCTCTCTATTTTCCAGGCTCTCCTGCGAAATGTTTATTGAGCTCAGGCTGCTTCTCAAAAGATGCTAAGCACTAAAAAGACATGTTTAAGGCAGACTTACTTAGGATGAGTCGTATTGATGGTAGCTACATCCTAGGTGGGGATCTAAATTGTAGAAATCGCCAGTGGAACTGCATTAAAGCAAACTACTGGGGTAACATACTATATGACCTGTCAGTGCAAGGTAAACTCAGTGTTATTCACTCCAGAGATTCCACATATGTCCCGCCCAATTACAAGTCTAAACCTTCTACACTAGACCTTTTCTTAGCAATTTCCCCCCATTTTCTCACTGAACCACTAGTTCTGAACGACCTTTCATCCGACCATTTACCCATTGTATGTAAAATTACGTTTACCAAAACTGCTTTCAATAAACAAACTTTACTCTACTCAAAAGCAAATTGGAAGTTGTTCAGGCGTATCCAAAGCTTCCGTTGCACATCATCTTTAAATAATAATACACTATCTACCTGCAATGAAATTGACTCCTTTATTGACTTCTTAACAACTAGCGTGTCTGTAGCAATTGACCAAGCAGTACCTAAATCAAATGTCATTCGAACATTTAACTCCAAAATTCCTGCTACAATAATATTATTGAGCTTATCAAAATAAGAAACATTGCACGAAAACATTGGATAAGATCTAGGCAACCAATCGTCAAAGCCAGATTAAATTTTCTCAACCGGCAAATTAAAATGCTAATGTTTGAATTTCATAACGCTACCTGGAATAATAAACTATCCTGTTTAGACACAAACCCTAATCCATTTTGGAAAATTACCAAAATAATTAAAAATAAAAAACAATTCGTTCCTAGCTTCTGATACAATAATAAGGTTTATAGTACTAGAGTAGAGAAAGCTAATATCATGAGTGAAATATTTAAGCAAAAGCATCACCTCACTGATTCGCTTTCTGATGCAACCACTGTGGCACTTGATAACAGCTCATTTAGCTCATTGAATAATGACATATTACCAATCGACAAAACTATCACTTTTGTGGATATTTATAAAGTTGTTCGTGTTCTAAAAACGAAGAAGTCCCCAGGTCTTATAACATACAAAATATCTGCCTGAAACATCTCCCCAAACGAGCCCTAACGTTATTAGCTATAGTGTTTAATAAATGCATGAGCATCGGCTACTTACCACGCTGCTGGAAGTTAGCTAATATCGTTGCAATTGCAAAGTCAGGTAAACCTGCTGACTCTCCAGAAAGTTAAAGCCCTATCAGTCTTTTCTCCAAAATATTTGAGCGATTACTCAAATTTAGGTTGAATACTTTCTTTGAAGAAAACAATATTCTTCCGCCTTCACAGTACGGTTTCAGGCCTACTTTAAACTGCATTCATCCGCACATGAATCTTAAAAAATTCGTCAGAACCAAATTAAATTCCAAGAAATCTGTGGGCATTGTCACATTGGACATTCAGGCTGCTTTTGACACTATATGGCACAAGGGCCTCATCCATAAGCTTTTACTCACCGGTGTGCCCTTGTATCTAGTTAAAATGATAAATAGTTTCCTATCCGACAGATATTTCTGGGTTACTATGGATGGTGTCAAGTCTGTTAAAAGACTTATTACTGCAAGCGTTCCTCAGGGTTTTGTGCTAGGTTCCACGCTCTATAATTTGTACACCTTCGATATACCATTGTCAAGCTTTAAATTTTGCTGATGATACTGCTCTCTATTGCTCTGGCAATAGCTATAGTGAGATTCAACATTTCCTTACAGAGGATTTTAACAACTTTGATAGATACTTGTATAAGTGGAAAATTAAGCTAAATTCTAATAAAACAAATGCTATATATTTCACCCGGAAACGTATGCCTTGTCACTTATCAAACACTAACCTACTACTTAGCTCCAAATCAATAAAATGAGAGAACTGCATAAAATATCTCGGTTTACATATAGACAACAAACTAACGTTCCGTTGTCATACAAGCAGGTCAATTGATAAAATTAATAAAACTATAATAATTTTGTATCCTTTTATTAATAGAAAATCAAAACTTTCAATACAAAATAAATTAATAATTATAAAATCTATATTTGTGCCAATCATGCTATATGGGTCCGAAGTTTGGGACGATTGTGCTACCTGTCATCGTAAAAAACTGCAAACATCTCAAAATAAACTTTTAAAAATGATTTTTGATCTTCCTTTCTACTACTCCACTTCTCTGCTTCATGAAAAGGCAAATATCGGCATGATAGATGAAAAAATCTGTATAGCAAATACAAATTTTTATTTAAAAAACGAATTATTACACTCTTCTAGTGGTTGATTAATACTTAACAGGCTAATTCTCCAATTAGCTTTATTAAGTATTGATCCTTAGTTTTAAATTAGTTCTAATTTAGGTTAAGTATGTAAATAAACTGTAAATGTAATGATTTTGCATTCCCTATTTTCCTTACAATTATTAAAATGTTAAATTTTTAAAAACAAATGTATTTATTCTACCAAATTAATCTTCTTAGTTGTTAAGTTAATTTTATGTAACTAAACTCTAGAAATGTAAAATAAGCTGAAATATAAATAATATGGATTCAATAAAATAAAATAAATAAAATAAGGCCACTATTAGCTGCTAGCAGGAATTGAACCTTCAATGCCTCAATCGTGGGACGCTGCACATAGATAGGTTTTTAGGTTTTATGCGGCCAAAATTATTTTAATTGATATAACTATTCTAAATGACATAATTGATAATAAAAAAAAACTTTCTGTTGAAATTTTAAATACTTATATATTAACAAAAATATCATATTTCTGAAAAAAAAAGTCAAAAACCTAACGCCACAGACATAAAAAAATATATCTCAAAAATGTAAATTTTAAACGTTAGTGAGTTATGAATTGACGTATCCCCTCGACAGTCGACACATACTCCATGCCAATTCGTTACTCCAGATCCTCATCGTCCGAGGATTTTGTTGAAGCGGAGTCTGGTTTGGTGGGTAAAAGCATATCAAAAGTCTCCGGAGAAAGGATTTAGAAATTTTTTTTTCTCCTTCTTTGTTTTATACTAATACTGCTAATGAGCTGATCAGAGCTCAATAATAGTCTATTATAGATGTCGCGGTTACACTGCTCGAGAGAAAATTTTCTTGCGTAATTTTCTCTGTACATGCGACAGTGCTTATTTCGGGCCTCTTGAGCCTCCTCCGACAATTGGCCTATTGGGAGAAATGAATTCTCTAATTTGGCAGCACCATGTATAAGCACTCTGTGAAAAGTATGGGTCATCGGCCACCAATAAAGCTGCACGTGTAGTTTGGCGGTGTCTAGTGCATACTCATCATATTTCTTGACGTCAATAATGTATTCACTTGAAATCGTTTCTAAAATGACTTTCAGTCTGTAAATTAAATCGAAGTTCACTCCAGTTATGTCGGAGGCCAATTGGGAGTTCTCGAAAAATCTACGGCTGGTCCATCATTTGTATTCCCTTAGTTTGACTTGGGCATGTCAATGAGTAACCAGGTTTCAATTTTAAATAGCACAAGTGCAAAACACTCTCAAAAATTCTTATTCTGGTATGTAGCACAGATATTCCAAAGTCTAAAGTTTCTTCATATTTTTTGCTTATATTGTTAAAATCTTTCGAAGTGGCTTTACAAATAAAGCATCGACTGGTAGACTTAGTGTCGGTTGCAGCATTGCAAACCTTGCCATCAATCATAGTTCTCTTGAAATTGTGCTTGTATGTAAATTTGTTTCCATTTATTTCGATTTCGGTAGGAGTCAGATTCTTTACCGCTTCTTCAACTTAACTGATTTCCCCTTTGGTTACATCATTGTTTTCTTGCAGAAATCTAAATTTTATAGGCCGGCAATACCGGGGGGATGATGGAGAAGGATTATCCCAAATAACTTTTTTGTTATCCTTGCCACAAAGTATTTGTAAAGGGACAAATGAGCTCAAAAATATATTGGCGTCCGAATCAGCAGGATTTTCAAACTTTTGTTATTATCTGGCTTGCTGGGAGCCATCACATCCCCATTTATTTATAATAGTTAAAGTCTGTATATCTTCTTCACTAATAGTTAAAAGTACTTCCTCTAAGTACATTGAAAGGCGCATAAGAGTTATGCCAATACGACTTTGCAAAATACATTCTGCATACAGACTCGTCAATTTTATGTGTTGTTCAGGTGGATAGCATTCTTTTTTGGTCTCTAATAATCTGTCGTAGCAATCAAAAAGCAACTAATTTGTCTTACGTATGATTTCATATTGCTGTTGTGTAAGGTCGGCCTCTATTTTGGTGATTTTGTGATTTCTTTAAATATTTTGGATGCATTTCGAAGTCCCTTAGCTCTTAAAGTTGACTGAGCAGCATGAATGATAAAAGAATCGTCTACGGCTGAGCGGACCACTTGAGTTTTGCGACGCTTGCTTCTGTCACATGACTCTTCATATGATTTTGAAGGGCGGACTGTGCGATTTTGGGCTTGGATTGGGATTTCAAACGTCCCATTTAACCATGACTGGTTTGATTTTAAGAAATCATCTTCTTTTCTTTGTGAACTAGAACATTTTTTCTTTGAGGCAGTCTTGAAGTAAGAAATATTTCGCTTTAGTTTTTTTTATATTTTCCTCTGTATCACCATAAGAAGAAAACAGATAACTTTCTAAATAGGCCAATTTTTCATTCATAGTTATTAAATTCTGGCTTTGCATTTTATCGTAGAGATATTGACGGTGACTAATTTTGTTCCGGATGAGCCAGGAGAACCTATGACGAAAAGGAAAAAAAAAATTTTTTTTGGAACATTTTCCAACATAACTTCTTTTACCCTACCTGCAGCTGACTTTTATCAGAATCATAAGAAAAGAGTATTAAGTATTATAATAAATAATAATTTTGCGGTGAGAGGAAGCGATAATATAACTGAATTACTTTAAAATTGAAAAATCAAGGACATTTTGTCAAGAAAACGTAATATGTTTAGAAACTTTAAAATTGTTGACAATTTCTATAATAAATAATGGTATTTACCTGAAGCACTCGAATCCATATTGTTTACTTTGAAAACTGTCTTCAAATTAAAAATATTGACGACGAAAAATAGGTCACTTTAAAAGTGTAAAGAGCGAAAGTTGAGACTACTTGCGCACGCACACCCCGCGCGGGTATCGATGCCGAAAAGACCGGCTTATTATCACCTGTTCTATTGTTAACCTAGAAAGATATTACATTTTGTAATTGTAACTAGTTTAAAATCTGCAATTTTGGCCGGATAATTAAGCAAAATCTATGTTAGTGCGCTGTTTATCCCACTTTTTATTTGACTTAACAAAGTATAAATATTATAATTTTGATTGTTAAATAATGCGAAATAAATCTATATATATAAAATTGTATGTATGTATGTATGTATTGGAGGTCTGCATGATGGCATAAAAACTACGTTCGAATCAACAATGTTCAATATAAACTGAGTGAAATAGAATGCGACGCCGAAAGAATTCGAGTGAATTTGTGCACTGACGTCAGACTCAGTCGCACAACATTCACACAAAGATGCATGAATTGAATGAGTGAGAATGAGAGGTTGTTTTCGAAATTAATTCGAATGCCTTAATTTTTTTGCAGAAGAACAAACGGCCGTTGTTCTTTTGCTGTGCGTAAGGAAAATAAGAAAGAAAACAACAAAAGCAACATATGTAGTACGCATATGCATACACAGAACCACTTACATACGTACGCGTCTTATTCTCCGCTCATTTCCTTGTACGATCGCGCGCCTCACTCAAATTAAACGAAAATTCGAATTAATTCGGATGTGTTCGGCTATGCTGAAGTTTTCATTTCGTTTTGCACGGTAATTCTTTCTAACTCATTTCACAGAATGCAGACGGCTTTCGAACTCAAAACACAGTCGCATTCATCTTCATTCATTTCGTATCTTGCTCTCACTCAATTCAATTCAATTCAATTCAATTCAATTTGAGTTCATTCTTTGGACTTCAGTTGTGAGCGAAGCCACGCAACTTTCTAGTATGTATGCAAGTCGCTCATGGGCTCCGAAACTGCTGAACCGATTTTGATGAAATTTTAAGGGCATCTCTAGCAAAATCTTGTGATTGTTCAGTAAAGTTTGGTGCGAATCGGACTTGCTGTTGTCGAGAAATTGGTGGAAAATAGTTTACATACAAATCTTAGCGTAGCATGGAATGCCGGGAATGCTAGTTTATTATAATTATTAATATTTGTTACTATTTATTTTATAAATATACATATTTATTGGCAGACTATTTGTAAACTCAATTTGTAATCACCTAAAGGAGTCAAAAATTATTTAGTAAGACGACTATTGAAAATGCAATCAAAATGTATGCTGGGTAACACATAGTAGTCGACTGTAACGCACAAGTAACTTTTGACTATCTTCTCTCATTGAATCCTTTAGTGGTTGCCCCTGCCATAAACAAATAAAAATAATTGCACACAAAACTTTAAGCTCACCAGACACGGTACTGCATGCATGGTCCAGCATTTGTGTATGTGTGAGTTGAAGTGATTGAAGGTGCATTGTGCATGCAGTTCAATCGCTCACAAGCCGATGATGCAAAATATCCAGTCTGAACGAAAAAATGCATCATCGTGATTTGGTTGGTTGGAAATTCAGTAGACAACTTAGAGACATATTTTAAAATCAATCAAGTCAAATATATCAGGCTTTTAAAATCTATCAAGTCGCCTTTGTCAATTGATTCGTCTAATTTTTTAAAAGTATTTCAATTGCTACGCAAAGTACTACTACTAGTAAAAAAAAAAAATGTTTATATAAAATATTTAAAAAAAAAATGCTCACGAAACTGTGTTCCGGTTATCTAGCTAATGGAATATTAAAATATGTTTATTTCCGTGAATTATTAATTAAAAACAATGACTACAATCACGCACTGACGCAAACAGAGTCATCAGATTCCAAGGTGCAGGATGAGGTGGTTGTGGTAGATGGGAAAGATTTAAGTTTTGAATTATCTATATTGTTTTTAGCTTTTAAATTACTTTTTTTTTTAGGTAATTTTAACCTTTGTGTCGGTGAGAATTTCCGCTTGTAGGTTAGTTAGATGAATTAAGGTTTGCGGTGCGCAGGTGGTGGGTTAACATAGTTGGGAGGCCCTGAGTTAATGATGTCATCATAGGATGTTATTTGTCTTGATTATTTTTGTAGTACTGAATGAGCCGTTGCTGCGTATGAGGCATTGCTACATTGATAGCGTTCATACTCGTTTTTTCTGTTACTCTAATTTTTTGAAGTTCCTTATTTTTAATGAATGAAGGGCAGTCACGGTTGAAAATGCTGTGGTAATAGTTGAGGAAAGAGTTTTCTTTACAGTTATTGCAGCATTAAACGCGTTTGCAGATATCCATTTCGTCATTGTGAGCAGGGTTTCCACATTCAAAACAGGGCAACCGGCAGGGGCCTCGCTCTTGCAGTGACCTCACGCAAAAGCTTAAGTTGAAAACTATTATTCACTAATAGTCCTAATTTGCAATTCTGTTTAACAGTACGTGACACATCTGATATTGATGGACGTGAATTGTATGAAGAACTGAATATGTTTATCCGTGTATATGAGAAAACAACGACATTATTTTGGCGATGAAATACACGTATTTAAAAGAAAAAAAATGTAACCGAAGTGTACCCTACTATCGAAATAGTCCTGAGAATTATAGCCACGACACCTATAAAGTTGCGTCTGCAGAAAGAAGTTTGTATACGTTGAAGCGCATACAGAAGCTGATTACTGAGCTGATAGCTGATGCTAACAAGCGCCATGAGAAGAAAAAAGAAGCTGATTGTTGGGTAGCAGCGGAGATGCATATCTGCTTTTTGATTATACCATAAGTTGGCAAGCATGGATAATTGATCTTAGTTGATTTCACTAAAGCAATACGATTTGAAATAATGTGCATCGCAAAATAATTATTAAAACCGTTTGCATGCACGAAATTTTTATGAATCGCGAGATTTTTGATGAATTTCAATATCTCTATTGGCAACTGTGGCATTATCTGGTAAAATTTTACGAATATACGCGTATGGAGATGTCAATATTTGAGTTATGCACTTACTTGTTACCTTCAAATTTATTGAAATTCCTTCCCAAATATTGTCTGTCACATCAAAGGTGGATTAAAGGCAATTTCACTTATTAGCAATTTACAATCCATTTGAGCTGGCAAGCCTGTTACTTTTCAGCTCGTCTACAGCTGGAAAAATCAAACAACTTTGACCGATCAAACAGAGCTGAGCTGACAAGCGAGCTGAAAAATCAGCAGTTAGCTTCAGTGTGCGCATTTTCATTGGCTGCAGTCGTCAACCAATCGTCAAAGCCAGATTAAATTTTCTCAACCGGCAAATTAAAATGCTAATGTTTGAATTTCATAACGCTACCTGGAATAATAAACTATCCTGTTTAGACACAAACCCTAATCCATTTTGGAAAATTACCAAAATAATTAAAAATAAAAAACAATTCGTTCCTAGCTTTTGATACAATAATAAGGTTTATAGTACTAGAGTAGAGAAAGCTAATATCATGAGTGAAATATTTAAGCAAAAGCATCACTTCACTGATTCGCTTTCTGATGCAACCACTGTGGCACTTGATAACAGCTCATTTAGCTCATTGAATAATGACATATTACCAATCGACGAAACTATCACTTTTGTGGATATTTATAAAGTTGTTCGTGTTCTAAAAACGAAGAAGTCCCCAGGTCTTATAACATACAAAATATCTGCCTGAAACATCTCCCCAAACGAGCCCTAACGTTATTAGCTATAGTGTTTAATAAATGCATGAGCATCGGCTACTTACCACGCTGCTGGAAGTTAGCTAATATCGTTGCAATTGCAAAGTCAGGTAAACCTGCTGACTCTCCAGAAAGTTAAAGCCCTATCAGTCTTTTCTCCAAAATATTTGAGCGATTACTCAAATTTAGGTTGAATACTTTCTTTGAAGAAAACAATATTCTTCCGCCTTCACAGTACGGTTTCAGGCCTACTTTAAACTGCATTCATCCGCACATGAATCTTAAAAAATTCGTCAGAACCAAATTAAATTCCAAGAAATCTGTGGGCATTGTCACATTGGACATTCAGGCTGCTTTTGACATTGTATGGCACAAGGGACTCATCCATAAGCTTTTACTCACCGGTGACCCCTTGTATCTAGTTAAAATGATAAATAGTTTCCTATCCGACAGATATTTCTGGGTTACTATGGATGGTGTCAAGTCTGTTAAAAGACTTATTACTGCAAGCGTTCCTCAGGGTTCTGTGCTAGGTTCCACGCTCTATAATTTGTACACCTTCGATATACCATTGTCAAGCTTTAAATTTTGCTGATGATACTGCTCTCTATTGCTCTGGCAATAGCTATAGTGAGATTCAACATTTCCTTACAGAGGATTTTAACAACTTTGATAGATACTTGTATAAGTGGAAAATTAAGCTAAATTCTAATAAAACAAATGCTATATATTTCACCCGGAAACGTATGCCTTGTCACTTATCAAACACTAACCTACTACTTAGCTCCAAATCAATAAAATGAGAGAACTGCATAAAATATCTCGGTTTACATATAGACAACAAACTAACGTTCCGTTGTCATACAAGCAGGTCAATTGATAAAATTAATAAAACTATAATAATTTTGTATCCTTTTATTAATAGAAAATCAAAACTTTCAATACAAAATAAATTAATAATTATAAAATCTATATTTGTGCCAATCATGCTATATGGGTCCGAAGTTTGGGACGATTGTGCTACCTGTCATCGTAAAAAACTGTAAACATCTCAAAATAAACTTTTAAAAATGATTTTTGATCTTCTTTTCTACTACTCCACTTCTCTGCTTCATGAAAAGGCAAATATCGGCATGATAGATGAAAAAATCTGTATAGCAAATACAAATTTTTATTTAAAAAACGAATTATTACACTCTTCTAGTGGTTGATTAATACTTAACAGGCTAATTCTTCAATTAGCTTTATTAAGTATTGATCCTTAGTTTTAAATTAGTTCTAATTTAGGTTAAGTATGTAAATAAACTGTAAATGTAATGATTTTGCATTCCCTATTTTCCTTACAATTATTAAAATGTTAAATTTTTAAAAACAAATGTATTTATTCTACCAAATTAATCTTCTTAGTTGTTAAGTTAATTTTATGTAACTAAACTCTAGAAATGTAAAATAAGCTGAAATATAAATAATATGGATTCAATAAAATAAAATAAATAAAATAAGGCCACTATTAGCTGCTAGCAGGAATTGAACCTTCAATGCCTCAATCGTGGGACGCTGCACATAGATAGGTTTTTAGGTTTTATGCGGCCAAAATTATTTTAATTGATATAACTATTCTAAATGACATAATTGATAATAAAAAAAAACTTTCTGTTGAAATTTTAAATACTTATATATTAACAAAAATATCATATTTCTGAAAAAAAGTCAAAAACCTAACGCCACAGACATAAAAAAATATATCTCAAAAATGTAAATTTTAAACGTTAGTGAGTAATGAATTGACGTATCCCCTCGACAGTCGACACATACTCCATGCCAATTCGTTACTCCAGATCCTCATCGTCCGAGGATTTTGTTGAAGCGGAGTCTGGTTTGGTGGGTAAAAGCATATCAAAAGTCTCCGGAGAAAGGATTTAGAAATTTTTTTTTCTCCTTCTTTGTTTTATACTAATACTGCTAATGAGCTGATCAGAGCTCAATAATAGTCTATTATAGATGTCGCGGTTACACTGCTCGAGAGAAAATTTTCTTGCGTAATTTTCTCTGTACATGCGACAGTGCTTATTTCGGGCCTCTTGAGCCTCCTCCGACAATTGGCCTATTGGGAGAAATGAATTCTCTATTTTGGCAGCACCATGTATAAGCACTCTGTGAAAAGTATGGGTCATCGGCCACCAATAAAGCTGCACGTGTAGTTTGGCGGTGTCTAGTGCATACTCATCATATTTCTTGACGTCAATAATGTATTCACTTGAAATCGTTTCTAAAATGACTTTCAGTCTGTAAATTAAATCGAAGTTCACTCCAGTTATGTCGGAGGCCAATTGGGAGTTCTCGAAAAATCTACGGCTGGTCCATCATTTGTATTCCCATAGTTTGACTTGGGCATGTCAATGAGTAACCAGGTTTCAATTTTAAATAGCACAAGTGCAAAACACTCTCAAAAATTCTTATTCTGGTATGTAGCACAGATATTCCAAAGTCTAAAGTTTCTTCATATTTTTTGCTTATATTGTTAAAATCTTTCGAAGTGGCTTTACAAATAAAGCATCGACTGGTAGACTTAGTGTCGGTTGCAGCATTGCAAACCTTGCCATCAATCATAGTTCTCTTGAAATTGTGCTTGTATGTAAATTTGTTTCCATTTATTTCGATTTCGGTAGGAGTCAGATTCTTTACCGCTTCTTCAACTTAACTGATTTCCCCTTTGGTTACATCATTGTTTTCTTGCAGAAATCTAAATTTTATAGGCCGGCAATACCGGGGGGATGATGGAGAAGGATTATCCCAAATAACTTTTTTGTTATCCTTGCCACAAAGTATTTGTAAAGGGACAAATGAGCTCAAAAATATATTGGCGTCCGAATCAGCAGTATTTTCAAACTTTTGTTATTATCTGGCTTGCTGGGAGCCATCAAATCCCCATTTATTTATAATAGTTAAAGTCTGTATATCTTCTTCACTAATAGTTAAAAGTACTTCCTCTAAGTACATTGAAAGGCGCATAAAAAAAATACATTCTGCATACAGACTCGTCAATTTTATGTGTTGTTCAGGTGGATAGCATTCTTTTTTGGTCTCTAATAATCTGTGGTAGCAATGATAAAGCAACTTATTTGTCTTACGTATGATTTCATATTGCTGTTGTGTAAGGTCGGCCTCTATTTTGATTGTGATTTTGTGATTTCTTTAAATATTTTTGATGTATTTCGAAGTCCCTTAGCTCTTAAAGTTGACTGAGCAGCATGAATGATAAAAGAATCGTCTACGGCTGAGCGGACCACTTGAGTTTTGCGACGCTTGCTTCTGTCACATGACTCTTCATATGATTTTGAAGGGCGGACTGTGCGATTTTGGGCTTGGATTGGGATTTCAAACGTCCCATTTAACCATGACTGGTTTGATTTTAAGAAATCATCTTCTTTTCTTTGTGAACTAGAACATTTTTTCTTTGAGGCAGTCTTGAAGTAAGAAATATTTCGCTTTAGTTTTTTTTATATTTTCCTCTGTATCACCATAAGAAGAAAACAGATAACTTTCTAAATAGGCCAATTTTTCATTCATAGTTATTAAATTCTGGCTTTGCATTTTATCGTAGAGATATTGACGGTGACTAATTTTGTTCCGGATGAGCCAGGAGAACCTATGACGAAAAGGAAAAAAAAATTTTTTTTGGAACATTTTCCAACATAACTTCTTTTACCCTACCTGCAGCTGACTTTTATCAGAATCATAAGAAAAGAGTATTAAGTATTATAATAAATAATAATTTTGCGGTGAGAGGAAGCGATAATATAACTGAATTACTTTAAAATTGAAAAATCAAGGACATTTTGTCAAGAAAACGTAATATGTTTAGAAACTTTAAAATTGTTGACAATTTCTATAATAAATAATGGTATTTACCTGAAGCACTCGAATCCATATTGTTTACTTTGAAAACTGTCTTCAAATTAAAAATATTGAGACTACTTGCGCACGCACACCCCGCGTGGGTATCGATGCCGAAAAGACCGGCTTATTATCACCTGTTCTATTGTTAACCTAGAAAGATATTACATTTTGTAATTGTAACTAGTTTAAAATCTGCAATTTTGGCCGGATAATTAAGCAAAATCTATGTTAGTGCGCTGTTTATCCCACTTTTTATTTGACTTAACAAAGTATAAATATTATAATTTTGATTGTTAAATAATGCGAAATAAATCTATATATATAAAATTGTATGTATGTATGTATGTATGTATTGGAGGTCTGCATGATGGCATAAAAACTACGTTCGAATCAACAATGTTCAATATAAACTGAGTGAAATAGAATGCGACGCCGAAAGAATTCGAGTGAATTTGTGCACTGACGTCAGACTCAGTCGCACAACATTCACACAAAGATGCATGCATTGAATGAGTGAGAATGAGAGGTTGTTTTCGAAATTAATTCGAATGCCTTAATTTTTTTGCAGAAGAACAAACGGCCGTTGTTCTTTTGCTGTGCGTAAGGAAAATAAGAAAGAAAACAACAAAAGCAACATATGTAGTACGCATATGCATACACAGAACCACTTACATACGTACGCGTCTAATTCTCCGCTCATTTCCTTGTACGATCGCGCGCCTCACTTAAATTAAACGAAAATTCGAATTAATTCGGATGTGTTCGGCTATGCTGAAGTTTTCATTTCGTTTTGCACGGTAATTCTTTCTAACTCATTTCACAGAATGCAGACGGCTTTCGAACTCAAAACACAGTCGCATTCATCTTCATTCATTTCGTATCTTGCTCTCACTCAATTCAATTCAATTCAATTCAATTTGAGTTCATTCTTTGGACTTCAGTTGTGAGCGAAGCCACGCAACTTTCTAGTATGTATGCAAGTCGCTCATGGGCTCCGAAACTGCTGAACCGATTTTGATGAAATTTTAAGGGCATCTCTAGCAAAATCTTGTGATTGTTCAGTAAAGTTTGGTGCGAATCGGACTTGCTGTTGTCGAGAAATTGGTGGAAAATAGTTTACATACAAATCTTAGCGTAGCATGGCATGCCGGGAATGCTAGTTTATTATAATTATTAATATTTGTTACTATTTATTTTATAAATATACATATTTATTGGCAGACTATTTGTAAACTCAATTTGTAATCACCTAAAGGAGTCAAAAATTATTTAGTAAGACGACTATTGAAAATGCAATCAAAATGTATGCTGGGTAACACATAGTAGTCGACTGTAACGCACAAGTAACTTTTGACTATCTTCTCTCATTGAATCCTTTAGTGGTTGCCCCTGCCATAAACAAATAAAAATAATTGCACACAAAACTTTAAGCTCACCAGACACGGTACTGCATGCATGGTCCAGCATTTGTGTATGTGTGAGTTGAAGTGATTGAAGGTGCATTGTGCATGCAGTTCAATCGCTCACAAGCCGATGATGCAAAATATCCAGTCTGAACGAAAAAATGCATCATCGTGATTTGGTTGGTTGGAAATTCAGTAGACAACTTAGAGAAATATTTTAAAATCAATCAAGTCAAATATATCAGGCTTTTAAAATCTATCAAGTCGCCTTTGTCAATTGATTCGTCTAATTTTTTAAAAGTATTTCAATTGCTACGCAAAGTACTACTACCAGCGAAAAAAAATAAGTAAAAATAGATTCATGTTTTAAAATCAATCAAGTTACCTTTGTCAAATATTTTAGGATTTTAAAATCAATCAAGTCGCATTTGTCAATTTATTCGTCTAATTTTTCAAGTATTTCAATTGTTACGCAAAGTACTACTACTAGTAAAAAAAAAAAAAATGTTTATATAAAATATTTAAAAAAAAAATGCTCACGAAACTGTGTTCCGGTTATCTAGCGAATGGAATATTAAAATATGTTTATTTCCGTGAATTATTAATTAAAAACAATGACTACAATCACGCACTGACGCAAACAGAGTCATCAGATTCCAAGGTGCAGGATGAGGTGGTTGTGGTAGATGGGAAAGATTTAAGTTTTGAATTATCTATATTGTTTTTAGCTTTTAAATTACTTTTTTTTTTAGGTAATTTTAACCTTTGTGTCGGTGAGAATTTCCGCTTGTAGGTTAGTTAGATGAATTAAGGTTTGCGGTGCGCAGGTGGTGGGTTAACATAGTTGGGAGGCCCTGAGTTAATGATGTCATCATAGGATGTTATTTGTCTTGATTATTTTTGTAGTACTGAATGAGCCGTTGCTGCGTATGAGGCATTGCTACATTGATAGCGTTCATATTCGTTTTTTCTGTTACTCTAATTTTTTGAAGTTCCTTATTTTTAATGAACGAAGGGCAGTCACGGTTGAAAATGCTGTGGTAATAGTTGAGGAAAGAGTTTTCTTTACAGTTATTGCAGCATTAAACGCGTTTGCAGATATCCATTTCGTCATTGTGAGCAGGGTTTCCACATTCAAAACAGGGCAACCGGCAGGGGCCTCGCTCTTGCAGTGACCTCACGCAAAAGCTTAAGTTGAAAACTATTATTCACTAATAGTCCTAATTTGCAATTCTGTTTAACAGTACGTGACACATCTGATATTGATGGACGTGAATTGTATGAAGAACTGAATATGTTTATCCGTGTATATGAGAAAACAACGACATTATTTTGGCGATGAAATACACGTATTTAAAAGAAAAAAAATGTAACCGAAGTGTACCCTACTATCGAAATAGTCCTGAGAATTATAGCCACGACACCTATAAAGTTGCGTCTGCAGAAAGAAGTTTGTATACGTTGAAGCGCATACAGAAGCTGATTACTGAGCTGATAGCTGATGCTAACAAGCGCCATGAGAAGAAAAAAGAAGCTGATTGTTGGGTAGCAGCGGAGATGCATATCTGCTTTTTGATTATACCATAAGTTGGCAAGCATGGATAATTGATCTTAGTTGATTTCACTAAAGCAATACGATTTGAAATAATGTGCATCGCAAAATAATTATTAAAACCGTTTGCATGCACGAAATTTTTATGAATCGCGAGATTTTTGATGAATTTCAATATCTCTATTGGCAACTGTGGCATTATCTGGTAAAATTTTACGAATATACGCGTATGGAGATGTCAATATTTGAGTTATGCACTTACTTGTTACCTTCAAATTTATTGAAATTCCTTCCCAAATATTGTCTGTCACATCAAAGGTGGATTAAAGGCAATTTCACTTATTAGCAATTTACAATCCATTTGAGCAGGCAAGCCTGTTACTTTTCAGCTCGTCTACAGCTGGAAAAATCAAACAACTTTGACCGATCAAACAGAGCTGAGCTGACAAGCGAGCTGAAAAATCAGCAGTTAGCTTCAGTGTGCGCATTTTCATTGGCTGCAGTGTATTTCTTTCATTAGCTGTTCCTCAGCATCAGTAATCAGCATCTGTGCGCGCGTCGCCTAATACATGATTAGCTTTCAGCTGTTGCTATTATTTCAATTGGAAATGACGTATGTCATTCGTTCAAATATTATGATTTTAGTCTTAGGGTAAGTACACACTAGACGAACGAATGCGAATGAAGGAGAGTGAATGGATACGGTCAATCACTGTGTATGTCGAAGCGAAGGCGAACGAACGCAGTATGTCGCATTCGTTTGCATGCGCAGCGTTTTGCTCGGCTGGCGGTACATCAAAGAGAAATGCGGCCGCACGCAATTATACATACAAATGACGCGCAGTGCGTTCGTAATGTGGCTAGCAAAGAAAATTAAAAACATAAAGAACGCAAATTATGATTTAACCGAATATACAAAGGAAATAAAACTCTTCGGAGTTGATTTCATTCGATTTATTTGAACAATGTCTTCAGACTAACTCTTTACAAAATTTTTGATTCTATTATATGCCTTAAAGTGTGTTCAAACAGCGACTTCTGATTGTGCGAGTTCTGGTTACCCGTTTTTTGTCACCGAGTTCTGAGCAGCTGTTTTTTGTTTTGTTTTTGTTTCCATTAGACACACAAATGCACAAATGGAACGTTGTGGCAATTGTGAGAAATAAATATTGAAATTTTGTGAAAAATACATGATTTAGAACATTTTGCAGTGTATGCACATAATTCTGGCATTTCCCTTTTTCATTCCTGCTACGTATTTTGCTAATAGATTACAATTAATATTTTCCTTAAATACGAGGACGGTTCATTAAGTACCCGTGTTAAAAATGAAGACACCATTTTTTTCAAAAAATGTTTTTTATTTTTCAACATATCCCCTTTTAGAAAGATACACGTCTCCCAACGTTCCTGCCATTTTTTTAGCCCCTCCAAAAAATAGGATTTGTCGAACTCTCCATAATACGCCTCTGTTTCGGAGATGACTTCCTTATTTGAGCTAAATTGTTTTCCCGCGAGCCATTTCTTCATGTTAGGGAACAAGAAAAAGTCGCAGGGAGCCAGATCGGGTGAATACGGGGAGTGCGGCAGCGATTCATAACGCAATTCATGCAGCTTGGCGGAGACCACACCAGATGAATGTGCTGGTGCGTTATCGTGATGAAACAACACCTTTTTACCGCCAAATGCGGCCGTGTCTCCTATAATTTTTTGTCGAAGCGGTCCAATAACTCACTGTAGTATTGTCCAGTGATCGTTCATCCTTTTTCTAAAAAATCCATGAGGATGACGCTCTTCACATCCCAAAAAATCGTCGCCATGACCTTACCGGCCGATGGGACCGTCTTCGCCCTTCTTTGGTGCAGATTCACTGAGAGAAATCCATTGTTTTGATTGTTGCTTAGTGTGTAATGTTGAATCCAGGTTTCATCAACGGTGACAGCTCGACGCAAAAAGTCTTTCGGACTTGCCCTAAACACTGCTTCGAAGTTAACAGCCGCATCCGATTGTTGTCCAGCGTCAGCAATCGTGGCACCCATCGGACCGACAATTTTTTCATTGCCAACTTATCATGTAAAATATTAATTGCCGTTCCGGTTGACACACCTACGGCCTTTGCTATTTCACGCACTTTCGTTCGTCGATCAGCAAGAATCATGTCGTGGACTTTTTCAATGATTTCCTCGGTAACCACGTCTGCCGGGCGTCCTGGTCGCTCCTCATCAAAAACGGATGTCGCCCACGTTTAAATTCGTTGAAACTATGGTCATGGATGGCGACGTGTCGCCATAAACAGCAAGTTTGCTTTTATCTCCTCGCATTATTTCCCATCCAAAAACAAAAAGCGTATTACTGAACGATACTGCTCTTTTTCCATCTTAGCAAAAATCACGAAACCGGATGGCTGCCAAATCGAAACTAACCTATCAATCAGTCTGAAATTTGTATTATTTGTATTAGCGTCGTCTGTTAGATGGCAGCACACGAAGTGGACGGTATAGAGGTGCAGTTCATATCGCTTGCAATTACAAAATGCCACACTTTGTACCAGTATTTTTTCATAACTTTTCGCGCTATGATACACATCTATTTGTTAGAAAATTATCAAAGATTGAAGGAGAATTTTATTTGATCTCCGAAGCGAAAGGACGTGTTTTCAACAGCTCCGCCTTCAGAGAACTAATATAGCAAATAAATTAATAAAAACAAATTAAATAGAAAAAAAAACCCTACTTTACTTTAACTTTAGCATCAGCAACAACAATTTATATCATAACATTTTCAATACAGCAATATCAACAACAACTGAAACAGCTAGAGCTTATACAACAACACAAGCTAGCAGTATTTTCGATTTCTGTATTCTTATTTCAGCGAGCGATTGAAAACAAAGAATCCGTAATAAAAACAGCAACACAAAAACACATCAGTTATTGTTAGAGGGGCATCTGAAAAGTTCATTAAAAAAAATAATGCTTACTATTAAGACACCTCCACCAGGAGGAGGGAAAATATTAAAAACGCAAGAAAATATCGTAGACCTCACTAAAAAGCTTGAAAACATTGAGAAACTGACTATCATAAGAAGTAGATCAGCTAAAATCCTATAAAAAACCGAAGACTCCCCCGCCAAATGATAAAGCCCATTTCTCTACAGACGAGGAAGAACTAGCTCGTGTGACCGAGTGGATCTTAAAGAAGAGACCGACTAAAAAAAGGAAAGCAGATTTTTCTTCAGAAATCTTAAATTTAAAGAAGAAGGAACCTGTTTAGCCAACAATTAATACACGTAACTCACGTCCTCCACCAATTATGGTTTTTGGAGATAGCATATATGAACAACTACATACAATTGCCAAAAACGAATAAAAGAAAATTTCTCTATAAAACTAATGAATACTGGCGTATTTAGAGTAAGTTCCTTTTTAATCGAGGATTACAAAAATATGTCTAAAATCCTCTCTAATAAAAAGATTGCCTGGTATAGTTTTGAAAATAAGCACACAAGTTATATAATTATATGATATATTCCAGATTATTGTTCCACTTCATTTTGGATTTGGTATTAAAAAAATATAATTTTTGTTCTAATTTTAGTTTTTATTTTATTTTTTGCATATTTCAATTTTTCTTTAAACTTTGAACCACACAGAATAACTCGTTTTGATCTGGTCCGATCCTTTATCACTCATTTTCAAGACTACTCTTACATTTTTTACATTTCTATTTTTATACATTGTTTCTATTTCGGACTAGCTGAAGTGCAAACGGTAACATCTGCCGATTATATCGTTATCAAGAAACTTCTATTTTTACAAAAACAAGAACAACATAATTGCTTATTCCGTTTGTACTTGAACTTGAAAAATATAAGAGTATATTTTAAATTAATTTCACTTTATTCATATCTCAATGGTTGCTTGGGCTTGAAGAAAGATTAGTATTAGGAGTATCTGTAAATTTATAAGGTTTTTTAATATTGGTGGTATGTATTTGTTGTAGTTTAGCCTTTTAATATTTAGGTTTTCTTTGTGTCTTACTGCCTTGTAATTTTTTATAAATCCTTCATCTCTGTTTTCTTGATATTGTTCTCTGTTTGTATTAAGGTTTCACATTTTTTTAATCTGATTTTAGTTATATTGTCTTTTATTTTATTAAAGTCTACTAATCTATTTTGGACTTTTTGTGGAGTTGTGAGTAAAGTTCTATGGATTCTATCATTATAACATCTTATCGCTAGTTGTATAATTCTGTTCGGTGGTAAATCTTGTTGTTCTTGTGTAATGAGTCTTAATTTTTCTGCTATGGAATTATGAAATCGTTCTATATCACAATTTCCTGTATGAGAGTTTGGCTTGGTTAGATGTATCTCTATTCCTTCACGTTTTATTAATTCAGTTATATAAAAACTAATAAACTCATTATCTGCAACATCTTTTTTTGGCCTACTTATTCTAGCTATATGTTCTTCTAGTATTTGTGTTAATGTTAAAGCGTTTTTATTTTAAGGTGATATGCAAAACCGAATTTTGAGAATTTATCTATTTATCTTTATTTATAACAGTAAGAAAATTGTTTTTCATTATAATATATGTGTTTCGTTTATATCGCTTGGTGTCTCAGTTATGTGAAATTTTTCTTTCATAGGGTTTCTATCGTATTTAACTAATTGACATAATTGACAATTGTTGATTACTTTAATTAGAAATTCTAAAAGTTTGGCGAAATAAATTCTGAGTTTTAGATTGTTATAAGTTTCATTATTCCAAAATGTTGAATTTCCCTGGTATGATACAAAGATATTTGTTTTATTATTTCTTCTTCAGAAATTACACCTTGTACTCTCTACACATATTTAATAAATTTGACTGTGTTGTTATTATTATAATTTATTCTAATATTTTCCTGAAGTATGTTGTATAATCTGTCATTGAGTTCAGAGTATACACCAAGTATTCCTCTTAACTTATATGTTGCCAGTATTTCTTTGCAATTTGGTAAATCTCCCACTTCTAAATATATTATTATGTTTGAATGTATTATTTCAGACGGTTTATCCTTCTTTTAGACTAATATTATTTGAGTTTTATACTTGTTTACTATGGTTTCTTTTATTCCTATATAATCTAATAAATTTTCTTCTGCTGAATGTATTGTTGCATATGTTTCGCTCCTGTCCTCCTTCTTCCTCCATTTCATTATAATTTATTGCCAAATCCGATTCATCTTGTTCTTCATTATTAACTGATGGATTAGTGTGTCTTGATGGAAAATCAGCTACTTTGTTTTGTTTTCCTTGTATATATTCCAATATATATTCATAAGCGTTTAATTTAATCAACCATTTTTGATGTCTTATGGACAATCTTTACCTCGATGTTTGGTAACTAAAAACTCAAGTGGCAAATGATCACTAAAAATTTGAAATTTCCTTCCATAAAGGTAAGGTCTGAAATAATTTGTTGCTCATACTACAGGCAAGAACTCTTTATCTGTTGCTGAGTAAATTTTCTCATGTTTATTTAATGTTCTGGATGCATAACAAATGGGAGGGCCTTCTTGTGATAATATAGCTCCAAGTGCATAATCAGAAGCATCAGTCGCTAGAACAAATGGTTTATCAAAATTTGGTTATTATTGTTTTTAACTTTTCGAATGCATTTATGTAACAAGGGATGATAAGCTGGTAATCGGTGAGGAGTATCGGTTCGACCGATAACGATACTCGGCCGAAACAGTGGCAGCACAAGCAGCAGTAGCAGCAGCAAAAGAAGGGTGGTAACACCAGAATCAGAGAGGCAGAGAATGAAACAGTGAGAAGCCGATCAGCAACAGTTGTGAGTTGGACGTGAATTGGAAATAAGAAACACATAATAAATATAATACAATCTTACATACCATTAAATATATTTGTGAATCATAAATAATAAATATCTTATAAACATAATACAATCTTACAACCGCGCCGAATCTGAAACAGTGGAATTTCGCCTTAAGTGTACATATGCGGGTGTGTGATACGCGTCCTTTGTTTTTTTTCATTTGTCTGACAACATAACAGTAAAATTTTATGTATACGTACATGAGGCTGTATGAGTGCGAAAAAGACGATAACACACGCAAAAGGACAACGCCATTGAGAGCGAAAACAAGATTAGCCGGCAGTAGCAAGCCGCCAGAGGCAAAAGCGAGACAGCCGTATATTACACGATCGCAACAACAAACAACCAAAATGAGGATAAAAATATGAAAGCAAAGAGCGAACAACAATTGACGGATAAAAATGCACAAGGGTATATCAGCATTTCGGAAAATGCACTAAATGCGGAGGACTCAAGACAAATTGCCGAAAATAATGCGATGTTGCAAAAACTAATTCAACTGTTAACTTTAAAAATTCAGGCCGATAAAATAGGCAAGAATGACACATGCTCGTTGTGGAGAATTTTGCAAAAATCATACCAGATTTTGATGGCGGAAACATGCATTTGACAATGGTTTAAAAATTTCGATCTTAATGCCGATGCCAATGGACTCAATGATAAGTAGAAAGAAAAAGTATGTGCAAGCCCGTGCGAAAATGATAGTTATATCGTTGTTGTATGGAATTATTGTTATAATTTTGTTGTTGTTGTCTAAAGTTATTATTAGAATTTTGTTGTTGTTGACCCGAATTATTTTTATAGTTTTGTTGTTGCTGTCCCGGATTATTGTTGTAGTAATACCGTTGCTGTCCTGAAGTATTAAAGTTCTGTTGTTGCTGTCCAGGATTATTGATATAATTATTTTTTTGTGGCCTTGGGTTTTTATTATTATTGCTATTATTATTGTAAATACTGTTTTTAAATAGATTTTTGTAGTTTTTATTTTCAAAAATGCGGTATTCACTTTTTATGCAATTATTTTTAAAATCAAGTGAATATAACTCTTTCATAATTTGTCCATAAGTAGTTGAATTTCTTATAGCATGAGCTAATGTTCCCTGGGTCATTCTTCTTATCTTATTGATAATTTATGATTCTATACCTGACAGCTCTATTTGTGATTCATTCTGATAATATATTCTTAATTCATATGCCTTATTCTTGAATGATTGCATTTTTTCAATGAGTTCACTAACATTTTTGGCTTTCAGTAAAAATAGCTCCTCTGGTCGTATACGAGGATTGCTACTTAAGTTTTGAGACAGACAAATAATAACAAATATGTATCATCGAAATTGACTTTATTGTTTTTCAAAATATTCTCCATGAAGACCAATACAATTTTGCATGCGATTGAACCAATTTTCGAAGCACTTTTTTCACTCGGAATGAGGTATCTCCAAAACATGTGTTTATAAGGCATCAACAACTTCTTCAGGCGTCGAAAAACGTTGACCTCGCAATTTATTTTTGGTGCGCGGGAATAAAAAGAAGTCATTGGGTGCACAAATCTAGACTATAGGGCGGATGACCCATCAATTCGACGTTTTGAGTGTTTAAAAAGTCACATGTTTGAACCGATGTGTGAGAGCTCGCATTGTCGTTGTGGAGAATAATTCGTCTTCTGCGATTGATTTTTCTTATTTCTTCGAACACATCTGGTAAACAAATGGTGGTGTACCATTCAGAATTAACCGTTCTACGTTTCTCTAGTGGCACGGTGGCGACGTGTCCGGTTATTCCAAAAAAAAAAAACAGGCGATCATTTGCTTCGAAGTGCTTCGTGCGCGAAAAACTTTTGATGGATTTGGCTCATCTTGAAAGACCCATACAGTCGACTGCTGTTTAGTTTGAGGCTCATATGCATAGATCCATGATTCATCACCTGTCACGATCTTATAGACGTCTTTTGAAGTACCGCGATTGAATTTTTTCAACATTTCTTTTCACCAATCGACACGAGCCTTTTTTGAGCAATTGTCAAATTATGCGGTATCCAACGCGAACAAATCTTTTTGACGGCCAAATGTTCATGCAATATTGAATGTATGCAAGTGGAACTAATGCCCAAACATCTCTCAATGGTAAGTTTAACTGTCTGATATATATAAGTATGTTATAACTGTCTTACAAATTGCTGTTCTTTTAATATAATGTTTTTTCTTTTATTTGATAATGCATTTAATTATATTATTAATTCATTTTATAATTTTGAAATAGAACACTTTTACTTTTTTTTTTTTTTGAGGTTTCTATATATAATTTAGTTCGTATGTTTTTATGTGTTTATAAAGATTTGTATGTTTTTATAATATCTATGATTTTATATTTGTGGTTCTTATTTATAGTTACATCTTGATGAGTTTTGTTCGTTTTGTTGTTTTACTTGTTTTGAAATCTATATCTATCTATACATATATAAAATCGTAAGCCTTTTGGTGTCTGTGCACGCTAATCTCAAAAACGGCTTAACCTGGTTGGTTGGTTGGTTTCCGTGGCTGGCTCGTATAATCCACTACGAGCCACAATTAGCACTAGAGTGCCGTTTTGATACCACTTCCTCGCCGAACGCAATCAATATTACTAAATCCAACATGTCGAAATTAGGTATTTGAGTAAATCACCCGGACATGTGACTGAACAGTCCGAGAGATTGTCGATGAAATATTTGCCCAGAAACTTATTTCTAGTCTTTGCCAAGGCTGGGCATTGACATAGAAAGTGGGTGAGTGACTCGCCTTCCTATTCGTTTCCGCAGCTCCTACAATGGCTTCTAAACGGAATACCCAGTCTCTCCGCGTGCATCCCTACACACCAGTAACCAGTAAAAACCTCTGTGAGCCTTGCGGTATCCGAGCGTCTTCTGTTAATGAGTCTAAAAGACCTATTTTCGTTGTAACAAGGCCAGGTAGCACGTGCCGCTCTGCAAGATTCAAGATCTTTCCACCGTCTGGTAGCCAGCTGACGGAAAAACAGGAAGTTGCTCCTCTTGACGACCGCCAGGGGAATCGAGACCTGTTCCGCCAACGATACATCAAGAGAAGCACCAGAACGAGCCAATTCGTCAGCCTTCTCATTCCCCTCTATGTTCCTATGGCCGGGAACCCATAAGAGAGTAATATCAGCTTGACGCCTTAGCTCGCTCATCGTCGACCTGCATTCCTTAACAAGCTTTGACTTCACAGTGATGGATTGCAGTACTTTGAGTGCCGCCTGGCTGTCAACGAAGATAGCTATCTTACGACCTTTCGGTACGTTATTTCTGGCCAGATGACATGCTTCTCTAATGGCAAGGACCTTCGCCTGAAAGACTGTGGCCTCGTCGGGTAGCCGGAAAGAGTGGTCTAAGCTTATTTGTGGTGAGTGCACCCCTACTCCTACACCGCATTCCATCTTCGACCCATCCATAGAGATTGAAATGTCAAAATCCCTCTGAAAACTGTTGTCTTTCCATTCCATCCTGGTGGGAAATTTTACCTTGAAATCGCTCTCAAAGCTATTGTGCGCCACTATATAGTCTGTTGTTTTCTTGAACATATTATTATTAACCACTCCTAGTATATTGCTATGTCCATATGGTCGTTCTGCCTAGCAGCCGGTTTCTTTTAACCTTACCGCGCTGTTGCAGACCATGTTTTGGATATGGAGGTCAATTGGGAGAAGATATTGAGTGCTGCCGTAGGGCACGTGCGCATGGCTCCTGTGATTCCTACACATGCCGACCTCTGCACCCCGCTAAGTTTGTGCACTATGTAGCTCTTTCCTAGAACTGGCCACCAAACAATTGCCCCGTATGTAAGAATCGGACGCACCATCGCTGTGTACATCTATGCTGTTATTTTAGGGCGTAGGCCCCATCTCTTTCCAAGCAATCTTCTGCAAGAGTAATAGGCCACAGAGGCTTTCCTAGCCCGTAGCTCTATATTGGATTTCCAATTGAGTTTTGCGTCCAGCATAACTCCCAGGTACTTGGTCTTGTTGGAAAGATGAAGCTGTTGTCCATTCAGAAGAGGAAGGGGGATAGTCGGTATTTTGGTTTTCGTTGTGAAAAGCATCAGTTCTGTCTTGCTTGGGTTAACGTTTAGACCACATCCTGAGGCCCATTTTAACAGTCTCCTCAGAGCTCCCTGCATGATGTTGCTTATCACACTAGGAAAAATCCCTGATACCATGATCACAACGTCGTCCGCATAGGTGACTACCCTTGCCCCTGTCTCCTCTAAAACCTTGAGAATGTTATCTATGACTAACAGCCACAGCAGTGGAGAGATTACCCCGCCCTGTGGTGTCCCTCTACTGACATATCTGGTTAGAGTCGAGTTTCCTAACTCTGATTGCACTGTTATGGTTTTAAGCATGTTAACTATCCATTCCCCAATGTCTTCCTCTACGCCAATCCTAGCTAGAGAATCCTGGATAGCACGTGTATTAACGTTATTGAATGCACCCTCTATATCTAAGAATGCTGTGAGAGAGTATTGTTTATAGTAAATCGCCCTGTCTGCTGTGCGGACAACCTCATGTAGAGCCGTTTCCGTGGATCTACCCTTGATGTATACGTGCTGGCAAGTTGAGATGGGAAATTTATCAATAATGGATCGAAGATGGAGCTCCAATACCGTTTCCATCGTCTTCAAGAGGAACGATGTTTTGGCCTGAAATCTTTTGCGGACTCATGACCAATTTTCCCAGCCTTTGGTATGAAGACTACCTTGACTCTTCTCCAACTCATTGGTATGTGGTTTAGACCAATACATGCCCTAAAAATCAACCTTAGCCACGGAACTACCCTGTCCCGTAGCTTCTGTAGCATTGTCGGAAGAATTCCGTCCATGCCATGCGATTTATAGGGCGAAAAGGTATTGATTGAGTGTGTGATCTTGTCCTCTGTGAAGATCGAGTCAACGTCTCGTGAAGTTTGCCGTAACCGTACGGGTACTTCCGAATCAGTTGTCGTATCTTTGCAGTCGTGTTTTGAGTAGGAGATCAAGTGTCTCAGCAGATGATTCCATCCATGTTCCGTCTTCCTTTTTCAAGAAAGAGGGATTTACCCGTTCCTTGGCCAGAACCTTTCCTTATCTTGCTGAAACAGAAGTAGACTCGACCGACTTACAAAATTCCTTCCAACCATTATTTTTGGCGTTCCTGATGGCTTTTTTGTAGGTCTTGAGACAGTCTTTGTAGACTTGCCAGTTGTTATCCATGTAACAATGATTGAAGAGCTTTCTCGTTTTCTCTCTGAGTTTCGAGAGCTCTTCGTTCCACCACTGTGGGAAACTTTAATGGCACCTTCTAATTGGACAGGATGTCTAGTACGCTTTGCCGAAAGCTTCCTCAAGATATTTAATCCTCCTTTCAATTTCGTCCTTGGAGTCATTGTTTGAGCATGTAAAGGTATTCAGTTTCGATTTAGCTACCCTTGTAAAAACATCCCGTTTTATATTGCGTGGGTTTCTAAATGGAAAAGAATCCGTTGTCTTCAAATTCAAATTGTAGAGTATCCAACTGTGATCCGAGAAAGATCTTTTGTTGAAAACTCTCCAGTTTTCAACCTTTACCTCTGAATTTTCGGACAGAAGAGTTATATCAAGTACCTCTTCCCACCCCGGGAAGCCTTCTGTACTAGGGAATGTGAAGGTTGGAGTATTTCCTCTATTGCAAACTAGCAGACTGGAACTACTAATAAAATTAAAAAGCGACTCACCCCTTTCGTTATCCTCGGTGCTTCCCCATAGCGTATGGCGTGCATGGCTGTCGCACTGGCGGTCAACTGCGCAACCTCATCCGGAGGCGCCTCTTTGTTGTGAGCCATGTTCACCGATGCTATAAACATGGCTTTCTCCTCCAGCACTTCGATTTTGACTGTCAAATCACCCGTGCAGAATTGAGGACAAAGGAAAGAATTTACATTGTTTTTGCCTACAATACATGTTCTTGGCTTGTCACATACCCTAGCGTATAGTATCTTGTAGTTTTTGTTACTGAGCCCCAGAATGTCAGTGCCTCTGACCCAAGGCTCTTGGACGATGCATATGTCAGCGTCCTCCTCGCCTAGGATGACGGCAAGATTATCCGAGGCATTCTTGGAATGCCTTAGGTTAATCTGCACGACCTTCAGCATCGGTAGTTGGTTTCTTTAGGGTGCTTGTTGCTTCGTCCTGAAGCGTAAGGTCATCCATCAGCTTGTTTGCAACCTGCAACTCTTCTGATTCTTCTTCTGATGACCGGAAAATTTTTAGTTTGGCGTACCTCACGCCAATTCGCATTTTGAGGTCCGTTTTCTCCAACTCCTTAACAGAATCTTCGTTTATGGAGAGGAGCAGAGACATGCTGCTCTTTTGTTGACATAGGCATGGTAGGGTTCGGCTTAACCTATTTGAATGCGGTATTATAGCAAGCTTGGTGTAACATTTAGCGTTTATCGAAATCGAACTACTAAATCAAAAGATATTCTTATTTTTAATTCTGTAGCCTACTGTTGATTTTCGAATGTTTTCCTCTTTACCTGAAGGGCAACATTAAAGATCTGACAATTAGGGAAAAAGATAACAAAATACACGCATTTACAAACATATTTCGAATACCACGCGTACGAAGTCGGGGGCACAGCTAGTTTTAAAATATAATTGCTTTTGTTCTTGTCTTTTTTTTCTTCCCATGCAAAAATGAATTCGAAATTAATTTTATAATAGCTTTATTATACTCTTCACGGGAGTAAATAGTATTATAAGTTTGTCATGAAGTTTGTAACACACAGAAGGAGACATCGTAGACCACATATATATATGTGATCAGCTCGATGAGACGAGTTGATTAAGTCATGTCCGTCTGTCCGTCTGTATATATCAAAACTAGTCCCTCAGTTTTTGAGCTAGAGAGCTGAAATAGGTTTCTTTTTACCATACGCAGCACATTTGTCGGAATCAGCCGAATCGGACCCCTAGGGGGGTACCTCCCATACAAAACCCCCTTTAAATTAATGTTCTTTTTAAACAAATTTTTTTGGTTTTTAACATATCGAACTGAAATTTTGACACTATAAGTTTGTAATTTATGGCCATCAATCGTGTAAATTTCATGATCCTAGGGCTACTAGGGGGGTACCTCCCATACAAACACCCTTTTAAATTAAAGTTCTTATAAGAAAAAGTTTTTTGTTTTTTGACGTATCGAACTGAAATTTGGATATTATAGGTTTCTGATATATATCCATGAAGAATCTGTAAGGAACACATCATTTATTACACCCCTAGGTCAATACGAATTCGTAAAAATGCCATTTGAACTAAAAAATGCCCCGTCCACATTGCAACGCTTTGTAAACTAAATTTTTGATGATATGATTAGGAAAAAACAATATAATTGAATTATATTATGATAGCATCAAAGTCAGTAGAAGAACATTTACTGGTATAAGAAGAAGTTTGCAAAAGGCTTGTACAAAATAAATTAGAACTAAGATTAGATAAATGTAAGTTCATGGCAGCTGAAGTACAGTATTTAGGGGAGTACTCTGTTTCACAGGAAGAGATAAAACCTGATGAGAATCGGTAAAAAACTTTTCTACTCCAAAAAACTCTAAAGATGTGCATAGTTTTCTTGGTTTATGTTCGCACTTTAGAAAATTTGTCAAAGGTTTTTCAGTCTTAGCTTTACCTCTATATAAACTTATCAAAAAGAATACTAACTTTCAGTTTTGCGAAGAAGAAAACAATTGTTTCGAAACCTGAAAACAAAAACTATGTGACGCACCAATTTTGTCAAATTTTGATCCACGTGATGAAACAGAGTTACACTGTGATGCTAGTTCGATAGGTTTCGGCGCTATCTTATTACAAAAGAAGTCAGATGGAAATTTCCATCCCATCTTTTACTTTTCAAAATGAACTACAGAGAGAGTTTTGAACTTGAAACACTGGCTATAATATATGCACTTCGTAGGTTCAGAATTTATTTACAGGGAAGGACATTTAAAATTGTAACAGACTGTAATTCACTTATTCTAACACTTAACAAAAAAGAGGTAAACCCTCGAATTTCTAGATGGGCGTTAGAACTAGGGAACTATGACTACAAGTTACAACATCTTAGTGGAGAAAAAATGAAACTTGTAGATGCACTGAGCAGAATTCCCAACATACTAGTATTGGAAGCAGACACATTTGAGCAAAACCTATCGATCTGTCAACACAATGACGAAACAATCCGTAAAATTCGTGATGATTTAGAGGAAAGAGAAAGTCGTGCTTTTGAAATGCGCAACGGTTTGATATACAAGAAGCGAAAAGATACAGTATTATTTTATGTCCCAAGTAGTATGGAAACAAATGTTATACGATTATACCATGACAACATGGGCCACCGAGGGTGCGACAAAGTTATAGACGCTATAACCAAGGCATACTGGTTCTCACATGAAAGAGAAAGTCAAAGAAAACATAGCAGACGGCATAAAAGGTATAAAATTTTCACCAAAGTTTGGAAAATATGAGGGTCCATTACATTTAATACCAAAAGGTGATAAACCATTCGAAGTCCTACATATTGACCACTTTGGTCGAATCAAACTTAACAAAAAGTATGTGTTTTTAACAGTAGATGGTTTTACAAAATTCAACAAATTATGTGCGGTAAGATCCACAGGTGCTAGGGAAGCAATAAATTGCCTTAAAAACTATTTCAATACTTACAGTCGCCCAAAAATCATAATTTCAGACAAATCCACTGCATTCACAGCAAACGAATTCGAATCATTTTTACAAGACAATAATGTGCAACATATAAAAGTTGTAACAGGTTCACCACGAGCTAACGGACAGGTAGAACGGGTGAATAGATGGCTAGGAGTAATGATTGCTAAGTTGACCGGCGGTGGACTATACTATTCATTAGACAAAATTTTACCTGAAATAGAATTTGCATTAAATAATACAACAACAATCATTATTTGTCACTTGAGCAGTGTAGACGTGTTTTGTGCTCAATAAATTGTGTCCGCATAATAAACAAAAACATTCACGTAAATAAAATAAAAAAATAATATATAAAAAATCACCACTAAGATGAGCTTCGCTCATCAAAAACCCAACAACAACATTAAAAAGGCAACCAGGAAAGCGTACTTTTCGACCGTATCTCCTGGCCCAAACAAAAAAAATTATACGTCATTTTTAACCATCAAACCGCCAGAGCGAAGTGCTAGTTCTTGTTCTCCCGCTCTGTGCATTGATACCATAGGCACCACGAATCCACTACCATGGAGCAGCCAAACAAACTCCACTGTACACAACACCAGCAACGACTGTATCAACAAATAAAACTGTAACACACAAAGCATTCCAGTTATATCAACCGCACCATCAGCATCAAACACAACAACAGTTTACTCAACAACTGCTTCGATCATGTCATCGCAAGCAGTTTTCACATCAACATCAACAACAACATCAACAGCAATGCATCCAACGATCGAGCCGCTGGACCAATAAGCAAAAGTTATGCCTACATCAAACACACATACGCAAGTACAAAACATAAATAACACCAATAACAATAGTCCCAGTTCTGAACAGTTAAAACCTCCCAGTTGACAAAAACATCCATAAGTGGTATTACTTATGAGAGTTAAGCGGGTCCTGAGCGGGTCAAAAAACCGGTTTCGCATCCGAACGCCCGAGGAAGCCAAACAGAAGACGGTCGATCGCGCTGAGAGCACCTCCGATATAAAGAAAAGAGGTGATATAGAAATTAGTCCAACTGATGGCAACTCCGCAAAAAAGAGCAGGGCTACGGATACTGCGTTGGGGCTGAAACCAAGAAGAAAAATTTGCCAAAACCTGCACTGAAACCAGAGGCGGCCTCCAGGAAGGCGGGTGTCAGCTACGCCAACATCACCAAAGGTGTCAGGCTGGCTTAACTCCCGAAATCATACCCGGAGATCATCCATTCACGTGAGGTATAGGGACAAGTGGAAAACCTGATGATGGACGAAATATTCAAGGGGTCTGATCGAACTTGAATTTGACGGCATCAACTTTAGATCAGGCCTCATCCTGGTTGACTGCTCCACCACAGCGGTTGCGGAATGGGTGAAGTCTACGATATCTAAGTTATCTGGATGGAAGGGGACATAGCTGACGACATGCACTGGACATACCATGTCCGGTGTACATCTGATGACAGTATACCTTCCCCGAGCAGCAGGTATCGAAGACAAGAAGCTACTCGACCTGAACAAAGCACTGAGCACCAATTTCTGGAGAATCTTCAGTAGCAAAGTCGAGTAGAACGGGAAGCTGCTTACAATCGGCATTGATGACTGATCACTTGAAGCGATCAAAGCCAAGAGCTGTAGAGTGGCTTACAGATTTGGCAAGATCCCGGTCCATTTACACAAAGGACCTGTAAGTGGAGATCCTCTAGGCGCAGCACCTACAACTGAGCAAAACTCAGCTGACGCCAATGAAATCTTGAAAGAGGCGACAAAGAAAGTGGTCAGGAGCGAGATGCCTGTAGCGGAAGTCAGCGTTCTTGCTGTCGAAAGCGAAGACATCAACGCCATCAACATAGCAGCGCTAAAACTGACCGACGAAGAAGCAGACTCCGACAAAGTACTCCTGTCAGACATCGACGATTCACTGGCGGAGAGCGATGTCAAGGAGAAACCGGCACGTAACTAACGTAGAGATGGCCAGCATTAGAGTTGCCCAAATCAACATACATACATCAAGCCGCCTCGGCGGTCATCGCGAGAGCAACACTCAGGTCCAACCTGAGTTTAGTGCTGGCCCAGGAACCCTGGTTATTCAGGGTCAAATCAGAGGTTTGACAGCATCAAATACGCAGGTAATATGGGACATAAGATGTGATAACCCAAGAGCTTGCATTGTATTAACAAAATATATGAAATACTTGTGTCTTCCAGAGTTCCTCTCTAGAGATCTAGTAGCGGTACAGATCCCGATAAAAATCGACGGGCACACTCGAGAAATTGTCTACAAACTGGTGAAGTACTGTGAAAGGAAGAATCTACCTCTGATACTTGGATGTGACGCCAATAATCATAACGAGGTATGGGGGAGCACGGGCACCAATAAGCGTGGTGAGTACCTTCTTAAATTTATTATTAGTAGTAAATTAGAAATTCTCAATGTGGGTAACACACCCACTTCCGTAACGAGCATGAGAAAAGAAGTGTTGGACCTAACTCTAGGAAATACCTGGGGATTAGGTCTTATTCAGAATTGGATAGTCCCCAATGGACCATCAATGTCTGATCACAGAATACTGCGATTTGAATTGAAAGGGGCGCAATTAATGCAAAGAATTTTAAGGAATCCAAGGAAAATAAACTGGGATAAATACTTAAATAATCTGAATGCAACTCTAAGGCAAATAAAATTAGGAGACTGTATCAGAAATTCAATACAATTAGAAACTGCGGTGGAAAGTTTCAATAAAATAATTATTGACTCATTTGAGGATAGTTGTCCAATAAGCAAGGTACGCTCTACCAAGGACCTAATGAATCTAAGAACGGAAGTTCGAAGGTTATCAAACAGATCAAAAACTATCGGGGATTGGACTGAATACAGGAAGACTCTAACACTCTATAACAAAGAGATTAGAGAAGCAAAGCGCATAAGTTTTAGTTTCTTCAAAACTCTACAAGGTGTTAGCCAAAGGCAGTAGTATTTCATCCACCAACCTTAAAAAAGGAGATGGATCTTTTACGGAAAGCGAAGAAGAGAGGGTAAAATTACTTCTTGACACACACTTCCCAGGATCTTCCACATGCGTGGTGGCAGGGACAGAACATACTGATAACCTGGGTAGAGTGCGCAGGAATGAATGGATCGTAGCAAGTGAAATTTGCACGCAAGCTAGGATTAGATGGGCAATTAATACTTTTAAACAATTAAAATAACCTGGAGTAGATGGAATTTTTCCTGCCTTACTCCAGAAAGGTCTAGAGCAGCTATCGGGTCCACTGACGAGAATAGCAAGAAGCAGTGTAGCGCTAAGTTACATACCTATGGTAATAATAATAATAATAATGGAGAAGAGCAAAGATGGTATTTCCAAAGGTAGGGAGAAGGACCCATTTCATCCTAAATCCTTCAGGCCAATCTGCCTAACATCCTTTCTTCTAAAAACTTTAGAGAAGGTTGTAGATAACTGCATCCGGACTACAGTTTTAGTACGAAACCCACTGCAACATGCATATAAAGCAGGGCATTCCACCAAAACTGCTTTATATCAACTTACTGCAGGATAGCTTAGAAAAGAAGAAAACGGCACTATGTGCCTTTTTAGACATAATACAGCATATACTCATCCAAGAAGCTAGAGTATTGTCAACCCCCATTCTTGTAAGAGCTCTTTCGATAGCGTCGTGTGAAGTCTAGAAAGGCACATATAAGGTGTTTTTGACAATACTTCAAACGACGCTATCAAAAGAGCTCTTACAAGAAGGGAGGTTGACAATACTCTAGATTCTTGGATGAGTATTATGCTTCATATCAGGAAGGTATAAATATATACCTCACGGGGCTGCCTACAGGGAGGTGTACTATCACCACTTATGTAGAGTATAGTAGTAGACGAGCTACTGGTAGAACTAGGAAACAGCGGCTTGTCATTTCAAAGCTATGCGGACGACATAGTCATCATTTGTCGAGGTAAATTTGAGGACAGTCTATGTGAAAGAATTCAATTAGGACTTAAACTAACGAAGAGATGGTGTGCCACTGTTGGGCTGAATATTAATCCAGCAAAAACAACGGTAGTACCATTCACACGAAAGTATAAACTTAGGCATCTTAAAACTATCCGTTCAGACGGCATGGAGATAGAACTTCAAAAAGAAGTAAAATTCTTGGGTTGCACACCAAAAATCTTGCGTTGGATATACACAGCAATTGTCAGGCCTATGATTACCTACGGGGCAATAGTCTGGGAAAACTGCACGAAGCAGCAGACAGTAATAAACACTCTTAGCAAGTTACAAAGACTTGCATGTGTATGTTTAACGAGAGCTATGCGAACATGTCCAACTGCGTCAATAGATGTACTTTTGAATCTCACTCATCTGCATATCTACATTCAATCCCAAGCAAGGGGGGCGATTTTGAGGGTAGCTGGGAACAACATCAGCACAGGTGGTTATCTCAACCAAAGGAAGACACAACTTCTCACTGAGCAACTTCCTGAAACCTCGATGCCAAAAGACTCAATGCTCCCAACGTTCAGCTTACAGAAGCTGTTTAAAACTGAGCTTAGTAATAAGAAAAATTGGGAAGGTTTAATGGAAACATATAAGTTAAACCAGTACATGATGACATGGTACACCGACGGCTCCCTCATCGAAGATGGGGCCGGGCGGGTTTATTTGGACAAGGGAAAAAGTACTCTGAATACTTCAATCTTTCAAGCGGAAGCATACGCGATAGATAGGTGTGCGTACTTTAATCTCGAACGGAACTAGCGGAACCGCAGAATAGCAATACTGACTGGCAGCCAAGCAGCTATCAAAGCACTTAAATCTCACCAAGTCACATCGAAACTGGTGATGGAGTGCATTGATAAGCTGAACATCCTAGGGCAACTCAATCAGGTGCGGATTCTATGGATTCCGGGACACGTAGAGATTTATGGAAACGAAATGGCAGATAAACTTGCCAGGAAAGGAGCATCATCTCCATTTGTAGGGCCCGAACCATTCTGTGGAGTTGGATCGGGTAACATCTCCCTAGGAGAAATACTCTAAGTCCATGAAGGGGCACAATGGATCTTATAAGTCGCAGTGCTACATCCCCCCAACAATAATAATAATAATAACCCGGAGGAGCGTGAAGAGTATTACATCTTTGGCATAGTCGTTGATAGCCTTCTTTCTGGTTTTTATTTCCTTCTAGTTTTTTATCATCATTTTTTTTTCACTCTTTTCAAAAGTTTTTACAATGGCTTTTATAGTCTTTTTCAATAATATATTTTGTTTTATTACGTTTTCATTATATTTTTATATAAAATTTTAAATTATGTACTTGTTTTTGTTTTTGTGAGTGTAGTTGTTGTTATTTTCATTATAGTTATTATTTTTATAGAAAAATCATAGTTTTTACTTCATTTCTTTCTTTTTGTTTTTTATCAACAATTTCTTCTTATTTTTTTTTGCTATGATTTTTTCTCAATCCTGTTTTTTTTTAATTGTCTCAGATTTAAATTTTTCAAACTTACATATCTTTTTTTATAGCTTCTTTTCGGAAAAAAGAAAAATTGTCCTATCCCGACTGCGCCAGTTATATAATTATCTGATATATTCCAGTTTATTGTTTCACTTCATTTTGGATTTGGTATTAAAAAAATATAATTTTTGTTTCTAATTTTAAGTTTTTATTTTAGTTTTTTCATTTCAATTTTTCTTTAAACTTTGAACCACACAGAAGAACGCGCTTTGATGTGGTCCGATCCTTTATCATTCATTTTCAAGACTACTCTTACATTTTTTACATTCCTATTTTTATACATTGTTTCTATTTCGGACTAGCTGAAGTGCAAACGGTAACATCTGCCGATTATGCTGTTATCAAAAAACTTCTATTTTTACGAAAACAAGAACAGCATAATTGTTTATTCCGTTTGTACTTGAACTTGAAAAATATAAGAGTAAACGATAAAGATCGTAATTTTAGATAAGAGAATGAGTTATACCCTACTTATGTGTACAGTATGTAACTTATATGATAACATGTTACATTAGTGATACCCTATTTAGGTATACAGCAGATGAAAATATGTAACTCACACGACCTATAAAAGTTGTCGCAAAAAAAGTGCATCACTCCTGCGATTCAAAATCAATTGCGGAAGACTTGAAAAAAAAAAATAAAATAATAAACAAAATAAAATGGAAAACTAAGGAGGCTCCTGACATGTTTTTTTTAAGAAGATGTTAAAAAGATCCATGAAATCTAAACTATTTTGAATTCAGATATAAAGATCGAGTCAGTTAGATTACCAAATCTGATACCGCAATGTAAATTTTACCAGTCTTACTGCCATACCCAAAATTACTGTGTCAAGCAGCCAAGATGCGTAAAGTGTGCTGGTAATCACAAAAGTGTTTAAAGTGTTCAAAAAAAAAAATATTCAGAATAAATGGTTGAACTCAGAACGAATTTCAATCCTATAAAAAATCAACAATCTAGTGCTGGGTCTGAAAAAAAAATTTCTTACGCACAAGCTTTGAATCACAAACTCAAAGATACTGCCATTGGTCCAGTTGATCCACTATCTCAAATTCTACGAAAAATGAATGAGCAAATAGAATTTAATGAATTGCTTGATAAACGTCTATCTAAGCTTGAGACACACTTTGCAGCATCCAAAAATGTCTGAGATACTACTCATATCAGAAAACGTTGATATTTGTATGATAGCTGAAACACACTTTACAACGAAATCATACATGAAAATAAATAATTACGAAACTTAAATGCAATTTACACCAAAGTTCATTACGTTGATGGGGTTTTTCGTTCACACCGGATATTTTGCATCATGAACAGCTGTTTTTTGTTTTGGTTATACACACACGTGGAACTTGCGAGCACGTTGGTTAAATAGAAACTAAAAATTTGTGAAAAATACATGATTTAGAACATTTTGCAACATATGCAAATAGTTCTTGCAATTCCCTTTTTCATTCCTGATACTTATTTTATTAAATTCTTTTAAAAAAATTGACAATTTATGGTTTACTTAACAATGTTTTGTGCCATCAGCTGCTGTTTAGTGATGCCACAGGCGGTAAATCATAAAAAAAATTTGGAAGCACTAGGAAAAACTTGGCGACACTGTCAGAAAATGTCTAGATCATTAATTTTTATATCAAGGCACATCAGTTCTTTATGCGACTATTGATCCCCATCACATTCTACAACAAAAACCCCTGAATTACGTCATTTTCTTGTGGTTGTTGTCGGATCTGATACGTATCAGTAGGTACATCAATGTTGATGTGCATTTGCTTTGGTGTAAATTGCATATTACCATGCAATTCACCCAAGCAACTGTGCTCGAGGCGGAAGTGCTATAATTATAAAAAATAACATTAAACATTTTGAAGAAGAAAAGCTGATAACAGATGAGTTTTAAGCAACCACAGTAATCAATACTCGGTATCCAAAATACATAAGAGAAATAATTTCATTGAAACGCCAACTAAGAAGGAAGTGGCACCAAACCCGAGCACCATTAGATGAAACTATTCTAAACAAAACAACTAAAGATCTTAATTGCATTATGAAGAAATTTAAAAATGAGACTTTCTCCCGCTAATTACATTCGTTATCAACTGAACGATGTACAGACTACTCGTTATGGAAATGTACTAAGCGTTCCAAAAGACCACAATTCAATGTCCTGCTATCAAAGCAAATGATGGAAAATGGGCAAATACCAATACGAAAAAAGCGGAAGTCTTCGCAGAATATTTTGGAGACGTATTTACTCCATATGAAATGCCCTCTGATGACGAGAATGTTATTGTCGCTCAAGAATTCGAAAATATTCCATATGTCACATGCGCTAACTTAAGTAAAGAGATCAACTGGCTCAAGAATAAAAATGGGTGTGGTTGTGTTGTGGACACGGCCGTCTGTTTTGCGTGGATATAATTATTTTTAACTAAAAACTCCTTCGGATTTTCATGTTTTATTTGTGATGGCTAAATTTCTTTTCTCAGGCTCAGGATTAAGTAAACAAATAATTACTGTATTATAATTTTATAAATAATTGGTCTGTGATAAGAAAAATACAAATGGAAGTATACACACCAGAGCGGGGGTGCTACTACAAGGCAATGTCGCTGATTGGCTTTAACTTGGCGAAGTCCAGTACTATCCTTGTGTGTACACCCCAAGCAGCTCGCAGCCTCCACGCGGCGCTTCTGGACGATGACCAATCTGACACCCGTCAGTTGGTTAGCTAATGCGAGAAGGCGTAAAATCCAGGCGCGACGGTTCCCAAAATGGGCGGCTTCCTGGTCAGCGTCTGTTCCCATGTCAGGGGCGGCTGTAATATACCTGGCTGAAGGTAAACGGCTATGGGTAGGATCCCAGACAGAAAAACAAATATGGAAGTGGAAGGAAATACGATTGTTACGGTGCAAGGTGTCGGAAACCTAGTACCGGCGGCTATGGTGGGTGAGAAAGCGGGCCCCCAGTCGTCGAGATCCTATGACCGCAGTGATACAGGAGTGGACAACTTGGCTCCTGTATCATCTAATGTTACAAGTTTAATTGATCACCTAACAGTCCCCGATCCGTTTCGGAGAAGCACAAAAACTCCGCGTTCTCCGATCGAAATAGGGCAGACAGCGGGACAAACGTCGGTACCGTCTACCGTGGAAGAGGAAAGTAGTGTCCAAGATCCGTTGGATGCAGGTGGGTCTTCCAGCCCACAGCTACTAAGCCCGCAAGCCAAAAGGCGGAACACAAGCGAGGATGAACTCGATTCCTTCAAACAGCTTGGCTGCAAAATTAAGGAGTTGATTGCAATGATGGACAATGGGAAACGAAGAACGGTCCATCAGCCTATGAGGGAAGCAATCGGTAGCATCAGCCGACTGTATCTGATGGCAGTCCAGGATATGGCTGTTGACTGCGGAACCGCAGCAGTAGGAAATACGAGGGAAAAGTTCGCGCAGACAACGCCGGGCTTATGTGGAGCAACCGCTCCCATGTTGCCACTGCCACTGGGTGAATCAACCCCACAGCGCCACTGTGACATCACGGATATCCCACCCGGCCTACGGGTGAAAGTTGGTCCAATGAAAGCAAAGCTATCCGAGGGGCTACCTGGAGGAAACACTAAAGGAGAAAAAAAGCAGCCCTCTTTGAAAGGAGGGCAAAGTGCACCGAAGCCGCCGCTAGTTGAGAAGGGCAAGAAGGAAAGCGGGAAGAATGCAGAGGTCAGGAGGACCAAACCTGACAAGGAGTGGACAGAGGTACGACGTAAGTCACGGAAGAAGAAGGAAACGGAGAAGACACAGCGGATGCGCCCTGATGCCATCGTTATCTCCAAGCGAGGTGATGCAACCTATGCCGACATGCTTAGGCTGATTAAACAGCAGCCAGAACTGGAGGATTTCGGCACGAAGGTTAACAAAATAAGGAAAACCCGCAAAGGAGAGCTTCTGCTGGAGCTAAAAGGAGGAGGCAAAACCAGAGCAAGGGAATATGAAGGAGCCTTAATTAAAGCTTTGGAGGAAAAAGCTTCAGTTAAGACTCTTTGTCAGCAAACATTGGTGGAATGTTGGGACCTGGACGAAGTCACCACACGAGAGGAGGTGTGCGAAGCCATACGCACTCAAATTCCAGCCCTCAGTAACATGGAGGCGTCAGCGGTTAAGTCTATGCGTAGGGCAAGATATGGGACTCAAACTGCCACTATTGAGCTCCCTGCTGCTGAAGCCAAACTGATTATGGATGCGGGACATATACGAGTTGGATGGGTTCGGTGCAGGATACGCGGTAATATCGCACCGATCAGATGTTATCGCTGCCTCAACTACGGGCATGTCTCCCACCAATGCGAAAGCACGGTGGATCGCACAGGCGAATGCTTACGTTGCGGCAAAAAAGGTCACATAGCCAGAGGTTGCCAAGCAGCACCGAAGTGCTCAATATGTGAAGACGGGGACAAAAATCACGCTACAGGCTGTTTCCAGTGTCCTATGTATAAAAGAGCGATGTTGCAGCTAAGCAAAAATGGTTAAGGTGATCCAAATCAACCTTAATCACTGCAGGGCCGCCCAGGATCTATTGTATCAGACCATTACTGAAAGGCGCATTGATGTTGCAGTCGTATGTGAACCTTACCGTGTACCTCAGGCGAATAACACGTGGGTAACTGATCAGACGGGAGGGGCCGCAATCTGGGCCTGTGGCCAACTCCCAATAGAATCCAGTGGCCCAACGACCAACAAGGGATTTGCCTATGCCAGAGTTAAGGGGATCCACATTTTCAGTTGCTACGCACCACCAAGTGACGACCTAGCAACTTTCAATGAGTTCCTCGACGTTCTTGTATACAATGCTCGCGGAAAATCCCCTCTTCTAATTGCTGGGGACTTCAACGCTTGGGCTATTGAATGGGGAAGCACCAGAACTAATGCTAGAGGTTCGGCTATCTTGGAGGCATTTGCCGCCTTAGACATCACTCTCCTCAATACGGGTAACAAGGTGACTTTCCAGAATAGCCGCGGAGAGTCATTCATTGACATTAGTTTTGCCAGTAGGTCTCTTGCCCACCTCTCAAAATGGGAAGTACTAGATGTCCTCACACTCAGCGATCACAATGCAATCGAAATAAACACCACGAATGCATGTCCTCGCCGTAGCTGTAGACCAAGCGCGAAAGCTCAAAAGAACGGATGGAAAGTAGGCATGCTAGACATATCCATGCTAGACTACATGCTGGAAGGAGTTAACTTGCAGGGATCTGCACAGCAACAAGTTAAGGGCCTAATGAAAGCTGTTACTGATGCATGCGATGCCTCAATGCCCAGAAAAGGAAGAAATAATCGGCATACACCAAATTATTGGTGGAATGCTGAGATAGCGCAGCTAAGAAGGGAGTGCATCAGATGTAGAAGGCAAGCACAAAGAGCAAGGGGATCAGAAAATTTTGTACGTCGGCAGGCCGAATACAAGGCGAAACGTGCTGAGTTGCGGAAATCCATCCAAAGGAGTAAAAGCATACACTTCCAGGACCTATGTGAAGACCTCAACAACAACCCTTGGGGAGGAGCTTACAAACTTGTCAAACGACGCCTGGGAGGAGTCGCCGGCCCAGCGCCGATCGGTGCAGCGACTATGTTAGATATTGTGCGAAACCTCTTCCCACAACATGAGCGCACACATTGGACAAGGGAAGCTGTCTTGGAGCCCATTCCCACAATTACGGCAGATGAGCTTCTGGACGCCTCCAAAAAAACAGGCAGCAAGAAGACCCCTGGCTTGGATGGAATTCCCAACAGTGTCCTAAAACATGCAATACAGAGGAATACAGACGTATTCCTTAGAGTGTTGAATACATGTCTGGAAGAGGGTATTTTTCCCTCTTGCTGGAAGCGGCAGAGATTGGTGCTGATACCGAAAGGTAACAAGCCGCCGGATCAGCCATCATCATATAGGCCGTTGTGTATGCTGGACACAATGGGTAAGATACTGGAGCGTATCATATGTCGGCGCCTCGAATTGGTCACAGAGGGTCCGAATGGACTACACAAAAACCAGTATGGTTTCAGGAAGGACAGGAGTACCATCGATGCAGTAAGCAGAGTCCGTGATATCGCTCTGAATGCAATCGCTGGTGAACGATGGCTCTGGGGCACAAAACAGTATTGCGCTGTAGTTACCCTGGATATTAAAAATGCGTTCAACTCGGCAAGATGGTACAATATAGTACGCTCCTTGGAGAATCTCCGTGTACCAAAGTACCTTCTTAGAATGGTGATGTCATACTTGAGCAATCGAACGCTTCTTTATGACACAGAAAACGGCCCACAAAGGTACAACACTACTGCTGGTGTACCGCAGGGATCTGTGCTCGGTCCAATTTTATGGAATGCGATGTACGACGGAGTGTTTAGCGTGTCTCTACCAGCTGAAGTAGAGATAATTGGCTACGCAGATGACATTGCAGTAGTCGCAGTGGCAAAGACGCTCCCGGAACTCCAGGAGAAATGCAACTCATCCGTGGTAAATATCAAAAATTGGCTCTGGCAGACTGGTCTAGAGTTAGCGGACCATAAAACTGAGCTAGTTTTAATCAGCAGCAGGAAGAAACTTGAAACCCTAAGCATACGAGTCGGGGCACAAGACATAACGTCCGCACCTTTCATTAGGTATTTAGGGGTCCTACTGGATTGTCGTCTCAACTTCAGGGATCACCTCAAATTCTCAAGCGAGAAAGCGTCAAAGACCTACGCAGCCCTAGCAAGGCTTATGCCGAACGTTGGAGGGCCCAGACAACCAGTGCGTGAGCTGCTTGCGGCAGTCAGCAAATCGATCATCCGATACGCTGCACCAGTGTGGTCCTGTGCAACGAAACATAAATCATACATTAAAGGAGCTGCTTCCGTGTATCGACTAAACTCGATAAGGGTATGTTGCGCGTTCCGAACGGTTTCAGATGACGCAATAAGCGTCATTGCAAACTGTAAACCGGTGGACATGGACATTAATGAGTTGGCGGCGATATATGCTTCGAGACGGGCAGAGTCTGCCACACATGATCAGAGTGACACACTAACTGCCTCCTGGCAGGAGCGTTGGCAAAGCTCAACCAAGGGTCGTTGGACGTTTGAATTAATACCCAACATCAGAGTCTGGGTGGCCCGAAAACATGGAACTCTGAATTACCACCTCACGCAGTTCCTCACAGGGCATGGCTGTTTTCGGGAGTACCTGCACAGATTTAAACATGCAGATGACCCGCATTGCCTGTACTGCACAAACCAGCCGGAAAATGCTCGCCATGTTCTCATGGAGTGTACCCGATTTGTGCATCTTAGAGAGTTAATCACGTCAGAGGTAGGTGAGAACCTTACACCAAATGGCGTGATTAACTTTATGCTAAAGGATGAAGACTCCTGGAACAAAGCCTGCAGCATAATCGTTGCTATAATGCAACAGGTCCGCAGAGATGAAGAAATAAATAGAAGAGTGGTCTAACCTAGCTCTCCCTGGCGAAGTAATGCCTCTATTGGCAGTCCCGCCAGGGTTGAAAAAAGAGCCAGCGTAGGCCGGGGGTGGTTTTAGTACGTAGGCATCACATGAGACTGTTTGTCCGGTGAATCGTGCATGCTAGTAGGTCGGTCTGCTAGCATCTTTAGAAGATTTACACCTCCATGGCGAATCCAAAAAAAAAAAAAAAAAAAAACACCAGAGCATTAATTTGAAGATACCATTAACTTTTACTTTTACAAGACAGACACCACCCATCTTTGGGTTTTTGATCTGTAAATTCATCTCGAATATGTTAATGTTAATTTTGTTGCAATCAGTGAAGCTATTCATATAGCGATATATGGCTAAATAAACTCGTCTTGTCGAGCTGACCAAGAATATATGCACTTATATACTTTATGAGGCCTCCGATGTCTCCTTTTGTGTGAATGAGAGCTGAGCACGCTTAACCAAAGAAAAAGAGTTACAAGAATGAGCACGTTGCTACTGCATTCATACACATTAGATCTCAATTACCTAATCACTTAATTTCAAACAACAAATATATAGTAAATAAGTAAAAATGAAATGATTAAGTTTTATAATCATAATGATGATAATGAACAACAAATTTTTTTTTTTTGTAAACATGTATGCATTTTTATTGAGCTACTACCAATCAAGGTGCAAATACCTTATGAGGTAAGATGTAGTGATCGCCAAGGAATATTAATTTACAGTATTATTTGTATTTACAATATTTACAATGGAGTAATTGATAAGTAATAAGTGATTAAAGTGACGTCTTTTCAATTGCTGTATTGGGGTGGAGTGAACAAGTTTCCTTGCCAGTGTAATCCTGTGGTTCCTCACTCTATCACTGTACCGACTTGAATGGAAATTGATTGACTATCAACATAGGCTGCGTCTAGATCGTGGTGAATGCGACTGTTCCTAACATACCAAGGGCAGCCAGTGATTGTGCACATATTTGAATTCCATATCTCCATATCAGCGCGACAACTTAACAATAGACTGTCCTCTTATTCTGCAGCGACAGGCTGCTTCTTCTACATAGAAGCCAAAGGAAGCGACGCAGTCTGCTTCTACAAGTCGCTACTGTGATTTGTACATGTTTTCGAAAAGTGAGCCGCCTATCCAGGATTAGACCCAGGTATTTGCCTTCAGATTTTTGCTCCAGGTTCATTCCATTGAGGACAAAGCGTGGGGGAAGTCGTCTTTTAACACGCTTCCCTGGGGCACGCCTGCACCCATAGGGTGTGGGGATGACTGTGTCGCCCTTACTTATACCCTGAAGGAACGACCATACAAGTAGGACCGTATCAGAGCAATGTAGTGCGAGGGTAGAGTGGCTTTGATCTTTTGCAGTAGCCCCTGATGCCACACGCGGTCAAGGCCTGAGCGACGTCGAGGAAGACTGCATTACAAAACATTTTTCCATCTAATGCCTTCAATATATGTTTGGTGTTGCTGTGCATCTGTTCCACAGTACCATGTCCTGCTCGAAAACCGAATTGGTGATTGGAACAAAAAGTAAAGCAACAAGAAAAAACATAAAGCAAACCCATTTTTCCTATCATAAATTTTTTAGGTTTACCCCCCTCAAAAATATAGACGTCAAAAAGTCACCTGATTACGAGCTTATCACTGCTGAGGTACTGAAACAACTTCCAAATGAAAGTGTGGAACAGTTAACAAATATAATCAACGCGTCGTTTAGGTTACGTTATGTGTCAATGTATTGGAAAACAGCAGAGGTTATTGTGCTCCAAAAACCTGGTAAACCAACTCAAGAAGTATCATCATACAGGCCCATATAACTTCTACCCACAGTATCAAAATTATTTGAAATGCTCCTTGTCAGACGACTTAACGCAATAATAGAACGTAAAAAATTGATTCCATATCATCAGTTATTGTTTTGCAACTCAAGCAGTGCAGACGTGTTTAGTGCATAGAACATTATTTAATACAAAAAAAAAAAAACAAAATTATTTTAAATAAGTGAAATACAGAAGTGATAGATGAGCTCTGCTCGTCAAAACAGTCAAAAGCCACCAATAAATACACAAAGAAACGCTTATTTATCGATTGTCTCTATGGATTGCAGCAACAAAAATAAAGATTCCTTGCTTAGCACAAAGTTGCCTGAGAATAGAGCAAGATCTAGCTCTCCTGCTCTAAGCTCTAATAGCGCAAGCAGCAGACATTCTATACCGTGGAGCGCCCAGTGCCCATCCCTGCAAACTCCCTTTGGCACAATCGCAGCAACTGCTGCTTCTGTAGCAACAACAAACAAAACACAAAGTACAACCTATACAAGTACAGCTAATACTGCATCATCATCTACAGCAATATACTCATCGATCGCGTCATCGCATGCAGTTAATACAACACCTACAAATACCCAAACATTTAACCGCAACAATAGCAATGCGTCCAATCAGGCATCGAACGCATCATCGGCTAGTTCTACAGCTAAACCAACAACAAAAGCACCCACGCAACTACAAAGTGCCAATTACAAGAGAAACCGTACAACGCAATCACCTGAAAGTCTGACCGAACAATATCAAAAAGCAGCGTAGCAATGTATAAAAAACGGTACTGACTAAAGTACAAGAAAACTGTTCAAGCACAAATAAGAGGCAGCGATTGAATAAACATACAACTGTTTCTAATGCTGACAGTTACTATACTAATTATTATCGTCCGCTTACAACTATCATGGCCAGTGAAACCACCGTAGACGATCCATTAACAGATCAAGCAGTAGATGACTCGGTACCTTCAGCCACACCAAATATAAAAATTCCTCCTATTACAGTGCTAAAGAAAAGCGCTAAATACATACATGATATGTTTAAGGAATTAAATATAAATACATACTACGTTAAAACTATATCTATTGGCATCAAAGTAATTGTCAAGAGCATTGATTGTTTCAATACTGTTTATGACCGTCTTAAAATCGACAATTGTGAGTTCTTCTCTTATGAGAACAGAGAAACAAAGCCATATAAAGCCTTCCTCTCTGGTCTCGACAAATTACCCAATGATGAGGCTAAATCAATATTAATATCTCATGCTCTAAAATGCACTGATGTTAAAACAATTGAAAAGAGTACTAACTCAGGTCTAAAAATACTATTATATGTGGTGTTCTTCGAAAATAGAACAATTACCTTAAAGCAACTGAAACAAAATTATTCCTATATATATGACACAAAAGTGAGATGGGAATATAAAACTAAATCCTTGAATAAGGTAACCCAATGTTACAATTGCCAACTCTTCGGCCACGGATCTAATACCTGTAATGTGAAAACCTCTTGCGCTAATTGTGCAGGTCAACATCATACAACTGCCTCACAGTGCGGCCGATTCCCAAAAAGCTGGCCAAAAGGCGAAAAAAAAAGTTTCTAGATAGAGTTTTTTTGTATTTGGGTTGGCCACAGTAATGCCTTGAGTAGTGAAAACCGTTCATAGCAACGTCCTATACCCTAAGTATCCTCTGTATTTTCAGTCGCAACGTGGCCTTCGTTTGAGCATCGTATTACTGTCGATGAATAGTGAAAGTTGTACACATGTGAAAGATTTTGTAATGAAGTAAATTGAACAAAACCAAATGGAATCATCTTCGGAAGGTTAGTAAAATACGAGAAATCTTTAGTACATATCAATACCTCGACACAAAATGTTTAGCTGCAGCAATACTTAGATACATTTTTTGCAATTTTTTTTATAAAATTTGAGTTTTCAAACAGTATAGTAATACAACGCCGTCATATGCGGCCTTGAAACCTATTAGAGGCTTGGCTTTTATGCTATTTCTTGTGCACAAGAAATAAATACGAAGAGTGTACACGAATTATGTCAATCTTTTCATTTTATCAGATTTCTGTTATTACTAAATGTTTGTGTAATATATTTATTTAGTCTGACTGTAATTATTGAATAGTAACAAAAAAAAGGTACAGGAAGAAACTTGAAAACTGTTTGTATTGCCTTTTATTGGACCCGTCATTTTGAATTTCGTAATTCTGCTGGAAAGGGGTGGATTTTCAAAATTTTAAGATCAAATTCGTAATCAGCGACCCCGAAAACATGTATATTGACATGTATCTTGATTATGTTCTAGAATATACGCTATTGCACGTGAGGGGGTGGCCAATAGGGGTGGAAGAGGGTGAATTTTCAAATTTTTAAAATCAAATTCGTAATCAGCGATCCCGAAAATTCCGAGTAAGAAATTTTGAATCAATTACTTGATTTTTTGAGTTTTGGCCAGCTTTTCGGGAATCGGCCGCACTGTTTGCCTGTACGTCACCAACCATGGCTCGTTGTGCTAATTGCAATGGTGAACATAGATCTACTGATCCTAACTGTCCATGCCGTTCTTCGTATCTATCTCTTCTTCGAAGTCGTATAACCAACAAGTCTCACGTCAACAGACCATAGAGGAATAATCATCACGACACCAAGAGTAGCAGAAACGGAATGCACAATAATGGTAACTATGGATTGGAGTATCCGACCTTAACGAGCAATACAGCAAGACATAGCTTACACACGCCACGCATTATATCTTCTGCTATTGAATTGAAAGACAACATCCCATCCAGCAGCAACAATGCTCCACAAATGCTTGACTACAGGAATGCCCTACTGAATTCTTCAACGCAATCAACGAATGATCTCTTTACCATCGATGAAATTAATTCACTCATCACTGAACTGCTTCAAAAATTGAGGAACAATTTAATATCATTACTCAGTTAGCTTGTAAATACCTTTATGCAGCTAAGTAATAACCATCTTAATAGCATGGCATGGAATTCACGTGCCGTCCATTTCAAAAAAGCAGAACTAGCAAATTTCTTGACCCACAACAATATCCATGTGTGTTTACTGAGTGAAACTTGGTTAACAAATAATGATCGGTTCATACTTCCAAATTATACAGTTTATAGGAAAGACCGCACTGCAAATGGGGAGGCGGCGTAGCTTTGGCAATAACTAATAATTAAAATAATTCCTTTGTTAATACGCTTTTAATTGGAAACGTTGGTGTAGAAGTTATTATTGACTCGCAAAGTTGTATCAAAATATTTTCAATATACTTTCCAGGAGCATCGGCGAAATTACTCGACTATTCTTGCATTCTGGTAAACGACAAGTCACACCATAGAAGCTTATCCAAGGCAGATTTGGTAAAGTTCTCACGAGTAAACGGTCAGTATTTATTAGGTGGTGATTTCAATTGCAGGAATAGGCTATGGAACTGCAGTAGAACAAACTGTTGGGGAATATACTTTATGAAATGTCCTATATTGACAAATTTTCAATACTGTACCCCAGAGACCCTACATATATTCCATTTAACTACAAGGCAAAACCCTCAACACTAGACCTCTTCATTTCTAACTCTCCAAACTTGATGACTGAACCATTAGCCATTAATGATCTCACATCAGACAACCTTCCTGTTATCATCAAAGTAAATGCTAAACCATGTGTAACAGAAAATACTTTCTCAGTTTATTCTAGAGCTAACTGGAAAATTTTCAAGGAAACCCTGAACCCTAATTTTAGGCATATGCAGCATGATTTTATTGCTCCTCCTACTATAGAGCTGATAGATAAAATGGTAGACTTAATTAAAACGGAAGTAACTGCTGCACTTGAAATTGCAGTTCCAAGAAAAACATATAAGCAACTCTGCAAAAAGTTACCTTACCATATCTCTGAGCTCATTAAAATAAGAAATATAGTGAATAGACGTTGGATAAGAACAAGGTAACCTATATAAAAAGCTCAGTTAAGTCACCTTAAACATCAAATAAGATGTCAAATCCATGCTCATAACAACAGTACTTGGAACAATAAGCTTGCGAACATAGATAAAAATTCCAAAAGTTTCTGGAAAATAACTAAATTAAATAAAAACAAAAATGTCTTTATTCCAAGCTTTCAATACAATGACAAAACATATTCTACTCGACAAGAAAAAGCCAATATACTTGGAGAAATATTTCAAGAAAAACATAAAATTACGGACTCTCTTTCTGATAGTGAAACCATTAGAACGATCAAGTGTTCCATCAGTGATCTTGATAACCATCGATCATTTGATGTGCCTTCTGTATCAACTAATGATATTAAGAATATTATCTTCTTGCGTGAGATGAAGAAATCTCCAGGTCCAGACAATCTTCCAAATATATGTGTAAAAAACCTCCCACTTAATGTAATCCGTTTTCTCTCACTTATCTTTAATTATTCACTTCAAATTGGTTATTTTCCCCAATCGTGGAAAGTTGCAAAAATCATACCCATTTCCAAACCTGGAAAACCACCAGATTCACCTGAGAACTACCGACCCATCAGCTTGTTATGTTGCTTTTCGAAAATATTTGAAAAAATCTTGAAGGCAAGACTTAACTCTCATCTCGAAACAAATTCGATTATACCTTCAACTCAATTTGGTTTTCGGTCGCATTTAAGTTGCATAAACCCTCTTCTAAAGCTCAAAAAATTTATAAAACAAAATTTGCAATATAGAAAATCAGTCGAATTGGTTGCCTTAGATATACAAGCAGCTTTTGATACAGTATGGCATGATGGTTTAATACATAAGCTAATGGTTACGAATACACCTATCTACTTAACAAAAATTGTTCAAAGCTTCGTCACAAACAGACACTTTTTTATTGAATTAAATGGCATTCAATCGGATACTAAAACCATTAGTGCTGGGGTACTCCAAGGATCGGTCTTAGGACCGATATATTATATAACTTATATATCCATGATGTACCTGTATTTAACAACTGCACTGTTTCTATCTTTGCCGACGATACTGCGCTTTATTGTGCAGGTACAAATTACATAGGCATACACACCACCCTCCAAAGCTCGTTGACTGAACTAAATTTATACTATAAAAAATGGAAAATCATGCTAAATGTCAATAAGACTAATGCTATTTTCTTCACAAGAAAAAGGAAAAGTGAATATTTGCCAAAAGGTAATCTAAACTGCAACAATACTGACATCCCTTGGTTAAATAGCATACGATATCTTGGCTTACATTTAGATAGGAAACTTACTTTTAATGTTCATATCGGGAAAACTCTGGATAAGATTAATAAAACGATATGCACACTCTATCCGATCATAAATCGTAAATCAAAACTCTCACAGCACAATAAACTCATTATCTTTAAATCAATATTCAATCCCATTTTAATGTATGGTTCACAGGTCTGGGGTGATTGTGCTATAACACATATAAAAAAACTTCAAATCGCACAGAATAAACTACTCAAATTGTTACTGAATTTACCTAGTCAATTACATCTAAAATCAAATATTCAAAAAATTGAAGAAAAAGTCTCTATTTATAACTCAATCTTTAATAATCGCAATCCACTTATATAGGGTTTACACTATGTATATAAGTTTGCGCATAACTGGTACTTGTATCTCTAGTCTATGATTAGAGCTTACAAGTCTAAAGTTAACTAACTAGTCTAAGTTAACTAACTAGTCTAAGTTAGTTAGGTCAGTTTTAAGTGTTCGTTATCTAAGGTTTTTTTCCCAATTTTCCTTAGCATAAAATGTGTACAAATATATATAACTTATTTAATAATGGAAACAATTTTTCAGTAGCTAAGTAGATTAAAAACTTGAAAACTAAACTCTGTAAAATAGGAAAGATAATTAATTATGTATGAATTTGTATTAATTATGGGTTAAATAAATAATAAAAAAAAAAAATATCATCAGTTTAGATTTCGACAGAAATACTCTACAATTGACCAAGTTCATAGCATCACGCATGTATAGAAAAAACTTTTGAACAAAAAAGAGTCTGTTCCGCCCTATTTCTTGACGTTGCAAAGGCATTTGACAAAGTTTGCTACACTGGACTGCTCAAAAAACTAAATCTGTTACTGTCGAAACACTATTGTGAAATTTTGCAGTCTTACTTATCCAATTGCTATTTCCGCATTAAACAGGATGACTCTTACTCAAGACTCAAAGAAATAAAGGCAGGAGTACCACAACGCAGTGTTCTTGGGCCACTGCTGTTCATATTGTTTACACATGAACTACCCTCTGACCCAAATTGGTCACAGCCACATCTTGCATTTGGATAACTCAATAACTGATAAGCCCAAAAAGATAAGTTTATTGTAGCACGTACGTAAACGTCTCATTTGGATAGCGTAAATGTCTTCTGAACTATGAACATTTGCTTTTGCAATAAGTGCTTCCGCACCCAATTTATTTCTATTCGTTGTTTCATATAAAGTAACTACTTAATTTTATATCTTTTCTCTTATCAACGTTCTCCATAGTTTTACTATCGACCGCATTATTTAACAATTTGAAAAAATCTTTCTCGAATTTCTTCTCGCTACTGTTCGATGATAGGTATTCAAATCAATGTAACTTTTAAGCCATGGAGATTAATTAAATCGTAAAACCCTATGTACTTTTTTCAAAACTAATCCATACAAACCACCCTTTAAATTAATGTTTTTATTAGAAAAGATTTTTGTTTTTTAACATATCGAACTGAAATTTGGATAATATAGGTTTCTGATATATATCCATCAACCGTGTAAATTTCATGATCAGGAGGGGTACCTCCCATAAAAACCCTGCTTTAAATTGATGTTCGTATTAGAAACGGTTTTTTTTGTTTTTTATCTTATCGAACTGAACACTATAAGTTACTGATCCATATTCATCAACCTTGCAAATTTCATGATCCTACGGTTACCAGAAGGGGTACCTCTCATAAAACCCAAATTAAATGAGAAACTTATAAAGAATAAAAGTACAATAAAATTGCCACTCAAACTGATGTGATGCTAAGAAATTAAAGTTGGATGCAACTCGGAGCGTGAAGAGTATTACATCTATGGCATAGCCAATGGTAGCCTTCTTTCTGGGTTTCTTTGTTGTCGAGATCTGCGATATTTTCTAATTAAAAAGAATCTATTTCCCCTTCCCTAAACCATTATATTGCATGTACGAGGGCGGTTCATTAAGTACCCGTGTTAAAAATGAAGACACCATTTTTTTCAAAAAATGTTTTTTATTTTTCAACATAGTCCCCTTTTAGAAAGATACACTTCTCCCAAACGTTCCGGCCATTTTTTTAACCCCTCCAAAAAATAGGATTTGTCGAACTCTCCAAAATACGCCTCTGTTGCGGAGATGACTTCCTCGTTTGAGATAAATTTTTTCCCGCGAGCCATTTCTTCATGTTAGGGAACAAGAAAAAGTCGCAGGGAGCCAGATCGGGTGAATACGGTAGGTGCGGCAGCGATTCATAACGCAATTCATGAGGCTTGGCGGAGACCACACCAGATGAATGTACTGGTGCGTTATCGTGATGAAACAACACCTTTTTTTCGCCAAATGCGGCCGTGTTTCCTTTAATTTTTTGTCGAAGCGGTCCAATAACTCACTGTAGTATTGTCCAGTGATCGTTCATCCTTTTTCTAAAAAATCCATGAGGATGACGCCCTTCGCATCCCAAAAAATCGTCGCCATGACCTTACCGGCCGATGGGACCGTCATTGCCTTCTTTGGTGCAGATTCACCGAGAAAAATCCATTGTTTTGATTGTTGCTTAGTTTCTGGTGTGTAATGATGAATCCAGGTTTCATCAACGGTGACAACTCGACGCAAAAAGTCCTTCGGACTTGCCCCAAACACTGCCCCAAAACACTGCTTCAAAGTTAACAGCCGCATCCGATTGTTGTCCAGCGTGAGCAATCGTGGCACCCATCGGACCGACAATTTTTTCATCGCCAACTTATCACGTAAAATATTAATTGCCGTTCCGGTTGACACACCTACGGCCTTTGCTAATTCGCGCACTTTCGTTCGTCGATCAGCAAGAATCATGTCGTGGACTTTTTCAATGATTTCCTCGGTAACCACGTCTGCCGGGCGTCCGGTCGCTCCTCATCAAAAACGGATGTCGCCCACGTTTAAATTCGTTGAAACTGTGGTCATAGATGGCGACGTGCCCCCATAAACAGCATCCAACTTTGCTTTTATCTCTTCGCATCCAAAAACAAAAAGCGAATTACTGAACGATACTGCTCTTTTTCCATCTTATATGCAATTTACACCAAAGTACATCACGTTGATGGGGTTTTTCGTTCACACCGGATATTTTGCATCACGAACAGCTGTTTTTTGTTTTGGTTATACACAGACGTGGAACTTGCGAGCACGTTGGTTAAATAAAAATTACAAGTTTGCGAAAAAACATGATTTAGAACATTTTGCAACATATGCAAATAGTTCTTGCAATTCCCTTTTTCATTCCTGATACTTATTTCATTAAATTCTTTTAAAAAAATTGACAATTTATGGTTTACTTAACAATGTTTTGTGCCATCAGCTGCTGGTTTTGATGCCACAGGCGGACAAAAACACAAAAAAAACTTGGAAGCACTAGGAAAAACTTGGCGACATTGTCAGAAAATGTCTAGAGTGACCATTATTAATTTTCAAATCAAGGCACATCAGGTCTTGATGCGACTATTGATCCCCATCACATTCTACAACAACAACCCCTGAATGACGTCATTTTCCTTGTGGTTGTTGTCGGATCTGATACGTATCAGTAGGCACATCAATGTTGATGTTAATGTGCTTTGGTAGATTGCATATTAGCGAAAATTAGGAAACACGTCTGACTCGGATGGCTGCCAAATCGAAACTTACCTATCAATTAGTCTGAAAATTGTATTAGCGTCATCTGATAGATGGAAGCACACGATGATAACACTAACTTCACTCAGGAACTTCCTCTATCGTCAAAGACGGGTACTTAATGAACAATACGAGGGGTATTGTGACATAGCCCAACCATAAAGATTGTTAGCATCTAAATGCATTAAAAATTCTGATGGTTTATAATTAGATAAATTGTCATATACTTGTTGTTGGCTTTGGCATAACGTTTGGAACATTGCACTAAACCACCTCCAATACCTGATTGTACGAAGAGGTACATATTTATATCTATCAACAGTTGTAGTTTAATTTTTGTTGATTTCAGCAGAGCATCTCATGATAAACCCGGTGATGTAAAATAATGTGCTGGATCAAGATTGTATATAGTCTTACAGATGACACGAAAATTTTGAAAAACGTCGGATAAAAGGGGTACATCTGTCTGCAAATATAATTCCATATGGTCTGGTAATGTTTTAAATCCAAACACTCTCCAAACATTTTGAGCATGTTGATCTAAACTACATTCTTGATCAGTGAGATAGTTAAAGTATTTCTCATCAGGTGGTAGTTCTTCGTCTTGTAGACGTTTAATTGAGTCTAGATAATCATAAGGAAAAACACCCATTCGACGAACCAACTCAAGTTGATTGTTGTGTGGAAAAAAACTTCTTACTATACATAACTGATCAATACTCAAATTATTGGCTAACTTTTCTAAGCTTGTCGCATAAAACAAAACGAGTCTAAGAATCGTACTTCGGAAATATTTTCTTGTTTTGACAAGTGTGTGTACTTTGAAATAGATTGATTTGACAAGTATATGCGCTTTGAAAAAGAAATGTACAATTCTTTATTCAGAGGTAAAACTTTTATGTCTCTCTCAATCTATGATATTTCTCTAACAAATAGATGCGCATCATAGAGCGAAAAGTTATGAAAAAATACTGGTACAAAGTGGGGAATTTTATAATTCAAATTGCAAGTGATATGAGCTGCAACTCTATACCTTCCACTTAGGTGACAATGATCTCTTTCTCTATCATTGCCTAATGGGTTACCACAAACGTGACAAGGAATAGTTGGCTGGAACTCTCTTTCTTCTTCCCTTGTGATGGTCATTGGAACAATGCTATTCAAGTAATCGTTATATATTCGTGAAATATTCTCAAAAAGAGCTAGCAAAAATTGTAAAACTGTATTTTCACCTGTTTCAAGCATAAATTTTTTGAGAGTTGAATCATGAGCACATTTTATATAATATGCAAAGGCAACAGGTTAGAGAGCATTTCTAACGTTTGTAATTTTTGGGTCTCTATAGGTTCAAGAATGCATTCAAAATCGGCATAAATAGTAAATGGTACATCTAAACTACGCTGATAATTTTTATATTCTAAAATAGACTTATCTTCATCCGGTAGAATCGTTACCATTTTTCCATATTCCATCTTGTGTTCTTCATTCCTCCTCTCGTTATGTGTATATGCCAAACGTGTATTACAAAAGAATAGTTTATGACCATCTCTCGTAAGATTCTGACCCACAAGTCTAAAAAGAAGAAGGAATATGTTTTATTATTGTATTTATTTTTTTTTTTAATTTCATGCTTGATATTTACCTTGACAAATTCTTTATCCAAACAAAGTGTGTGTTTCCCACCTCCTTCTCCTCCAACAACATCAGACTTATATGGAAAGGTTTCTCATCACTAGTCGGGTATAGTGAACCTATGATTCCACCAGCCTCCTTATTGTATCCAAAGACATTGATGCTGATGATCGGATTAGTTCTTCAAATTTCTTAACGGATTTCAGTTTCATTGGAAACACCAAATTTGAAAAATCAAGTATCAAATTCTCATTTATTTCAATTTCTGAGATCTCAATATTTTCAATATTATAAGATGTACAACAATTATGATTTATTGATTGCGATTTTACTGCTGATATTATTGCCCATTTGAAGCAATAATTATCATTATTATGAACATTAATGATGGCCTTCTTTAGTTTAAGACGACGCGGTAAATTAATAAAACTCCCCACTTTCAGAGGCGAGTATTTGTTTATTTTAATTTCAAGATTCAAGGATTTGGTGAGTGCCCAACCGCTGTCTTTTTCTTGACACTCTGACATTTTTTTTATTATCTGCCCAGAGTGATTCTCAAAAACATTCTTGATATCTGTTACTGACGTAATGATTTACATTCTGCTTTGATGCGAGAAATTTTTTTCTATTTCATCATCTGCCGTTTGTTTCCAATATTTGCTCGATAGAATAAAATTAGTCTTATAAGTAGTAAGCTCTACAAGATTTTCTTCCATCAATGGAATCAAGAACTTAGAGGCTTCATCAAAGAACTTCTCTGGTACCAATAGCTCTCTCTTATTTTGTGGAATGTATAGACCTTATAGTGGTTTCATACTGAGCATCCACATCCGCATTCACAGAAAGTGTTCACATTGCATTTTGCATTTTCAAAACAGTTGTTTTTTGTTTTGGTTATACCCACACGTGGAACTTTGGCTAAATTGAAACAAAAAAATTGTGAAAAATACGTGATTTAGAACATTTTGCAATGTATGCAAATAGTTCTTTCAGTTCCCTTTTTCATTCCTGATACTTATTTTATTAAAATCATTTAAAAAATGTTGGCTCGTAACAAAAAAAAAGAGAAAGAAAATCGAAAATGACCTAAAAAAACCAACAATTACCCAGTAATGGGTAGAGTGACCAATTTCACAACCAGCATTTTAGTTGCATTCTTATGTAATGTACATTTTCTACTACAACAAAAACTACAAAAACTACAAAAATTACGTTATTTCCCCCTGTTGTTGGTGTTGACGAATGTAGCATTCTATGCAGCATTCGAGAAATGTACATTGGATGCTCAGTGTGAAATGGGTATTAAAATGTTTTTCAATATCATTTGTAGCTACTTCACCTGCATTGAAATACTTCTTCATCTTTTTGTCTACATTTAAACTTTCTTTCCGTGCATCACATTCATATTTTTTTTTTTGCATGTTATTGCTACTAGTGCTGGTGGTACTGCTGGTGGTGGTGGTGCTGCTGCTCTCGATGTTGATCCGTTCATGATTTAGTTTTTTTTTCCACGTTTTTTATTTTTATATGCACAAAAGTTTTTATAAGTGTGCGAAAAATTTGTAATGAACGGTCGATTACTTCACAGTTAAATAACAGCTTCAATTTCCACTTACAATTATATGTACAATTTAGTCCACTCAATAATGGACTATACACTTTGATAAGATTGTTTTGCTAAAAATCAAAATCCATGTCAGTGTCAACGCACATTCCATAAACCAAAATCAAAGTGAATGTCAATGTCAACGCACATGCCATCAATATTCAAGATTTAAACATAAACAGTTGTTTTGTTTTTTTTGTGTTTAACTTTTAATTTTTCTGTTGACCCCTCTCTTTCTGCGTATCTTTTAAAGGCGCCTGGCTAGTTCGTTTGGATGATTTACCAACCTATCAATATAGTCCTTGGCCTGATGATTAATCACATCGCCGATTTTTGGTACATTCAAATCGTTTTCGAGGTCCGCTGTGCGCATGTACTATGGGGCCCCAGAAATTATGCGCAATGTCTTGGCCTGCAGTACTCTGACTTTGGAGATATTTGTCTTTGCTGCTATACCATACACCTGTAAGCCGTAACGCCAAGCAGGAGCAATTATTGCTTTGTAGATGTGTACCTTATTTCTTAATGACAGTTTGTTTCTACTATTTTGGAGCCAACGCAATTTTCTTATTCTCTGTCGGAGCGACTTCGTTATATTTGTGATATGAGATTTAAACATTAACCGCCTATTCAGATACACGCCCAGGTATCTATATCCCGTATGGTGTTCCAGCAGCTGCTTGCCAATGAAGACTCCCGGACAATAATCCGGCCGTAAGGCATAGTCACATTGGCAGATTTCTTTTCGTTAATGCCAATGTTCCATCTTTTTGTCCAGACTTCAAAACTATGTAGATATTGTCCGTGGGTTCATAAATGCACCTGTTTCTGGAGAGGATGGCCGTATCATCTGCAAACATTGCAATGATAAAATCCTCAGGATCCTCTAGCGGAAATTTTAAGCCATTGGGCATATCGTGCGTGAACAGGGTTATAGATTGTCGGCCCCAAAACGCTACCCTGGGGGCACCTGCGCGAATAGCCTAGATGCTAGACTCCACACCATCTAGTACCACTGTAAAAGTTCTTTTCTTGAAGTAGCTGCGTACTATTAACCATAGTTGAGGGGGTAACAGATTTTTTAGCTTACTGAGCAACCCGTCGTGCCAAACTCGATCGAAAGCCTGCTTGATGTCGAGATACGCTGCCACGACGTTCTCCTTGGCCTCAAATCCTTCGAGGATAAAGTTAACCACCCTTTTCAGTTGTTATGGAGTTCCGTGGGACTTACGAAACCCGAATTGAAATGGAGGAACTACTTCAAATCCAGTAGGCGTGTCAGCAGACAGCGCTCAAACAGCTTTGCTACAGTGGGCAGCAGACTGATTGGTCTGTACGAATCAATATGTACGGGCTCTTGCCAGCCTTATGAATCATGCAGATTCTCGCCTTCTTCCACTGTTTTGGAACATATCCCAATCTAAGCACCGAGTTGAAAATGAGGACCAAAAATATCACAGCTTTGATCGGCATAGCCTTTAGTGTATAGTTATCCAAGCCATCTTCACCTGGAGCCTTTTTTGTGTTCAACACCTTAATGTGAGCCGAGACTTCCTGTGCTGTAATGGACTAACTGGGGGGCACAATTGGCGAGCGCTATCAAGTGTCATTTGGATTTGGCGAACTCTGTATTCTGAGCTAATGTCAAATGGCTGAAAACGGGTTTCTAAGTCCTCAGCAAATGCCTCGGCTCGCTCCCTTAAGGATCTAGCCCAGGATCCGTCAGCCTTCTTCATCGGAAATTTCGGGGTCACCTGTTGTTTAAACCTTCTCGCCAGCTTCCACAAGGAGTACTGTGTGTTGTCATCGGAGGAGACATTTGCTAAAAATCGGTCATTTTCATTCTGTTTGTGAAGCACCTGCAGCTTCTTGACTCTATTCGACACTCTACGAAAGACCTTGTCCACAATAGGGTCCCGAGTTCGACAAAACTGTCTCTTAAGTCTCCTCTTAATAAGCAGCAGCGCCTCAATAGCTGGGGGAAGTCAAGTATGCACTTTTGAACCATTTGATGGATTTAAAGGGGCAGCAATGAGAGCAGCTGAGTGCACCTTATTCAGGAAAATCGAGTGGGCGTCTTCATATCTTCAGGATTTCCAAGTTTAAATTCAGTGTTTCTTCCAAATCCCGGCGAAACGCAGCTTTATCAGCTCCAGGTGACAGAAGTCGTCCTTTTATTGATTTGACCTTCGCAGCGGAGCCAAAAGAATCCACAAGGGGAAGATGATCAGAGGAGAGCCGATACTCTGTCCTGATAGACAACTCATCTGGACGCTGCCCATTATATAAGAAAAAATCAATAGCGCTGAGTGTATGTCTTATGGCATATAGGAAGTGGGTCGCTTGACCAGTTGCCAGGATTTGAGCTATCGAGTTTTGCACTACTTCTTGGAGGCAGCTACCCGGGTATCTGCTCTAAAGTTACCCCTGAATCTGCTTTTGGCGTTAAAATCTCCACCTATAAGACTAGGCTGCTAAAAAGTTCTTCAAAATCTATTGTTGACCAATTAAGATGCGGGGGGAGGTATAATGCAGAGACGATTAACTCACCCCTACTAGTTGCAAACTGGATGGTGGCCATTTGCAATTTTGTCGTCCTCACGGGGTCACATATAGAATAGCAGATTTCCTGCTTAATAAGCACCGCCGCCCCTCCTCTTGGCCTGTTGCTGGGGTGGTCTGCCTTTTGCATATTGTAGCCAGGTATAAAAATCGAGGCTTCCGTTTGCAGCCATGTCTCTGTGCAGAGCATGACGTCTATGTTATGGTCGGTGAGGAACTGCTTAAGCTCCTCAACATGCCCAGAAATCCCACGGGCATTCCACAATCCGAGGCTATTAGTGTGGTGCATCATTGTTTAGCATTCAGGAGAGTCAGGATTATACTCTTAAGGTACTGATTTGTCTCTTCTTGTTCCTTGAACCTAGCTTGCAAGGAATCAATTTTAGCCGTGAGAGCCTCAATGGCAGCCTGAAGCCCAGCGTTTGTGTTTGAGGTCAAGCTTTGATCCATTTCTAGTTGGCGCCTTTCCTGTTGCTGGAGCATAGAAGTTTCAGTATTGAGTGCATATTTGTTTTGCTTGTTTGGACTAGGTTTAGTTGGACTGTCCTTTTGAAGCACTGTGTGAAGTGAGTCAGCTAATAAAGTACCACCACGTACCATGGCTGCCGGAACAAATTGTAGCTTAGTATTCTGGTTACTGGAAGGGCCTCTCCCTCTTACAGCAGTATTGATTTTAGGTCTACGTTCATCCATTTTGGGTTTGTACACACGGCAACTCCTATACCATGCCGCATGGTTTCCTCCACAATTAATACAGCACAGCTTTTCATCTGAAGTTTCCTGACATCGGGCAGTTGGATGATCCTGAGCACACTTACCATAAATGAATGGCCTCAAACAATAGTTTTTGGTATGACCTTGGCATCTGTGGCAAAGTATAGCATTCATAGTTTTCTTAGGAATTTCAACAATTACCCTCTGACGACCAACTTGGTTGGTTTTTAAAGCATCCTTGTTATTGGCCTCACGTGCCAGATAAATGAAGAAAAAATTGTTGGGGATCAACTCCTCCTCAACTGCTTCAAGTTCCCTGTGTATAACCTTTCGGAGGCGAGTGTTAAATACATGGAGAACTTCATGTCCACGTGCTCTGAACACCTCTTTTATACGCTCAACTGGTGTAGAGCTTGCCAAATTTCTAATTATTAGCCTGAAGGTCTTTTCTTCCTTAAGCTGAAAAGTGTAATGTTGTGCATTCCTTTTTTTGATATAATTCACTAGGTTTTTATACGTTTCGGAGTTCTCTGTGTATACTCTTACCGACTCATTTCTGCCGACTTTGAGAGTGTAGTTATTTGAGCCAATTATGATATCAAGTTCTACTTCCACCTGGTTCACATTGGATACACCCTCAATGGTAATCGGTGGCAGTTTTTGCAATCTGGGTATGTTCTTCTCACTTTCAGCAGTAAAGTCAAATTCCATCTCAGCAGACAACATCTCTGCATGGGAGACTTTTCGGCTTCAGTTGGCTCTTCATTCTCCTTCTCACTTGTGATTAATGAAAATCGGTTTGTGGAAGTTGTTACTTTTTCTTGGGTGGGAGTAGCCGTTGATGTCTGGGTATTACTCAATTTCCCTTTTTTGTTGCTTTCCTTGCCATAATGGGGGTCGGTTTACGCTTATTAAAGGGGGTCTGCCATGTAGGTGGCGTCATAATACAACTTTCTTTATCGGGAGCATTATAATCTGCATCACTTACAGCCATACTTTCGGATCCTGATATAAATGGCGTGGAACATACACTACCTGTTAGTGATGTTATAACTCGTAAGTGGAGATTTTCAACGTCAGCGTACACGTAGTACTGCATGTTGTAGCAACCCAACTACTAGTTGCGATAACAGGTGCATTGATAGCCTTGTACATGATGGAGCGTATCTCAGAAGGATTTGCACTAGCAATTTTATTCATACTCTCATACTGGGACCGCGAATTCATCGGTTCTGAGGGAGGGGATGTAACGTTCTGCATTGTAACAATTAACTTTTATTTTACTTTAGTAAAGTTAATTGTTTAATCTGTTATACTGATAACAGGCACTGGCCTGTGCAAACAAATGCAAACACAAGGCAGAAACAAAACAAAAATAAATAAGCGCACCTGTGCTTAGTAACCAAGCACTATACAAATTGTTTATCGTATGCGACTGCACACCAGCTTCAGTCTTACCCAAAGGGCAATCACAAGCAAGGCAAAAACAATTACTTATTCTGTTATTGTCTTTTGTTCACTAGTACCGACACCGCCTTTAGTCGATGTCTAAAAATAGATTTCTACGTATTCAAAACAAAGCGTAATCAATGATTAATCGAACTTTTTAATAGAGCGCGACACAACCATCAGGCACGAATGTAAAAACGAGACTCGGAAAACATAAACTGAGATAAACATAAACCAAAATCAAAACAATTGAAGAACAGCCTCAATTTCCACTTACAATTATATGTACAAATATGCTGGTTTTTGTTTTTTTTTTTTGGATTGCTTTGATAAAAATCAAAGTCATTGTCAATGTCAACGCTCATTCCATAAACCAAAATCAAAATCTAAACAATATGCAAGATTTAAACATAAACAATTTAAACAATTTGACGATCGGCGACAATCCATGTTGTTTGAAATAAACAAATAGAGAAAGGTATAAAACTAAATCAAAACACTTATGTCAGCTGCCATTTATAAGAGTAAAAGAGTAAGTAAGAGTAACCTTCGTTTAATAGCCACTAGTTCTTCGATGTCCCTCTTCGAGGAAGATTTTCAGCTGAACTTGTGCACAACAATCTCAGGCATTGCTATTTCAGCTGCAGCTACCAATATTGAATTAATCTCATTAACTGATGTGCCAATATCACTTTCAGAGTTGATCGCAGGTGCAATTTTGATGTGAGAACTTATATATTTTTTTGTTATAAGTTTGAATTATCCTTTTAGCATTATGTTTCTTCAAGTTAATCTTTCTACTTGTTTTCTTATCTATTATGATTACATTAGCAGCACTATTGTTTCTCCTTCTTTATAAAAGCTTCTTTACTTTGTACAAAAGCTTTTTACTTTCAATAAACACGTGAACCTTAATGGTTAATAACCTTAAGGTTATGGGCCCAGCTCACTCAAAACTTATAAATTCTGATCTAAATTATGGAAGATTATAAAATTGCCAAGCTGGTCAGCGAGAATGGGTGGACACTTTGAAAGTTCCAGATAAAGGTAATGCTAAGGACAAGCGGCCTTTGGGCCAATGCTAATGGAGCTGAAGTACGACCCGCTGCAGATGGCGCAGAATTAAGCAGATGGAAGGAGAGGAGGGATGCCAAGGTACAGAAGGTGTTGGTGGTTGCAATGGGAGAGGAGCCGCTAATGTACGTTATCAACTGTGCTGCAGACATGTACTCAGCTCTGGAAAGTGTAAACGAGCAGATGTCGGAAGCATCTATACACTTTTTGCAACAGCAGTTTTTTCAATACACTAAGGATGAAGATGACACCATAGCGATGCGCATTGCCAAGCTGCAGAAAGTTGCCAAGCAGTTGGAGGACTTGGGTGCGAAAATTTCTGAAAATATGCTTATAACTAAGATTTTAATGACTCTGCCGGAGCAATATGATCATTTTTTCGCTTCGTGGGAGGCGACGTCAAAGGAACAACGAACTTTAAAAATATTGACTTCGCGCCTGTGCATGGAAGAGTCTCGTTTAGGAGTACAACACACAAAAAAAGAAGCTTTTTTGGCCAAACAGTAGCGTAAATCCACCTCTAAGGGTCAAAAGGGCAAGTGCTTCATCTGCAAACAGAATGGACATTGGAAGTGGGACTGCCCAAGAAAAAGAAACAGCGGAAAACCACATGGAGATGCTTTTATAAGTGAGGTTATCACACATCAGTTCTGAGGATACGTGGTACATGGATTCTGGAGCGAGTGCCCATATGACGTATCATCGGCAGTGGTTTGATAATTATGAAAAAATAAAAAAACCGAAAGACGTCAGAATTGCTGATGGATCAACTGTGGCATATGACAAATTTGATATTACAGGTGAAGCGTAGACGCACAGTGGGGAAAAAGGTACTTTTTTAATTCAAATCACTCCACAGCACAGTGGGCCAGGTGACTCGATAAATTTCCCAATAATGCCAAAATCCACATCAAACGATCAAACATGTTACCAACTCTAAGTCACTCTAGACACCTAAAACTAACATTGCTGAAAATATTGAAGTCTTATACAGAAAATTATATGAGATATGTGGCGTCAAACCTTATAAAAATGGAAAAACATGACTATAACTTCATATTAACTTTCAATGACTTGATCTTTTTTGATCCCCTAAATTTTAAAACCAATAAAGTCTAATTCTTTTGTGTGACATGTGTACTTATTTTTAGACATGCCCAAAGTTGCTCCTATTTGTAAGTTTTTCACGAAATTATATTTTTTCTATTTCATAGTGTTTATTTTCAGAATTATTATAAGAATTTATTGATAGATTTAAGTGTATACAAACTTAAATATATCTCTCTTGGAATTAAATAACATGTGGCTAAAATTAAAATGAATATAACATATATAAAAACTGTTACTACTAACTCCTTCGTGGAGAGGAAAGGACCACATTTTTGAAAGTAGTTCCAAAACGTTTACAATATTCGAATTTTTGATAGGCGTTTCGAGTCATTCAATTCTCAATAGCACATTACCACTCGGTATGCTTGGAAAAGAAGGATCAGAAAGACGATGTATAGATTATAAAAGAGTTAGGCTGCATCACACTAGAAAGTTCAATAGAAAAGTTACAATGGAAGATATGTTTTTCAGGCTAATTGATAAGTCAGATCCTATTATAGTAAATCTTTATAGCGAAACTGCTTTAAAAAGGAAAGTAAGAAAACCTCTTCCTAAAGATGTTTTAAACTTTTTGTTGGTTCCACAAACTAACATGACAGCACCACATTTGATGTTGATGGTGAACAAGATAGCGACATTGATGATGCGGAAATGGAGCAGGAATATTCCACTGAATTATCAGATGAGGAAGAAATCACTGAAAATCCTTTTAGATTATCATATGTAACAATTATTAATACATTAATTATAAAAATTAAAAACTAAGAAATGAAAAAATGGAAAAAAAAGTAAAAAAAATTTTTTTAAATAAAAAAAATAAAAGTAAAAAATGTATCAAAAATACAAAAAAAAAAAATTAAGTCGTCGGCCGCCACGTCCTAGTTCGTGGCTCCGGGTTCGTCAGAGAGTGGTCACCCCTAAGATAATTTTTTTTTACAAAGTTTCAATATAATGGATTTACTTTAAAAATTTAAAAATCTAACATCAGATTCGTTTAGTTTCCTTAATATTACCCTTGGTAATGGGGACAATATGGAAGTTATTGTTGCCAATTATTTTTTTTGCTACCATCTACAAGCTTGTTCGAGCTTTCTTCTCGAATATATAATGGGTGAGGTTTTGCAGATTTATATTTTATTTGGTTTTCATCAGTATTTTTAAAGGGTTCATTCTTTTCTGCAAGTAGTTAGTTTAGTTTACGCTTTTTTTGGATTTGTATGTAGCGGTCGATGCATGTCTGCACTGCTGCTTTAATTTTCGGAGTCCCGTTTTGACTAGCAACTGGTGTTACAGTTGTCTCTTTGTTTGCTTTAGCTAGCATAGCAGATTCTTTTTTATTGGTTGATTCCGTTACCGACGATACAATTTTTTTGCTGTTTGATGCTGATGCAGTTATAGCGCTGCTTGCTTGTATTGGCATTGAGCTGTTGTTGCGACTATATATTTGGGTCTTTGATGTTTCAGTAACTGCATACGATGACGCGATCGATGCAGTAACTGACTTTACTGTTGTTGTTGATGCTGTATTAGCTGTTGTTGTATATGATGTGCTTTGTGTTGTGTTTGTTGAGGTTGTTGAAACAGTTGTTTCTGTGGTTGAATAAAGAGGAGTTTGAGGTGAAGGGCACTTGGCGCTCCATGATAGATATTGTTTAGTGCTTGCTTTATTAGAGCACAAAACAGGAGAGCAAGATCTTGCTCTATGCTCATGCGACTTTGTAATAGACAAGGAAGCTTTATTTTTGTGTTCGGCTGAATCAAATGAGAAATAAGCATTCTTTGTTGTCATTGTTGGTGGTTGTTTGCTTTGTTGACGAGCAGAGCTCATCACTTTAGTTAAGGGACAAAATTGTTTCTTGACACAATATTAGTTATCGGAAGGAGGAGCAGTGGTAAACACTCAATCTTAATAGATTGCGAGGTGTTAACAGGTGTAGCGCGTAATATTCAAATTTTAATTCCCCGTATTCATTTGACTTATTCGGGAACTCTTTTATGGTTTAAATTTCAAAGAACTCAATTTTCAGACGTTCCAGCTTTTGCGATGACTATAAATATATGCCAAGGTCAAACGTTTCAAAATGTTGGAATTTTGTTGAGACAACCTGTGTTTAGTAACGGACAATTGTATGTGGCCGCCAGTAGAGTTCGATCATTCAATGGATTGCGATTTTATATTTCTGATCAGGGCCATGTATCACGTGATAGTAGAATTTTCACAAAGAACATTGTTTATAGAGTAGGTATTAGCACTTAAAAAAAATGTTTTTTCCTAGAAAGCGGTCGATTGTGTACATAATTCATCTATTTATCCATTGATAATAATAATATTAAACTATATTAATGTGGTAGAAACAATATGAAATTAAAAATTAAAAAAAAAATTACGAACGTCAAATCCTTATACCGCCACTGTATGTTCGTCTCTTTTGCCTGAAAATACATCCGTTTTGAACGGACGAAACGCTCATTTTTGTGCCCGTTTCAGTTAGAGTCCACGGAGGTCCGCTCGACATACGATGCATGGCACACCGGGCAAATTAATATGCAAGATCGGCGTCGTGTAGGGTACACACACAAATAAAATTCGCTCTCTCCACTAGCATAAATATGATTCTAAATAAGAGCGAAAACGCAAACACTTGTAATTGTCTGTGGCTGTCTTGTTATGTTGAGCGCAAAACCAAACAGCAGAAAATTTTGTGCGTGGTTTTTGGAAAACTTAATCATAGAAAAAAAACATATATTCCTTTAAGTAAGAATGCCATTTAATTCTTTAGTAGAAATTTGTTGTTTGAAAACAAATTATTTTCAAAGAAAAATTTGATTCAATCATATCAAATGATCCTCCAAAGTCAACAACTATAGATGCTATTTTTACACGATATTTACACACGGTAGACACACGAATATTTGGATACCATGTGTCTCATGATAATCAAATAAATGAATGAATCAACAATTATTTTAAAACTTGATTCCTACCATTTTGTGCAGCAATTGTGTGCTTATATAGTTAATTTTTTTTTTTTTTTTTTAACGGGTCACATGAATGTAGGTAGAGTGGGTACACTTGGTACTTATACCTCATTGACATCTGAGTGTAAGGTACAAGTGTGTGAGAGTGTAAGTCTTGAGTGAAATTATTTTTGGACGTCCTTTTTCTTGCAGGAGTGAGAATGAAAGGGCTGAGGCCTTTGCAGAAGAGCTAGAGAACAGATACTCGCCTCTGCAACTGGCCGATAATGCAGAGATCCAGGAAACGACCGAAGCCCTGTCAAGAAATGACACGGATCCATGCCTCATAAAGCACATCACCCCCAGTGAGGTAGTACCATGATGGAAGTACGGAATATCCAGAGAGCCATATCTAACCATCAATTTGGCTTTAGAGCACAGCATGGAACGCCAGAACAGCTGCATCGTGTCGTTCAGCACATTCTCACTGCGTTTGAGCTAAAAAAAAAATACTACTCTGCAGTATTCTTGGATGTCAAGAAAACCTTTGACATGGTATGGATTGATGACTGCTTCACAAGATTAAATGACACCCTCCAGCTAATCAATTTAATCTACTACAAAGCTATTTCTGTGGTCGAACGTTCTTCGTTAAGAAGTCATCGGTAAGAAGCATTAGAGCCGGTGTGCCTCAAGGCAGTGTACTAGCACCCTTTCTCTACTCGCTATATACGACAGACATCCCAACAGTTGACCCTGATGACGCCACCATCACTACATATGCAGATGACACAGCAATCCTTGTAGACTCTTACTCGGCGCAAGAAGCATCTGAATCAATACAGGATTTCTTGCGAAGATTTCAAGCCTGGGCCAAGCGATAGAATATTGGAATAAATCCAGAGAAATCGGCGAACTGCTTTTTTACCCTAAGACATGGCACTTGTCCAGTTGTCTACTATGACTCCAGAATCATTCCGAGGTAACTAACTTGGTCCACGTGCGGAATGATTCTGGAGTCATAGTAGACAACTGGACAAGCCCGCCATGTAAGCCGCTTGTCCAGAATCATTCCGAGGTAACTAACTTGGTCCACGTGCGGAATGATTCTGGATAAGCGGCTTACATGGCGGGCACACATTAGAACTACTACCACATGCTGTTATGCAAAACAGCGCAGGCTTGACTGGTTGCTACGTCCATCCAGCAAGTTGTCGCTCAACAACAAAACGACAATATACAGACAAGTAGTGGCTCCAGTTTGACGCTACGCGTTACAAATCTGGGGTACCGCTACTGCCAGCGTCATCCAAAGAGTCCAAGCCTTCCAAAACAAGGCACTGTGTTGCAGAGCTGGGGCTCCATGGTTTGTGCTCAACACCATTATGCACAGAGATCTCAATATGCCCACTGTGAGATATGAAATCATGCATTGCTGTAACCGTTATCAGCAGAGGCTACAAAACCACCCAAACAGCCTTGCGGCGGTATTAACCATTGGATCAGGCGACGTCGTTTAAAGATGCTTCATCCTAATGACCTTCTAAACGGAAGGCTGCCACTTAGATAACTGTACACTGCGTTATACAACCGGGTGCTGTGACCCACAGACCAGCAGAGGCTTAGATAGGCCTTGTTCCTAACCAAGGAATGAGACATACGACCAAAATAAGTATGGCTTGTGATTGGTACCTGCGGATATATATCCAAGGGGACGTTGATTGACGTTTATCAATCCCTGTGCTTGGCACCGTGATATTAAGTCTCTACGACAGGTGTTCACGTTAAACAAATTGACTTTCATTGTACACTGCGATATAATCGCCCCACGTCACTATTTTAAATAACCACAGCAATATTTTATGCTATTTCTTATTATGTAATAATAATTTCAAAAAAAAAAAAATTATTCCGTCTTTCGTTTTGTTTTTGCAGCTCGTAAGCCGATGAGGAAAAGGAATTTGCGTACCCAGAATTACCTTGTTGACATCGACCTGTAACAACGTTGGTGGTCTTTTATATTCAGTCGTCTGTTACATTTATAATATTTTTGCCCAATGTGTGTCCTAAGGATAATGATTGAATTATATTATGTTACAGCTTATTCGATATCTTCAAATAAAGCAATATGAATATTCAAGTGAAGCTTTTGTTCTAGTTATCGTTGTAATTATTATATCTATTTCGCAAGATATTGACAGCCTTCCTAACATAGGAATTAAAAATCAGCAAACTAGTGTCTTTCGTTATCTTGCTACCTTATTTAATGACTGTTTTTCTATCACCTACTTTCCGCAAGTGTGGAAAGTGTCAAAAATCATCCGAATTCCGAAACCTGGTAAAGCACCAGACTCGCAAGATAATTATCAACCTATTAGCAAAAGTTTTTGAAAATGTTTTAGAGCAACGTCTCTGCCTTCATTAATACACACTCTATTATACCAACTACGCAATTTGGCTTAAGGCCTCACATGAGCTGAGTACGTCAAGAACAATATGCAAAATAAGCAGTCGGTTTGGCTTGTCACCTTAGACATACAAGCGGAATTTAACACAGTATGGCATGATGGATTATTGCACAAGATAGTCACTATAAACACACCATTTTGCGTAATAAAAATTGTACAGAGTTTTCTCACCATCGAAAATTCTTAATTGACCTGCAAGGTGTCCAATGGAGTGTCCAGGGAATCAGTGCTGAAGTATCTTAGGGTTCGGTCTTGAGACCCATTTTGTATAACATAAACCCATGATTTATCTATACTGGATAACTGTAACACATCCGTCTTTGCAGTTGACATTCCCGTTTACTGCATAGGAAACAACTTTTCTGAAATACATAATACACTTCAACATTCACTATTCTAACATGAAGTGTATTACAAAAAGAGGAAAATTAAGCTGAACGATGAAAAGTCCTCTGCATTTCTTTTTTCTAGAAAGAGAAGAAACAACCAATAACCAAAAGGTAATCTGAGAGTTAATAGCATGGACATGCCCTGGAACAATAATCTAAGATATCTTGGTCTGTAGTTAGACAGCAAACTTACGTGCAAAATCAACAATACACTGGACAAGATCAGCAAACTACTTGTATACGTGATGTGTGTTATAATCATTTTTGAACTTTTCATGTTTTATTTGTGATAGCTACATAATCCTTTCGTCAGGTTCAGGATTAAGTAAACAAATAATTACTGTGTTATAATATTATTAACAATTGGTTTGTGATCAGAAAAATATGAAACAAATGGGGATACATCGAGATTTCTTTTAAACGTCAAATCAAAACAGCTATTGCCTATTTGAAGTAGTTTCGATATGAAATACATTGAACTCACTTAACATGAAGTCCGGCATTGAGCAATTAATTGTACCATTAACACTAGACTCTCTAACTATCAAGAATGGTGTAGTGATATGTGATTCGTATTCAGGTATAGTCTTAACGATGTTTTTAGAATATTTCATTAGAGTTCCCAACATACAAGGCTTAATTTCTGGTAACGATGTGCCCGGATTTATATACTAGGTATATACACACCCGAGCATGAATTTGAAGATATATTAACTGTTACTTTTACAAGACAGATACCACCCACAATTGTGTTTTTAATCTGTAAATTTATCTCCAAAATATTAATGTTAATTTTGTTGCAATCAGTGAAGCTATTCATATTGCGATATATGGCTAAATCAACTCGTCTTGTCGAGGAGATCAAGAATATACATATATACTTTATAGGGTCGCCGATGTCTCCTTCTATGTGGATGAAGAGAGCTGAACACGCATAACCAAAAAAGGAGAGTTAATAGAATGAGCACGTTGTTGCTACATTCATACACATTAGATCTCTATTACCTACTCACTTAAAGCCATTCCACAGTGTGTGTTGTCCCCTTTCTAATCAAACAAAAAGCTCGTTGCTGCTAAACTCCTCACTGGACGAATTAGGCATGTGCGGTGGGAGTTTACCAACACTGGATGCGCCAAAATATGAAAAGCACATCACTAATTGTAATTATCTTTTAAATATTGATTCGTTGCTAATTTTCTATGATCGATTGTCTTTGTAATGAAGGTTTGCACTAAGTGCAATGCACTTGTCTTATTGCATGTGGAATGGCCTGAAATATTATTATCAATAAAAAAATTGTAATATTGAATTGAACGATTTAATTGAGTGACTTATTTCAAGGACAAGGTGACAAATTGAAGGAACATCACCATTAAACATAAGGTTTAATCACTTAGTAAAAAGTTGGGTTCTGAGAATGTAAGCAGAACTCTGGAACAAAATGGAAAACGAACGAAATTTGTTGTTGTTGGCAGCAGTCAAAACACAGAATTCTGGTTGTGTTCTCAATGAACCCAACTTTTGAACCCTGTTGTAAGGCTGGTCACCCTAAAATAGCGCTGCAGATCTTTCGTCATTGTTAAATTGAAAATTGTTAAGTTTTTGAAAAGATTTTAATAAAATAAGTATCAGGAATGAAAATGGGAGCTGCTTAATGTTCTTAATCATGTAATTTTCCGAAATTATCAGTTTTAATTTTGCCAACGTTCGCAATTGTACGGTGTGTACCAAAGCAAAGAAAAGCTGCTCAGAAAACACCAGAGCACACTTTGGATGCAAAACCAGAACTCTCAACTTTTTACTCACTGTAGAATGCCTATTAATTTCAAACAACAAATATAAATAAGTTAAAATGAAATGAATAATTTTTGTAAACATGATGATGATAAGGATCAACAAAAAGTAAAGCAACAAAAAGAAACATAGCGATAGCAAAAACAACAAATTGGACGAAAATTTATAGATCCAAAAAAAGTTTAAATTGCGATGCTTCCCACTCCGCCCACCGCAATGTTATACAGCCCTAACTAAACGTAATCAATTCTTTGATCCTTTAGCTACCGAGTGGTGTAATTAGATGTTGGATGTGGACAATAGTTTTGCAACTACAACACCTAACTTGTATACTCATTTTTCCTATCATCAATTTTTTAGGTTTACCCCTGGTATCAAAAATATAGACTAACTAAGTCTCATCAAGTGCCAACCCTAGTTGTTAGTTAATTATAGGTTTTGAGTTATGGGTTCTAGTTATGTCTTTCCATTAATACATATTTAAGGTTTTGTCTTCCCATTTTCCTCAGTCATAATTAGAGCATGTTAAAATTGTTAAATAAAATGGGCGAAAACTGTTGCGAAATTGTTAGAAGAAACATGTGAAAACTGTTAGTAAAATTGTTAAATCAATTTATAGTAGATCATTTGAAAATGATCGTATAAGATGTAAAAAAAGTATTAATTATTTAAAGTAATTTCAATACACCAATAGTAGTAGATGGCACTATATATGGTCATCAATAATATAGTATTTCCGAATGATCATTCGCAGGAGCGTGAAGAGTGTTGCAACTTTGGAAAAGCCAAAATGAACTTCCTTTCTGGTTTATTTATGACGTCATGGATTTAACATATCTGACTCAACCAAAGCACAAAAGCAGAACTGTTATAGTTTCTACACTTATGAAGACATTTAAAAACCTTAAAAAAAAATGTGTAGGCCTGAGTTATTAATACATAATAATAAACAAACTAACATTCGGTCAACTTTTAAAAGCCCTCACATTACATTAAAAGATAGAAAAAATAAACGATAGATAATAAAAAATAAAGAAAACCAGAAAGAACGCTATCATTGGCTGAGTCTCAACAAAGAACATATTATGAGTATCAACAAAGAACATGGTTTGAGTGGCATTGTATTTTGATTGTACTTATACTCTTTATAAGTTTGTCATTTGATGTGAGTTTGTATGGGAGGTACCCCTGCTGGTAACCGTAGGATCATAAAATTTACATGGCTACGAGGTAGTGTGTTGGCACTACAGCACCTGCACAAATAAACTTGCACTAAGCTTACCTGGAAAACCCACATAAAAAGAAAACAGGTGCAGCTAACAATGTGTACTGGTTCCTTGGATCACGGTTTCAACTTATCCTTGACAATAAGGTTCGACTCCATAAAGTTATTTTAAAGCTGGTGTGAACATATGTAATGCAGAAGTGGGGAACGGTATGTTACTCAAACATTGAGATTCTGTCCCGTTGGCCCCTTTGGGTAAAAAACCCTAAAAACAAAAGTTTTTTGTTGAGAAATCCGATATATACGTAAAAGTTATACATCATTAGCTCAGGGACAGAACTTTGAACAACTCCAGCATCAACGTCACTCAGCATTGAGTTTTCAATTTTGTGTTTGACTAAGAACTATCGATTGCAAAGATACCATATTAATAGTAGCGCTTAGTTCATTAAGGTTATCATATGTGTATTTTACCACAAATTGGACGAAATCCAAACTGAAAAGGACTTATTAATGAGTATGCAGATAGGATAATATATTCAATTCAATAGTAAAATTTTCTGTAGAGCACAAGATTTCATGGTTGGTAAGTTTTCCTAAATTTAGAAAGTAAGCAATGTTGATAAATACGCTTATAATGGTTGAAGAGTATCATCAAATAACTAAGTACAAAGTTTGAGCACTGTTTAGTTCAAAATTGGAAATGTTATCTCGCCCACTTCTGTTTTTACTTTTTTAATAAATTTCAGAGTTCGCAAATAAATTGCAAAATTTTCATTAGGTTGTCAAGCAACCAAATCTAAAAGGGATGAAATATGTGGATACATATGTGGGTCTGCTTGTGCGTTGCAGTCGACTATTATTTGTTACCCAACAAACATTTTGATGATTGAGTTTTCTATAGTCCTATAGTCTAACTAGTTTTTGACTCTTTTAGGTGATTAAAACTTGAGTTTTCATGTAGTCAATCTATATTATATCTATAAAATAAATAGCAACAAATATTAATAATTATAATAAATAATAACGAAAAAGTCTGGACGGGTAGTATCGCTACACTACCGTAATTGCTTTTGCGTGGAAACGTTTTTCATGAGCCATTATCATTACATAGTATAAAGAAAACATATATTATAAAAAGTAAAAATTTTCTGACTTTCCAGGTGGATTTTGCAAACATTTTCTTTCGTATACTCATAATTGGCCTTTAATGAGCATACAAAAGAAAAATCAGCCAAATAAGGCAAGCCTTTCTCAAGCAATACGCTTAGAAACAAGGTTATTTCTTGTACTTATTTAGATTTTAACACAAAAAGTCGAAATTTCTCACTTGCCCGGTGAATTTTGCAAAAATTGTTTCTATATTCTTCTAATTGGCCTATAATGAACACGGCAAAAGAAAAACCAGAAAGAAGGATCATTGGCTATGCAAAAAATGTAATACTCTTCACGCTCCTCCGAGTTGCATCCAACCTTCCTTTCTTAGCATCACTTAATTCCCTTTTATCTAATAAGATCATTGATTTAAATGGGGATTTGTGTGGGAGGTACCCCTCCTGGTAACCCTAGGACCATGAAATTTACATGGTTAATGGACATAGAAAGATAAACTTATAGTGTCCAAATTTCAATTCAATACGTCATAAAACTTTTTCTAATAAGAGCTTTAATTTAAAGGGGAGTTTGTATGGGAGGTACCCCCCTAGTGGTCCGATTCAGCTGATTCCGACAAATGAACTGCGTTGGGTAAAAAGGAACCTATGTGCAAAACTTCAGTTCTCTAGCTCAAAAACTGAGGGACTAGTTTTGATACATACAAACGGACAGACGGACATGGCTTAATCAACTCGTCTTATCGAGCTGATCACAAATATATATACTTTATGTGGTCTCCTTCTGTGTGTTACAAACTTCATGACAAACTTATAATACTATTCATTTTATGATCAAAAAGCAAGCCTCTTACAGGTTTCACCACATACTATATTTTCAGAATATATAAATTACTTGCCGCTACGACTTTTGAGTCACGAGATATATTAAAAACAAAGGCGACAAATTTCGCTAAATTTCTGAAAGAGCTTCAGATTGTGACAAGTATCCCGTTTTTAAAAAAGTTTTCACGTTAAAAACATATTATTAATATAAGCTTCACAAAATGCTCCCTGGGTATCTGCTTCGTTTTTCACTCTCCTCACACTCTCTCTCTCTTCTAATAAACCTTCGAATTATGGTAGGATTCCACGTACAAATTTTTTGCGCTAAAAATTTTGTGGTGTTACCTTTCACGCTACAAAATTTTGTGCAAAATTTTTTTCTATTTTTTGTTGTCTTTGCAGTCTTTGAAGCGAGCTCATTATGCAAAATGAGTTCAGACAGTGCGGATAGTGATTGCGCGGCGGCAGTAGTAATTGCTATAATATACACTTAAAACTCGCTATGGCAACCACTTCTCTGTTTCAGCACCGCCCTAATATAGATGAATAAAATAATTACTGAGTCCCCATAATCATTTCGATGTAATAAACCTTTTTTATTTTGTTTCTTTGCTTGCAGTAAAAGGAAATATATAGACTTATATAGAAATATATGCGACAAAAAAAATTAAATTATAACATTAATGAAAACACCTATTCTTTGTTAATTTGGGCATGCTGAACACGAAACAGTTAACGGTTTTCTTCTAACACATACCATACCAAGTTATGACAAATTAAATCAATAAAGAGAGCGAAAAAATTGTACTTTTCAATCAAAAACCATACTTATTTTTTATTATCATGAATTTTATAGAAAAAAAAAATAGTAATATAATTACACATATAAGTATCTGTTATTAATCTAAGTACGTCACGAATGCAGGACTACAGACTTTAACAGGTCACAAGCACAGTATACAAAAATAAAACTAATAGTGTAATTTAAAATTTAATATAATAGTTTTAAATAATCAATAAATAACGAAAAGTTTTTTCTTTTTTAAAATAAAAAATACTCCAATATGTATGACTTATTACTATGAAGTTAGTATGAAATATTCTAAAAATTATATAAAAATGATACAATTTAATACAATTATTAATATTTAAAATATAATAATGAATTTGCATTTTGTTTGTATGCCGACGGCAATTTTCATTTTACTTCAATTTCTTATTGTTCGCACGTCTACTCGCAACGAAAATTTCATCATAGTGAGCATATTTTGCCATTCATGCATTCACGCTACAAAATTTTGTCGGAAGAGACATTTTCGCTAGACAATTAACGCTTAACACTGGACAACAGCATTTTTTTTTTTGAATATGTGAAATCATTTTAGGCTTGTTTGTCACACTATTTCAGATATGTTTTTTGGTTTTATCCATCATTCGTGTAGCTTAATTGTAAAAACTGAGGGTAGATTCGGAATCAGTGATCTCGAATTAGAGAACAAATATCAAATATTTTTTGGAAAAACAAAAAATTGTATTTTGATGTGCTGTGTAATCATTTTTATTCTTTCTTATCTACATTGTTTCCATTTTCCCCCCTTCCTTCCTCTCTTCGGCACAGACAAGTCACTTTGTACAACAATAAAAATAGCATTTTCGCTTGCACCTTTATTTTATTTTTTGGCTTTCATTGCCATTTATTTTGTGTGAGATTGAGCAAAAGGTTAGTTTTTAACTGTTATTTTGAGACTTATACTTTTTATGGGAATAGAATCAGGTGACGCCATACCGAAAAAAAATGAAAATAAGTGGAACGTTCAGTGAGAAACCGAAAAAATTGAACGTTACACTTTGAAAATAAATGGTTACCTATTACGACCTATTATAAATGTTATTTGTTAAAAGGCAATAAAAGAAATCCTTTATAGTTAGTGTGCATCAAAGTATTTTATAATTGTATACTTAAATACTTCCTAAAAATTTTTGAAACAAATATATAGCGAAAATTTCGGTTAAATTAATTTTTTCTTTTGTTGTAATACGCTGTATCTTATGTGTGCGAACAACACACTTCTAATACACTTAACCTTTCATGCTTGGGCGCAAGCGTGAAGATTGCGTTGGTACATAATATGTCGTAAGTACTACACATATAAGTACCAGAGATGAGCATAAAAAAGAAAAAATCGTCTTCATGGACATTTTACAAATGAGCGCACCATTGATGAAAGAAGCAACACCAATATATGTACGGATTCAAAAAAAAAGAACAGTAGTCGCCCTCTGAAAAAAGGGGGTGTGGCTGTCTCGTGGACACGGCCTTCTGTTTTGCGTGAATACGTCTATGTGTGTTATAATCATTTCGAACCTTTCATGTTTTATTTGTGATAGCTACATATTCCTTTCGTCAGGTTCAGGATTAAGTAAACAAATAATTACTGTGTTATAATTTTATTAAAAATTGGTCTGTGATCAGAAAAATATGAAACAAATGGCATACAGGATACAACGATATTCTTGTAAACGTTAAATCAAAATAGATATTGCCTTGTTGAAGTAGTTTCGATATGAAATACATTGAACTCACTTAACATGAAGTCCGGCATTGAGCAATTAATTGTGCCATTAACACTAGAGTCTCTAACTATCATGAATGGTGTAGTGAGATGTGATTTGTATTCAGGTATAGTCTTAACGATGTTTTTAGAATATTTCATTAGAGTTCCTAACATACAAGGCTTAATTTCTGGTTACGATGTGCCCGGATTGATGTATACACACCCGAGCATGAATATGAAGATACTATTAACTGTTACTTTTACAAGACAGATACCACCCACAATTGTGTTTTTAATCTGTAAATTTATCTCCAAAATATTAATGTTAATTTTGTTGCAATCAGTGAAGCTATTCATATTGCGATATATGGCTAAATCAACTCGTCTTGTCGAAGTGATCAAGAATATACATATATACTTTATAGGGTCTCCGATGTCTCCTTTTATGTGAATGAAGAGAGCTGAGCACGCATAACCAAAAAAGGAGAGTGAAAAGAATGAGCGTTGTTGCAACATTCATACACATTAGATCTCTATTACCTACTCACTTATAGCCATTCCACAGTGAGTAAAAAGTTGGGTTCTGAGAACACAAGCAGAACTCTGTGTTCTGACGACAACAACAACAGGGGAAACGAATCAAATTTGTTGTTGTTGTATCAGTCAGAACACAGAATTATCTTAACCTTAAACCTTAAGGTGTAACCTCCGGGTTACATCCAACCTTCCTTTCTTAGCAGGACATCAGTTTGAGTGGCAATTTTAATGTACATTTATTTTTTAAACTAGCAAACCGCCCTGCTTTGCACGGGTGCAATTTAAAAATTATCGCTTTGGTATTGATAGCATGAAATTTTATTAATTAATTTTTTAACAAATTTTTGTTTACAATATGTCTTTGTATACAATTTCTACAGCTTTTTTGTCATTACACAATACGAACTGAATTGACGCGTGAAAGAGCTACATATAACTGTCCATGGGAAAACACTGAATGCTCAGGTATAATCCCACAACGTTGAATGTTTGACCTTGTGATTTGATAATTGTCATTGAAAATGACAATTTTATAGGAAATTGCAATTTTCTAAATTGGAAAGGTAGATCCGTTAGTATTAATGGAATCCGGGGAATTAAAACAACTTCTCCAGTTCCACATCCGGTCAGTATTGTACGCTCTATTATGTAGTTTTTTTTAATGATTTTATCTGTAAACGTGTACCATTGCACAATTTTGGTGGATTTAGGTTCCGTAATAAAATATTGACACCCTACTTTTAGAACTAATTTATGTGGCCGCAATCCAGAAGGCTGTAGAGAATGAAATTCTGTTGGGAAATGAACAGCCTCTTCCAGATCAATAGCATCGTCTACAGAGTAGTATGTTTCAGTGTGTCAGTCCATTGATCTTTGACAGAATAAAATGATTTACTTTACCTATTTGATCGTTGGTAGGGACATTTTTTCCTTACATTGCAAGTAAACAAATGTTTTCTTTAACTTATAGTATGGTTTAAATGATAATAATAATTAATTTAATTGAATTCTAAAATCACATTTGAAGAAACTTTGCTGTGTAAAGAATGAAAAGCTGCAATATTGTAGTAGCAGTAAATGCTTTTTTCATAAATTATAACACTATTACAACTACATTAATTTTATAAGCGAACAAAACGGGACTCGTCCGCAAAGCCAACCTGTGAAATTATCAAAATACCGTATTGGTAAATGGGGAAAGAAGTACTTTTTGAACTGTTTTGTGAACCAAAAAGAGCTGTTTGATGTTGTAGTGAATTACAAATACCTGTTTTGGTGAATGTCAAACTTAGTGTTGCTGTCTTTAGTGAATGACAAATATGGATAATTAATGATAATAATCATAATTACTTTTATTATTGAATCAATTATTTATGTACATGCAAACTTTTCTAAGGAAATTCTTTAATTAACAGTGAAAACCGTATCAAAACACGTTGCGTGGTTTAGAAGTAATCAGTATTCTAACTTCTTGAAATTTCGACTTTGCTTTATACTATGTAAAGAAGTTTGCCATTTAATTTGGGTTTGTATGGGAGGTACCACTCCTGGTAACCATAGGATCATGAAATTTATAAGGTTAATGAATATATTGATTTTACATGTAATTGACTAGTCGAATAGTAGTATGGTAAATTCAGTAACAATTTGAGTAGGTTATTCTGTGCGATTTGAAGTTTTTTTATATGTGTTATAGCACAATCACCCCGGACCTGTGAACCATACATTAAAATGGGATTAAATATTGATTTAAAGATAATGAGTTTATTGTGCTGTGAGAGTTTTGATTTACGATTTATGATCGGATAGAGTGTGCATATCGTTTTATTAATCTTATCCAGAGTTTTCTCGATATGAACATTAAAAGTAAGTTTCCTATCTAAATGTAAGCCAAGATATCGTATGATATTTAACCAAGGGATGTCAGTATTGTTGCAGTTTAGATTACCATTTGGCAAATATTCACTTTTCCTTTTTCTTGTGAAGAAAATAGTATTAGTCTTATTGACATTTAGCATGATTTTCCATTTTTTATAGTATAAATTTAGTTCATTCAACGAGCTTTGGAGGGTGTTGTGTATACCTATGTAATTTGTACCTGCACAATAAAGCGCAGTATCGTCTGCAAAGATAGAAACAGTGCAGTTGTTAAGTACAGGTACATCATGGATATATAAGTTATATAATATATCGGTCCTAAGACCGATCCTTGGAGTACCCCAGCACTAATGGTTTTAGTATCCGATTGAATGCCATTTAATTCAATAAAAAAGTGTCTGTTTGTGACGAAGCTTTGAACAATTTTTGTTGAGTAGATAGGTGTATTCGTAACCAATAGTTTATGTATTAAGCCATCATCCCATACTGTATCAAAAGCTGCTTGTATATCTAAGGCAACCAATCCGACTGATTTTTGATCTTGCAAATTTTGTTATATACATTTTTTGAGCTTTAGAAGAGGGTTTATGCAACTAAAATGCGACCGAAAGCCAAATTGAGATGCAGGTATCATCGAATTTGTTTCGAGATGAGAGTTATGTCTTGCCTTCAAGATTTTTTCAAATATTTTCGAAAAGCAACATAACCAGCTGATGGGGCGGTAGTTCTCAGGTGAATTTGGTGGTTTTCCAGGTTTGGAAATGGCTATGATTTTTGCAACTTTCCACGATTGGGGAAAATAACCAATTTGAAGTGAATAATTAAAGATAAGTGAGAGAAAACGGATTACATTAAGTGGGAGGTTTTTTACACATATATTTGGAAGATTGTCTGGACCTGGAGATTTCTTCATCTCACGCAAGAAGATAATATTCTTAATATCATTAGTTGATACAGAAGGCACATCAAATGATCGATGGTTATCAAGATCACTGATGGAACACTTGATCGTTCTAATGGTTTCACTATCAGAAAGAGAGTCCGTAATTTTATGTTTTTCTTGAAATATTTCTCCAAGTATATTGGCTTTTTCTTGTCGAGTAGAATATGTTTTGTCATTGTATTGAAAGCTTGGAATAAAGACATTTTTGTTTTTATTTAATTTAGTTATTTTCCAGAAACTTTTGGAATTTTTATCTATGTTCGCAAGCTTATTGTTCCAAGTACTGTTGTTATGAGCATGGATTTGACATCTTATTTGATGTTTAAGGTGACTTAACTGAGCTTTTTATATAGGTTACCTTGTTCTTATCCAACGTCTATTCACTATATTTCTTATTTTAATGAGCTCAGAGATATGGTAAGGTAACTTTTTGCAGAGTTGCTTATATGTTTTTCTTGGAACTGCAATTTCAAGTGCAGCAGTTACTTCCGTTTTAATTAAGTCTACCATTTTATCTATCAGCTCTATAGTAGGAGGAGCAATAAAATCATGCGGCATATGCCTAAAATTAGGGTTCAGGGTTTCCTTGAAAATTTTCCAGTTAGCTCTAGAATAAACTGAGAAAGTATTTTCTGTTACACATGGTTTAGCATTAACTTTGATGATAATAGGAAGGTGGTATGATGTGAGATCATTAAGGGCTAATGGTTCAGTCATCAAGTTTGGAGAGTTAGAAATGAAGAGGTCTAGTGTTGAGGGTTTTGCCTTGTAGCTAAATGGAATATATGTAGGGTCTCTGGGGTACAGTATTGAAAATTTGTCAATATAGGACATTTCATAAAGTATATTCCCCAACGTTTGATCTACTGCAGTTCCATAGCCTATTCCTACAATTGAAATCACCACCTAATAAATACTGACCGTGTACTCGTGAGAACTTTAGCAAATCTGCTTTGAATAAGCTTTTAAGGTGTGAAAGTATATTGAAAATATTTTGATACAACTTTGCGAGTCAATAATAACTTCTACACCAACGTTTCCAATTAAAAGCGTATTAACAAAGGAATTATTTTAATTATTAGTTATTGCCAAAGCTACGCCGCCTCTCCATTTGCAGTGCGGTCTTTCCTATAAACTCTATAATTTGGTTCCCAAGTCACTATTCTCTATCGAAAATTTTTCAAAAATAAACTTATCCAAAAAAAAAAAAAAATCTATAATTTGGAAGTATGAACCGAACCTTATTTGTCAACCAAGTTTCACTCAATAAACACACATGGATATTGTTGTAGTTCAAGAAATTTGCTAGTTCTGGTTTTTATTTAGCTGCATAAAGGTATTTACAAGCTAACTGAGTTATGATATTAAATTGTTAGTTCTTACTGGTACAGTTCCTCAATTTTTGAAGCAGTTCAGTGATGAGCGAATTAATTTCATCGATGGTAAAGAGATCATTCGTTGATTGCGTTGACGAATTCAGTAGGGCATTCCTGTTGTCAAGCATTTGTGGAGCATTGTTGCTGCTGGATGGGATGTTGTCTTTCTAGTCAATAGCAGAAGATATAATGCGTGGCGTGTGCAAGCTTTGTCTTACTGTATTGCTTGTTAAGGTCGGATAGTCTAATCCATAGTTACCATTATTGTGCATTCCGTTTCTGCTACACTTGGTGTCGTGATGATTATTCCTCTATGGTCTGTTGACGTGAGTGTTGTTGGTCATAAGACTTCGAAGAAGAGATAGATACGAAGAACGGCATGGACAGTTAGGATCAGTAGGTAAGTTCACCATAGCACAGCGTGCCATGGTTGGTGACGTACAGGCAGTTGTGTGATGTTGACCAGCCAATTAGCGCAAGAGGTTTTCACATTACAGCTATTAGATCCGTGGCCGAAGAGTTGGCAATTGTAACATTGGGTTACCTTATTCAAGGATTTAGTTTTATATTCCCATCTCACTTTTGTGTGATATATACAGGAATAATTTTGTTTCAGTTGGTTTAAGGTAATTGTTCTATTTTCGAAGTACACCACATATAATAGTATTTTTAGACCTGAGTTAGTGCTCTTTTCAATTGTTTTAACATCAGTGCATTTTAGACCATGAGATATTAATATTGATTTAACCTCATCATTGGGTAATTTGCTGTAGATGATAATGCTGTGTTTGCTGTTCTTGTATAGGTTGTACTTTGTGTTCTGTTTGTTGTTGCTACAGATGCAGTAGTTGCTGCGATTGTGCAAAAGGGAGTTTGCGGGGATGGGCACTGGGCGCTCCACGGTAGTGAATGTCTGGTGCTTGCGCTATTCGAGCTTAGAGCAGGAGAGCTAGATCTTGCTCTATTCTCAGGCAACTTTGTGCTAAGCAAGGAATCTTTATTTTTGTTGCTGCAATCCATAGAGACAATCGATAATATAAGCATTTCTCTGTGTCTTTATTGGTGGGTTTTGACTGTTTTGACGAGCAGAGCTTATCTATCACTTCAGTATTTACTTATTTAAAATATATTTTTTTTTTTAAATAATGTTCTATGCACTAAATACGTCTGCACTGCTTGAGTTGCAAAACGCAATTGCAAAAAATTTAAGTTTTTGTAGATAAGCCCATTGTGCCACACGGAGTCGAATGCAGCTTTGATATCCAAAATAATCATGCAAGTGGAGTTCGCACATTGAAAGTTCCGTTTAACGATCTTCTTAATACGGACGAGCGGATGCACTGCGTTGTATACCTAGTGAAATCCGAACTGCTGATTTGGGAGAATTTCGCTACCACTTACAAATCTGTTGAGTTGTCTGTGATGACCTGTTCTAATATTTTGCTTACAGAGGAAAGTAGACTTATTGACCGATAAGAAGATGGAGACTTAGCAGGTTTCTGGAGCTTTTCTATTGGCACTACTTTAGCAGTTTTCCAGGCGTTTATAATGACAGTTAGAAAACGGATCCTAGAGTTGTTTACTTGAAATGCTTGAGCGAGAGCCTCACATTTTCGATCCGCAGTAAAGTGGGCACTGTTCCAACGGTCAAAGTAAACTATCTTTGGTCAATGCGTCAAACCTGATGTCTAAAGAAAGTATTTTTCGTATGTTGCTTTAATAACCACTACAATTCCATTCTTAAAAACCTTTGCATATATAAAATAAAAATATGAAAAGATTTCGATACAAAAACTTACACAGTTCTGCGAAATAAATTTTATTTAAATTATAGGCCTTTTTTATTAGAAAATGTAACTGCATTTTGGTTTTGCTAATTTGGTATATTTTCCCTTAGGGTAAAATAAACCGGATCACACAAAACATATAGAGCATCTCAATACAAGTGGTGGTAGGACACTGACATAAAACACTATTGGATTTATTTCTGATAGAAAATTTTGAATTTGCTGTTCGCTCAATTCGATTTTTTTCGTAATCGTTGAATATCGTCTGGCTCGGATTATACAGCTAATTGTACAGTTTGATTTTCATTCTAAACACCACATGCTACTCGTATGCATACTATTGCAGGATACATAACGTCCTTGTATTGCCAACTTCTTGACAATTAATGCTCAAGGCATGACTTGCAGGACTCTTGTATCTCTCCTTTGCAATGAAGCAGATACTGAAGGATCCAAATCGATTAAAACGCGTAAGCCCTGCAAATTAGATTTTAAAATAAGAGTGCACTATTTCATTATTTTTTTTTTATTATTTATTTTTATGTACAGCTAAATAAAATTAATAATTTTAGGGGGGTCTAAAGGGTAAATCAAGAACATTTTTTTTTTTTTTTTTTTTATTTCCCAATAGGCGAAGTACATTTGTTTTGTTTCTTATTATATAACAATACATTAAAAAAAAACACTAATACTTTTTTTAACATTGAAAAGGGGGCTTATATTTGACAAATACGAACATTTTCGAATTGTCAGTTTGAAATAATATGGAGGGCTTGGTTTATTTATGAGTACTACTTGCGGCTGCCCCACTCTCGCGAGATACCGCAACGTTCCTCTCAACAACCCAAGACCAACACATGTACATATTAGTATAGGTATAATATGTAATATGTAAAGTTAAAATGTATGAAGTAGAGCAGTTACGTTAAGTCCACTGGTCTGCTTCTTTTTAGTCTTCTACGTCTTGTTAATTCGTCTGAAGGAATGTCAATCATTTCAACGTTGGAATGTCGTTCTAAGGTGTTATGGTATCTTCCGCTTGCATTGTTGATTTCGTCGTGCACCATTTTTACACCGAGGTCTTTATGTATGTCATAATTTGTTATGTACCAGTCAGCATTAACTATTGCTCTAAGGATTTTAGATTGTTGTCTTTGTATTATATTTACGTTCGTTTTCTTGGCAGTACCCCCTAGTTGTATGCCATACGTCCATATGGGCTTAATTACCGATGTGTAAAGTAGTAATTTCCCATAAGTATTAAGGTTTGAATGTCTGTTGAAAAACGGATATAACTGCCTGAATTTTTGTACAAGTTGGTCTTTCTTTTTCTGGATGTGATATTTCCAAGTCAGTTTGCTGTCAATATGCATGCCCAGGTACTTGGCCACGTTGCTTAATGGAATGTCAGTACCTTTTATTTTTACTTGTCTTGGCTGATAAGCTGTCCGTAAAGTATATATCACTTGCAATGTTTTCATTTCGTTTATCTTAATTTTCCATAAATCAAACCAAGTGCATGTTTCGTCCAATATTGCTTGCAGCTTATCTATTGCCACATCAAGCTTTTTGTTTGAGCACATAAGAATAGTGTCGTCAGCAAAGGTGGCCACCATTGTCGAATTGTCTTCTGGGATTGGAATGTCATATGTATATATAGTATAAAGTAAGGGCCCAAGCACGCTTCCCTGTGGGACTCCAGCTTTTATCTGCCTTAATGTAGAGGTTTCGTCCTTACACCTTACATAGAAGTAGCGACTATCAAGGTAGCTCCTGATGATATCACAAAGATCGTTTGGCAGGATAGTCTTAATTTTTTAAGAAGTCCAGCGTGCCACACTTTGTCAAAAGTTTTTTCTATGTCCAAAAAAACACCTACACAGTATTTTTTGTCGTCTAGATCTGATAGTATCTTGTGTGTCACTCTGTGGACTTGCTGTATTGTGGAGTGACGTTGTTTAAATCCGAATTGGTGATCAGGTATAATTTTGTTCACATCCAGTATTGGTTGAATTCTGTCAAGCAAAAGTCGTTCAAATATTTTTGATAATTTTTTGCCCGATTTCGGTATAGGTATTATTTCAGCTATTTTCCATAATGTCGGGTAGTGCCTTAGTCTTAGTACTGCGTTAAACAAGTTTCTCATGTATATAATTCCATTTGGAGGAAGCTCTTTTAGTAATTTTCCAGTTATTTGGTCATATCCTGGAGATTTTTTGTGACTAGTACGCTTTTCAATGCAGTGTCTTATTTCGTTAGCTGAGATTTTCTTAATTTGTATTGCGGTGGAGGAGTCCTGTTAGTAAAATTAGTAATATTAGCGTTGCTGTTAGTTTGGTTTTCAGTAAAAACCTTTTCATAATAGTCAGCAAGTTGGGAAGCTTTGTCAGAGTTGGTTCTAGCCCATGTCCCATCCGATATTTTTAGTGGCGGCTGGTGAATGGTGCGATTCGTTAAGTCTTTAGCTGCTTTCCACAAAGAGTAATTAGTGTCAGACGTTGGAGTTAGTGATTTTAGATAATTTTCAAATTGTTCATTTTTCCAAATATTTAGTCTGGCTTTTAGGTCTTTAATCGCTTTGTTAAGTTTTGCTTTATCATTTGGAGCTCTCGTCCTTTGCCAAGTCTTACGTAGTTTGTTCTTGCTCACAATAAGTCTTTTAATTGAGTGTGGGATGTTATAGTTGTCCTCTGTTGGTTTTAGTTCGGGTGTTGCTCTATCAGCTGCTTCGTTTATAATGTCATTTAAGTGTATGATTGTTTTTTCAATATCGTCTAATTCCTTAAGAGGTACATTTATTGCTAGGTTGATATCAATGAATTTTCTATAAGAGTGCCAGTCAGTTCGTTTATTATACATCTTGCATGGGGGCAAAACATTTTTTATTGAGCAATTATAATTAATTTGAATCGGAGAATGGTCAGAAGAAAGTTCTTATCGAGAGTCAATTTCAAAATGTGCTATATTCATATTTTTTATTACACAAAAGTCAATTAGGTCAGGTATCTTTGTTCGATCAGTTGGCCAATATGTGGGCTCTCCAGTACTCAAATGCGTTCCTCCAATCATTTGAATTGCACATAGTACATTTTTTCCTTTAGTATTTGTCAACCTTGATCCCCAGTTTACATGTTTGGCATTATAGTCTCCTGCAGCGATGAACCTTTGGCCAAGCTCAATAAAATAGTCCTTAAATTGAGCTGTTGTGATTATGTGTCTAGGTGGACAATAGATAGCTGCTACTGTAAAAGATCCATATATATCTTGCAGCATCAATTTGGTCGACTGTGCTTGTTGATAGCTTTCCAGTTCAACGTGTCGTATATTATTTTTGATAATAATAGCAGAGCCACCATGACCTGAACCATCCGGATGATTTGTTCCATATATTTTATAGCCAGGAATGCTTAGGTGGTTATTTGTAAGGTGAGTTTCCGATATTAGTGCAATGTCAATTGAATTCTCATTTAAGAAAAGTTGGAGTTCTAAAATATGTTTGTGTAGTCCGTTCGCATTCCAAGCAATTATTCTTAACTTAGTGTCCATTTTGTTTGTCAAGCTTTGTTACTAAAATTGTTATAATGTTCATCATGTTACCCATTTGTTGGATTAATTCTTTCATCATGTTTTTAAGTTCTGAGATATCGTCAGATGGGATGGTATGATTGTTGTTTTGCTGGGAAGAAATTTTGCCAGTAGTTAGATTAACACTTAAATCTTTTTTTTCTTTTTCTTTGTCAGCTGGTCGATTGGTTGACTTAATCTGTGAGAAAGAAGCAGCAACCTGCGAGTAACTGATTCCTTTCTCCACTTTGCGAGAGGTTACGGACTTTTGCTCGTTTTTTGTTTCATCGGTCAATGTGTTGGGTCGAAGAGCAGGAAACCTTTGAATTTTTAATGTTTTGTAAATTTCGCAACCTTTATAATTGGCTGTTTGAGCTCCACCACAAAGAACACATTTTATTTTCTTTGATGAATCAATTTGACAATCAATCGTGCTGTGTTTTCCCGCACATTTAACACAAGCAGGATCTTTGGTGCAGTAGTTTCGTGTGTGTCCGTATTTTTGACAGTTAGAACATTGCACTATCGTTCTCTTATTATGGGGGGCCTCAAATTGTATTTTGGTGTGAAGTAATGTAGTTATGTTATAAATGTTTTTATTGTTAGGACTGGCTTTAAGTTCGAGAGTTAACATTTTCATTATTGTACTATATTGTTGGGGTTCAGTCCCTTGGATACGAACTTCATTATTGGGCAGGGATTTAAGAATATAGTTTTTCTCTATAACTTCATTATAGCATTCATGAGAGTATTAATGTCTTCTACCCCCTGCACATAAATAGGCGGTGGCTTGTTAACTTTAGGAAGCTGTTTGGTTTCGTTTTGTGCATTACGATTTGAGGACTTAGGATCTTCGCCGTTGTTGTCGTCTTTTTCTGCTAGCAGTGCGAAAATATTGCTAGTATTAGGTTTGCTCAACCAGTAATCATTTAGTTTTGTTTGTGTATTTTTTTTTTGCAAATTGGTTTTGTACTTTTTGTTATTGTTTTCTTCTATTGATTTGCCTGGGGATTGCGTATTACGGTTTCTTTTGTTACAGTTGCATTTGTTGATACATAGTTGCTGGTGTTGTGTACAGTGGAGTTTGTGGGGATGGACATTGGCTGCTCCATGGTAGTGGATTCGTGGTGCCTATGGTATCAATGCACAGAACGGGAGAACAAGACCTAGCTCTTCGCTCTGGCGATTTGATGGTTAAAAATGACGAATCTTTTTTTTTGTTAGGGCCAGGAGATACGATCGAAAAATACGCATTCCTGGTTGCCTTTTTAACGTTGTTGTTGTTGGGTTTTTGATGAGCGAAGCTCATCTTAGTGGTGATTTTTTTTATATATTATTTTTTTATTTGCTTAACGTGAAAGTGTTTGATTATTATGCGGACACAATTTATTGAGCGCAAAACACGTCTACACTGTTCAAATGACAAATAAAGAATGAATGAAATCAAGAACATGTGTTCTTTTTAACTTACGAATCTCTTCACCATTGTCTAGTAAATTTATGGCTGGGGTGTTTTTATGGCTTTCTAGTCTATCCTAATACTAAAAATATTGATTTCCTCTTTAACTTTGAATATGTTAAGATCCTTATGTATATTTTTATCGGGAACAAACTAAGGACTAGTAGTAGTAGAGAAGTAGTATACTTCTTTTTATTCATTTTTTCGTATATATGTACAGAGGTACAGATAAAATTAACTTAATTTGTACATTTTTGGAAAAACGAAAAAAAAAAACGAGGGGTGATTTTACAGCATGGCTGTTAGCCGTTAGCTGAATTCTGATATAAGAAAATTGCTATAATTTAATATTGTACATATATAGCTTCCAACTAATTTCATGGTCACCGTTTCATATGTTTATCAGCTCATTTTGCTCAATTGAATTTTTCTTAAAATGTGACACAGGGCATTTTGATATGAAGTGCTTCAGTGCTCCTGCTCATTCCTGTTGCATAGTGTACAAATGGTTGACATATCTGGCGTGAAACGATTTGCATTCAGTGGTAATAAGTCGCAGCAAGCTTTTATTATCATCGTTATTTCACGTTGAGTAAGGTTGGCTCTAAATTTTTTTCTCCAGCTGCTTGTTCCAGGTATTTATAAAACAGGTTTGTGCTACCTGTTACTTTTTCCAGTATTGTACTCCTCGAAGCCGCTTTTAATGCTTCAATGAGCTGATTGCAACGATTACCCCAGTCTTCTTCTATCCCAGCATTCTATGGAAAACTTATATTGTGTTCTGCTCCCAGCTGATGAAATTTATTTGCCCACACAACGTTTCCTCTAAGAATAGCTTTTGACAACTTATGAGGCAATCTTTCTGCGTTGTATGACAGTAAAGTCTTTGTGATATATTGCATATGCAGATGTAATGTATAGAGCTGACTGTCTTCAGTACCAGAAAACTAGGGACTACTGCATATCATTCTTAGTGTTTTTGATTGATATCTTTGCAGTATCTCAATATAAGAGTTCCTTGCAGTTCCCCAAAGTTGTATGCCATAATAGACGGAGATCCCAGAGCTGCCAGACATCACTTATTTTCTCATGGACAAAATGTGTAAAATTGAGTAGTGTTAGTATGTACTATCATCGTATGCCTACCTGTGTTAACTTGACCAGACAGCCATCGGTCTGGTACTTTGCAAAAACTTTTAAAATAGTTGTGTGACTAACATATATAAAAATGATGCATGAGAAAAAAATTGATATTCATAATTTTTTTTGACAACTTTAAAGTGATTGGTAGAGGAAACGGCCGACGGGACGTATCTGGAGTATTGATTACTGATTTTTGGCTGTATTATCTAAAGTATATATATGAAAATCTGCCATGAGAAAATAAGTGAGATTAATAATTTCTTTATGTACTTTGATGACCTGATACCTGGAAAATGGCCATCTGGTCAAGTTAACAGGTAGGCATACGATGATAGTACATACTAACACTACTCAATTTTTCAACTTTTTGTCCATGAGAAAATAAGTGATGTCTGCCAGCTCTGGGATCTTGGTCTATAAGTCCAAACCGGTTATTTCTAAAATTTAGTTTAGACTTTGGATAATTAGCGAGTAATTTTTTTCTGTTTTTATTTTAAGATGTTGAGCCTTTGCTTTAATGTGAGGTTTCCAAGTCAATCGAAGATTCAAATGAATTCTAAGGTATTTGACAGTTGGTCTATTGACACTCTAGTACACTCCAGTCTTCTAGTTGTAAATGTTACGTCTGTAGGTTCACTTAAGTTGACCTTTATATTTCATTTATGCAACCAATTATGCATCAAATCCTATTGGTTTTGTATAATATGGGAGGCATCAACAACACTGTCTGCTGAAGCAAGAAAGGCAGTGCCGTCGGCATACTTAGAAACAGTAAGTTCATAGGCATGTCGACAGGGTAGATTGTGTAAACACGGCCCTAACACTCCTCCCTGTTGAATATATGTCGGAAATTACATCTTTTATTTTCACATAGAAATATCTGTGAGTTATATATGATATTTTTTTTTTTTTTTTTGTCCAGGAAGGGAAGCATCGAAACCTGGGGCCGTAGCCGTAGTGTGGGACCTTAACCCACTAAACCCTCCCACATGTCCGACGGTTAGTCCTCCCAAAACTTCACCGATTAAGTAGTGCGTCGGGAGGCCGTTGTGAGTATATTACTACTCAATCGTTCGTTTTAGTCATTCTGTCCGAGTCCGGGAGCAATGATATCCATTGCTTGTCGCGAAACTTCTTCAGCTCGTTCAGAAGATCTGCGTGCGTTCTCCGTGCACCGCAGTGTATTCAGTATGTTCGCAGCTACTGCCCTTGCCGCATTCCACTTTCTACTATCCTGATCAGATTTGACTCCGTCACTTCTTCGCCAAATGCTGTTTCAAGGTCCATTGATTAACCGTGTGCAGTGGAACAACATGTGACAGGTGCTTTCTGGCTCTTCTGGGCATATTGGACAATACGGGTCGTTTTCGAGGTATTTAGTATTCTCTGAAGCAGCCATGTCCGGTCAGCAAAGCGTGAGATTATAATCAACCTCTCCATAATTTCGGTTCATCCACGCCTCGATATTTGGGATCAATTTATACGTCCAGCGCCCTTTTTCGGATTGATCCCATCGTTGCTGCCAAGCGGAAATTGTGCAACTCCTCTCTTCTTTTTTATCGCGATTGATGGCCTGTGGCCTGTGCCGCTCTACAGTCGCCCCATTTCACACGCCAGCAGGTCGATAGGAGTCTTCATTGCTACGACGCAAATGGCATCGTCTGAGACAGTGCTGTAAGCCCAGATCGGCGCAGCATACAGAATCACCGAGCTTATTACCGATGACAGGAGTAGCCACCTGCTTACTCGAGGGCCACCAATATTAGGCATCAGTCTGGTTAACGTACCATTTATCTATGCGGCTTTATCGCTGACTGTTTCAGGTGTTCATCCGCGAGTCAATAAGTACACCCAGGTACCTTAAGTACGGCTGGGAGGAAATGTTTTGTTCGCCCACCGTGATCGTTAGCTCATCACGAACCTGCCGAGTGCTCAAGAGAACAACCTCTGTTTTTTGTGCAGCCAGCTCGAGCCTTGCGTTTTTGCTCACTTTTGTCTCACTCTTGAGATAGCGTCATTACATAGCGCCTGCAAAGTGTCAAGGTGCTTTGCCACTGCAAACATCGTGATATCATTTGCTTATCCAACGGGGGTTGTGTCTTCCGGGAGGTCGAGTTTGAGGATGCCGTCGTACATTGCGTTCCAAAGCGTAGGGCCCAGCACCGAGCCCTGAGAATGCCGCCAGTTACTGTGTATGTTATTACTCCATCGCTAATGTCTTAAAACTGGATCCTGTTTTTGAAGTACCTCTCTATTATATGCTGCAGATTCACTGGCACCTCAAATGTGTTCAGCGCACTCATGATCTGTGGCCAACTTGCTGAGTTGAACGCGTTTTTTATGTCCAGCGTTACCACTGCGCAATACTTCTTTGAACCGATCCTCCACTGTTTGCCGCTCGTGGCCAATATTCATGACGATTTGAATGGCACCCAGCGTTGATCGCGCTTTCCTAAAGCCATATTGATTTGGAGAAATCCCTTCAGGTTTCTTGCAATCTATCACAGACGATTCGCTCTAGTATTTTGCCCAGAGTGTCTAGCATGCTCAAAGGGCGGTACGACGATGGTTGTGCTGGCTGCTTCCCTGGTTTCAGTAGTAGCACCAGTTTCTGTTGTTTCCAGGGTTAAGGAAACACGCCTTCCTTGAGACAAGAGTCGTAGAGCTTGGCGAACAGTTCCGGTGCCGCCTTAATCGCTGCTTTTAACGCAATGTTTGGGAAACCATCTGGGCCCGGAGCTTTATTATCCGCAATGCGTCTCACTATGTGCAGCACTTCTGGCGTGGTGAATTCCGATATGTCATTCACGCGCACTTGCTGACCCTGATAGAGTGTTGTTTCTTCTTGTCGAGGGAATAGCGTCGAGACTACGTCTTGCATTAGTGTGGGGCACTTGGGCTGAGGTGCTCTCGGACCTTTCAATTTCTGCATGACAGTTTTGTATCCCAAACCCCAGGGATCATCGTCAACGCCATCTCAAAGCTCCTTGAAACAGCGATTTTTGCTGTCCTGTATAGCTTTTTTGAAGACGGTTTTACATGCTATGTACTCCGCCAACAGCACTTCAGACCCTGGTGTGCTACGTGCTCTCTTCAACTTTCTTCGTGCTCGGTGACAGTTTCCGTTAGCGGTCATGATTCCACCAGTAGACTGGAATTTTGTCAGGTCTTCCCGAACATCTCGGCATAGTGATGCTCTCCGACAATTCTTCTGCGTTCAACATAGAAGCGGCTTCTTGAGCCGGACTATTTTGCCAGACAATATTAAAGACTGCGGCGTCGAAAACTTGTCTCTTCCAGCCCTTTTGCCGTGATATCCGTACACGACGCGACGTTCGTTCAATGTTCGTCGGTATATCAATTATGATAGCATTATGATCGCTGTGGGTGTATGTAACGATCCAGTTGGCGTTGCATGCTACTGCATTTTGTGCGAAAGTCAAGTCTATAATGGAACTACCTCTTTCTGATTCAAAGGTGCATTGATTGGCACGTTGAGCAATTCAAGGTCCAGTAACGCCATGATTTCTAGCAGGGCTGTGTCTCGTTGCTTCGTTCGCGCACTTCCCCAAGTAGTAGACCACGCGTTGAAATCACCAGCAATAAGGAGTGGGTGTTTGCCATGAGGTTCCGCTACTAGGGCTGCCAGCATTCGCTCGAATTCGTCTGCAGATATGCTCGGTGGAGCGTAAAAACTAAAAAGGTAGATGCCTTTCGCCTTTATCCAGGTGAAACCATTTTCTACGCATGTCATTTTATTCTACGGCATTGCATTCCTCATAGCCCATAAGGCCGACTTTTTTGAGCCATCAGATGACCAGGAGTAGTCATCGATGTTTTTGTATTTCTCGGAAAGCAGTGCCACATCAACGTAGTGCTTCTGCATGGGTTTTTGCAGTAGATCCTCTGCGGCCACGCAGTGATTCAGGTTAAGCTGTATGATTTTCATCAACGCTCTTCTCTACGCGCCTTTTTGACCAGCGGGCATTTATAGCTGCCGCCCGCGTGCTTCCCTTTGCACTAAGCGCACCTTTCTGGATTCGAGCATGCTGCTGCCTTGTGTCCTTCCTGGCCACACTTTCTGCAGAGTCCAGATCTGTCTAAATGGTCCCTACAGTTAACTGCTTGGTGCCCAAACCCTTAGCATCTGAAGCACCGTTTTGGGGAGATGGCTTCCCTTATTCTGCACAAGACCCATCCAATACGCATACGTTGTACTTCTAAAGCCTTTTTAGCCTCGGTCGCTGGAAGGGCAATAAATGCTGTCTGTGTGCCGGTGTAGGCTGTTCATAGACTCCTCACTGTCGATATATCAGGGCGCCTAATCTTACACTGCGTATGGAATGCCTCGCAAATTTCCTCTGGCGTCGTAACTTCGTCTAGGTCCCTACACTGCAATGTCACAGTGTGCGTTTTAACCTTCACTTTCGCGGTTTCTTTGAGCACATCCTCGATCGCAGATTGGTAGGCAGATGTTCTTTCGTCAAGCACACCCCTCAGTTCAATAAAGAGCTCCTGCTTAGCCGTACGCCGAATTGTCTTGACATCTTCTTCAGGGGACTTGGAGGAATCTGAGGTTTTCACCTTCCGTAGGATGTCTGCATACGAGGCGTGCTAGGCGTTAGATATTATTATTGCATCTGGCCTTGCCCTTAGCCCCCTCGGCTTCTTGTCTAGTCTTCTCCTTAACAAGATTCCAGCCAGACTGATTGTTTGTGGTTGTTGCCCCTTCAGTTTGTCGGCTTTGCGACTCGCTCCTCTTTTTTGCCGCTGGTGGTCGCGCATTCGGCACCAAGGTGATGTCTCCTGCCGCTGTTGCCTTGGGGCTGGACCTTGCCCTTGCCCTTTTCGCTGATTTTGTAGCGCCACTATCCGTTTCTCCTCTTGCCGCGTTCGGATTCCGTTTTATCGGTGTCTTCCTCCTTGGAGTAGCCGCTTTCTTCTCGAGGTCTTCCATCACCATAATGGCTTCGGTGTGCATTCTCTTAATCACCGATCCAATCTTTTTAATTTCATGTTGCACATTGTTACGGCCCTTGTAATACTCCAAGAGAGAATCTATTGCATCTCCCAGAACCGTCTTTTTACTTCCAAGTAGGTTGCCTGCTGGTTGCTTGCTTGTTGCTGCTCCCAAACCTACTGGAGCCTGTTGTTGGCGTTTCCACTGTACGCTCAGGTACGCCACTTTGTGCAATCGGCGTGCTGTACAGCTCCGGCTGCGCTTGCGGTGTCCTTTTTGATACAACGGCAATGCGTGCTGCCACCTTATCACCTGACGGTTGTGCGTCCACTGGTGACCTACGCATGACCGAACTCTTCATGAAAGCTTCGATTCCAACTGCTGATATGCAACTGTCTTGATTTTTAATTGTTTGATCATTCTTGTCCATGCTGTAAGGGTCCAAACTCACGACCGCTTCCTTTGAATAGGCGCGTAGTTTCCATCCGAGGGTTGACACTATCCCTTATGGAGAACTGTGTTCAGTGCCAGACTTTCAACCGGAACTAGTGGGGAATTATCTCGACCCAACCTACGCGGCCACATAAGTGGCGACAAACATTGAACGTATCGCGAGACAAGCCAAGTTTTAATAGGACGGAAGAAGCAGTGAACCTTTCTCTAAGCCATTTCAACTAGTTTCACTCCGCTTACTCAGGTTATAGTGTTTCACTGCCCCAGCCCAGCACTATCTGCTTTGTATTCCAGTATGCCATAATCAAGATATTACTAGAATCAATCCTGATGGCCCGCCGGCCAACGATCGCGTCGTGTTTAGCCGCTCCTAACATGGAACAGACGCTGACCAGGGTAACCGCTCATTATGAGTCCGATGCTCCTGGATTTTTGTGCTCACCGTGATAATACCAAGTGAGGGGGCACCTATTGAAAGGCGGTGCTTGCGCGCCGTGTCGCAGAGATATCAACGGGCATGCTGGGATTTATACCGCGTCACCCATTTCTGCCGCTCATTCTCGGGGACTTCTTATTTGCCAGAGACTTATTCGCAGCTAACCAAATATCTTAGGCCGTCCGGCGATCCACAAACGTGCCAAACCCACCGACGAGGCAATGTTGTTTTCCGGTTTGTTTGGTTTAGGGATCATTATAAACTCTGCACATTTCAACTATGCTGTAAAATTATTGAGTCTTAACATCGAATCATAAATAGCAGTTAAGAATATTATGCACTTTTTACTCAATGCTTTTATGGCAGTTACATTTATGTTGTCGAACCCAGGTGATTTTGAACTTTTCAGAAATTTGGCCGTTTCCGCTATTGTAATATGCTTTAACGGTAAATTCATTTGTCATGGGCTATCCAAAAACTGCAATATTTCAATTCTATCTTACATTGAAATAAAAGAGAAAGGTCCTAAAGTTGATTCAAGGTACATCCGAATGCCTAGGCTATACTCTCGTCGCTTCTGCACCATCTTTTTGAATCTTTTTTTGGAACACTCTTTTTGACTGGCCGATTGATGCATCGGGTTGCCTTCCACAGATTGTGCTCATCATATTTACTAGGGTCCAGTTGCTCTAAATACTTTTCAATTGCTTCATTTTTAGGTCAATATGTTTGTTTTTTAACTCCTTTACAGCTTTGTTGAAATTTGATTTCTCTTGGGGATAATATAATAACGGGCCCGAAAGCACAGCGACCAATAAAATTTATTGTACATGGCCCTATTTAATAAAAACTCTATATGTTTAGACTTTTGATGAATCTTAACACTACTTGGGGTTTGATGTTCCACAATTTGTGTGGATTAACAACAGTGTCACCAAGGTGGTGAAGTCTATGTCTACCGAGTGCAGGACACTTGCAGAGTATATGCTCTGAACTTTCTTTATCCAGTTCACAAAATCGGCATACGTCAGTGTCGGAAAGACCCAACTTATTTTGATGATACCTTAGGTTGCAATGACCCGTGAAGTATCCAGTCAAAATGCGTAAGTCTACTCTACTGAGTGAGAGAAGCTTATTCAAGATACCCTTTGAAAGAGTGAGGAATTGTTTTGCCTGGCGTTGTCCGGTGGAGTTCACCCAGTGTTTTAGAAATTTCTTTTCCTCAAGTTTCCTGATTTCTTCGTTTTTGTGGCCCCTTGTTTAGCCAAGTAGTCGGTCTTTTCATTGCCTTCATGACCTTCATGTCCTGGTACCCACCTTAATACAACAGTATTAAAGATACCCAGTTCATTTAACAGGTTAAGGCAGTCATATGCCATCTTTGAGGTGAAAGTGACCGACTGTAGGGCTTTTAAGGCCGCTTGACTATCCGAGAGTATGTAAATATGTACTCCTCTCATTTTCCTGCGAAGACATTCCCTCGCACAGATTACAATGGCATACATTTCCGCTTGAAATATTGTTGGGTAGGTACCCATTGGGATAGATTTTTTGAATTTTGGGCCATAAATTCCCACCCCTGTTCTACCTGTTTAGACCCGTCTGTAAACCATATCTGGGAACCGGGTTTGAATTTAATGTAATTAGTTCTCCAGTCTTCACGATCATTAATAATGACTTGAAAAAGTTTGAAGAAGATAGTTTTAGACAATAGAGTATCATCTCTATGCAAAATGGGACTGTCTAGAAAATTTTCTAAAATTTTTAGGTGTCCCTTAATATTGCCCCCTTTTAAATCGGCAATACCTTCCAGTCTCAAGGCGCTAATAATAGCTTCCTTTTCTATTAGGATAGGTAATGGTGGGATGTATAAGAGCACCCCTAGTGAGTCAGTGGGACACGTTTTCATAGCCCTTGTGATACCGACACAAACAAGTCGATGCAGTTTACTTAGTATATTTACTGAATATACTATATATATATATATATATATACCTTTGTTTGGCTTTAGGCCACCATGCAATGGAAGCATACTTGACTATTGGTCTAATGACCGTAGTGAATGTTCAGTAGGTCATTTTGGGACTTAGACCCAGGTTTTACCAAATAGTCTAGTGCAAGCAAAGAATGCCCTTGTAGGCTTTTTTTGTAACTTTATTTAGATGAGGAGTTCATCTATCACTTAAGTCCACAGAAGTGGAGAGAGTACACCCCCTTGTGGGCAACCTCTTGTGGCTGTGATAGATTTTAATTCTCCTCCAAGCTGTAAATTAATAGTCCGAGATTCAAGCATAGCTATTATCCATTTAATAATAGGTGTGGGTACTTCTTTCCGTAGAAGGGCATTTTCTATTGCCTCATATGAAGTATTATTAAAAGCTCCTGATATGTCGATAAATGCACGTAGAGCTATTTGTTTGGAATCAAGAGCCTTTTCAATGATAGTTGTTAAACTATGTATTGCAGTTTCTGTTGATTTGCCACGTTGGTATGCAAATTGCAGTTTTTGCAGAGGAAAATTTATAAGGTTGTTATTCCTTATATACTGATCCAAAATTTTTTCCATTGATTTTAGGAAAAATGAGCTGAGACTTATAGGTCTATAAGATTTAGGTAGCTGTTCTGGCTTTTGCCCTACCTTTGGAATGAACACTACTTTGACTTCAGTCCATTTCGTAGGGATATGCCCCAACAAGAGACTTGCTCTGAATATACTGGCCAATTTTTGGGACAATGTACTTGGCTCCATGTTGGAGCAGACAAGGGTATAGTCCATCAGGCCCTGGAGACTTGTATGGGCTAAATGATGATAAAGCCCATTGCACCCGTTTTTCATGGACAGTTTACTAGCCAGCTTTACATCTACAGTATTGATGGATACCGTGGATTCCACCAGTACTGGGTGTTCTTTAGAAGCTGAGTGACCCGGAAAATGAGTGTCCAGCAGCAGTTTGCTGGTTTCTCCCGGGTTTTGTATAAAACTGCCATCTGGTTTTTTCAGGGTACAAATACCGTTTGAGTGATCTTTAACTAAGGCTTTTTGAAGGCGAATCACATCTGGAAGATTTGAGATCTTCTCACAATGATTCCTCCAAGTAGCTCTTTTAGATCTTCTCAATTCTATATTATAGGCAGTTAGAGCCTCTTTATAGGAAACCCAGTCCCCCGTTCGTTTAGCTCTATTGAATAATCTTCTTGCCTTGCTTCGAAGTTCAGTAAGCGTCTTATTCCACCAAGGAACATCCCTTCGTGGTTTATGCTCTTTTTCTGGAAAACTTTTATAAAAGACATTGATTATATTTGAATAAAGATCTTCCAGCTTCTGATTCAAGCTCTGATTTTAAATAAATATGCTTATTTGAGCAGTTAATACCATGCTGTAGATAAAGGTAAAAGATATCCCAGTTGGCTTTCTTGGGATTTTTGTAAACTTTGGTTTGTGTTACAGTTGCACCCACATCAAACCGCATGTGCATATGATCCGACATGGATGTTTCCTGTGACATGTGCCAATTTGAGACTTCCGATGAGACATTGTGACTAGCAAGAGTGAGATCAAGAGCTTCCCCTCTTATTGCATTCACAAACGTCGGTTCGTTGCCTCGGTTTAATATGGTAATATTATTACTTAATAAAAGTTCAAGAAGGTACCCACCCCTTGTGTTAATATCGTTGCTTCCCCAGGTTGTGAGGTGTGCTTTTGCATCGCAGGAGAGAATCCATCGGATATGACGCTGCTGAAAATATTCCGCTAGGGCCAAAACTTCCTCTGTTGGGGCAGTAGCCGCGTCTCCCGGTAGATAAGCAGAGGCAAGGATGACCTCATGCTCCCCTTTGCTGGTAGGCACTTTTGCCCAAATCGCCACTAGGTCTTCAGAAAAAAAACTTGAGAAAGGAAGAAAGGTTAGTTGGTTACTAATCAGAATCGCCGCTCTAGGGCGATTCTTATTGGTGGCATAGATCAACCTACCATTTGAGTTTTGGAGCCCTTTGATGACTCCGTTATATGCCCATGGTTCTTGGATGAAAGCTACATCCAAGAGCTCAGTGTTAAACCTCCTTGCCAGTATATCTGAGGCAGCTTTGGCACGATGGAGGTTTATCTGAAAGCATCCGAGTTGCCTTGTATTGCTGCTGCTGGTGATCGTGGTATGGGTTTTTGGTGGCAGCATGAAGCGATGGTCGCATTCTGATGCCCTCCTTAACCTGCTCACGTCTTGCTGTTGGACCAGATGCTGAAGTAGTTACTGCAGCTACATTAGAGCACTGTGGTTGCTCTGGTAATGTATCTGCAGTACTCGTGGATGGACACTTAGAGCTTTTGGAGCTTGCCGGTGCCTCAGACACTTTGTCATGTGTCCCATCATTGGCCTCAGTTTTATTTTTGGGGCGCATTTGTACTCTACCGAAGCCATAGTTCAACCAGAGTTGATTTTTTCTTATGACTTCGGCTGAGATAGGGTCTATGGCGAAGGTAATCTCCGAGACCGTACCTTTACGCACTCTATTGAGTGCTCGCCAGTCGTTCACCCTTAGGCTAGTGTTCTGCCCGTTCAGAAGACCTAGTATATCTTCTGTGGTAGTACTGTCCAGTTCAGGGAAGTAGACAATGTAGATCTGAGGACGTGATATTTCATCCTCTTCAACGATCTTCAACTCGGATCCTTCCACGGCCTTAGTTTAGGCATTACTGCCTTTAACCAAGTGACTGTGTCATTATTACCACAGGAGATAACTAGCCATCCCGAGCGGAAAGTGCAGCTATTAAACACTGGTTTTTCCACATGCGATTGATTTTTCCTAATCGCTTCTAGGATGGTATGCTGTATGGCCTTGAGTTGTTCCGTAGACCATATGGTGTTTGGATATTTAGGTGGTATGATACCCAGCTTTGTGCTGCACGTAACATCTTTGTAGGACATTTGTGCTGTGCTCACCTACCCTGCAAGGGTAGGCACTGTTGGCTCAGGCCTTGTAGTTTCAGTGGACACAGCTGTCCTATTTAACGTATAACACCTGGGATTATGGGTTTTATCGAGTTTGCCTCTCTAGTTCCGCCATTTTCAGTTGAAAGCAGGGGCACCTCGTGCAGATGTGGCTATTTACCATAATGGTCGGTCTTTAGGCTTTCAGCAATATAGCCTTTCGCCTCTGTTTGCACTGCCCCGTAGACAATCAACAATCAACACAGAAGTGTTACAAACTTAGCCCCCTGTCTGGGGGATAACTAGTACGTTACGTTAAGTTAGAAGGAATATAAATATTACTCTGAGTTCTGTTATTTGTATCAGAAAGTCATGTGGTCGATGAAAATGCTGCTTCATGAATAAGATGGCTTCTTTGTAATTATACTTCGATTTTTAGAGTAGGCTGCTGTTACCTCATTTAAGTTAATTAGAAGTGCAGAATGATCTCAGCTTAGTTAATCACATGACGCTATGTCCAGAACATTCGACGGATTCTCTTTGTAAACGTAGATAAGGTACAGAAGTAATTATAATATCTTTTGTGATGCATTTTAATTTAATAGAGGCGGCTTGAATTGATGTACTGACAACAGATTCCATTTCTTCGTATTTAAACTTTTATATTATTTTATAATTATTGTACTGCCAGCAGAGCACATTTCTGTCGTTCGGTTGGTTTGCTGATATGATATAATATCCCCTTATTTTAAAATATGATTTAGACGTGAAGTCTCGGATACCAATAAAATGTCTATGCAATTTTTAATAAGGAACTTTTATACTTCAATACGATGGTTTCCAAGGCCGTTAGCATTCCATTTGGCTAGACACAAATTTACTTTCATAATTCATAAATTCAATTAAATTCGAGTGTACCGAATTTTGTCAATATTTTTCTCCCAAATGGTTGGACCGATTTTTTTGTTGTACTTATGGGGTGACTTTGATGGATGCAATCTACAGTTGGACCCGGTAGGTGGTGCTGCTATTGAGATACTGTGGCAAACCGGACCTCGGCCTATCGGTAAGAGTTGGCAACTGAAACAATGTCTTGGTTGGCAACTGAAACAACGTCTTGGTTGGCAACGGGAACAACATCTTGATTGGCAACTGTGAGATCGACGCGGCTGGTAAAAAACTGTTAAACTATTATTAACTTTGTAATAACGCGTGTAGCAATCAATTGATAATAATATTTAACTGAATATTGAATTCAACCGCGGATGCAGCGGTATTATCTACGTTCTTCAACAGCTGATCAACTTGCTAGCGACATCGACGAATTTTACGACGCCGTCATCATGGCAACATCAGAAAATAAACTTAGTGAGGAGATCAAAGAGGTAAAGGCGCAATTGCAGCATCTTCAAATGTCTGCCACACAACCGGCTACTGCAAGTTCTCAATTTTGCCCATAAATGAACATACCAAAGTTCAACAAATCTGATCCGCATCTTTGGTTTGCACAATTTGACCGCTTTTTTCATTTGCACAGCGTCGTGGTGGAAGATTGTAAGTTCGACATGGTGGCGATACACTTGGACGAGGATGTCATTCTGACAGTCGAAGACATCATCACAAAACCACCTCTGATTAACAAATATGACACTCTGAAGCTACGGTGACTCGAGGCGTATGCAGAATCAGAGGACTCGAGACCTCAGCAAGCTGGCAAAGATTGCGGATAAGATGATTGAGAATAGTGCCGCGGAGTCAACATACGTAATGTCTACGCAGATTAAAGCTGCTCATCAGAAACAACACGACGCCGGTGCGGCTAGCACCAGCCAATCTGACATAGCAGATATCGCTGCCGCTTTGCACACTCTTTCACAGAAAGTCGACATGCTTCAAGACAATTTGTGCAAGACAAATCAATCTAAAACTACACGCACAGTAAGTCCAAGAAATACCAGAGGAAACGGTAGCGAATCGGTATGCTATTACCATAACAAACTTGGTGACCGTGCACGGAAGTGCCAGCCAAATTGCATACGATACAAACAGTTAAACGAAAGTTGCTGCCATTGACTCAGCTGGTAGGCGGTAACATCTCTACGACCAGCAACAGTTCCTTTCACCCAGAAGGTAATCACGATCACCGACTACGTTGATTCGGCGTCAGTGATCTCAGTTGTACCTAGCACCACAATTCCGCGCAAACTCACAAAACGCAGACTATAATTGTATGCCGCGAATCAAACCTTAAAAGAAACCTACGGCAAGTGTGACCTTGAACTCGAACTGGCTCAGTTCCAGTTGCTCATCGACATCAAACGACAACGTTGAATTAAGTCAACAAGCAGCGGTTCAATAAACTCCCAGGATATTGTCAGCTTGACTAACACGCCAGTGCAGCACACTTCTAGCGAGATAAATACGGGTTCTGTGGACACGACCACAGTGGATGGCACGCAAACTCATACAGTTCGCTAGCATATTATTACATCGGGTGCACTAGTAGCAGATCGCCCAAGGAGACTGATGGGTGAAAAGCTTGCAGCGGCAAAATCACAAATCAATCAATTAATCAATGCGATAACAGTCCCTGATCGTTATCCGGTTCTGCACATCCACAACTTTGCTGACCGCCTACATGGCATACGAATCTTCACGACGCTAGATCTAGAACGAGCATACTACCAAATACCGATGGCCTCAGAGGACGTAAAAATACAGCAGTATGCACACCCTTTGGGCCAATCGAATTTTTAAAAATGCCATTCGGACTCACAAATGACAGCGTGTAATGGACCAGCTTTTCTGAGGAGTCGACTATGTGATCTGCTACATTGATGACATCCTTATTATGTCAAACTCCGCTGCAGAACATAAACAACATGTTAAGAATGTACTTAACAGACTGAAATCCCATAGCCACAACATTAACAAAAGTAATTAAAGATGTCCGAAGTAACATTTTTGAGTTTTACAGTTAATAGCAGTGGCATCAAGCCTCCTGAACATCGGGTAAAAGCGATCACAGTGTACGCCCAACCACAGACAATTTCAAAGCTAGGTCGTTTCCTAGGAATATTGAACTACTACCGCCGTTGCATACCTCACGCATCCGAACTACAAGCACCGCTCAATGACTTAACGCTCAACATGATGAAAAATGACAAGCGACCTGCAGAGTGGACACCTAGCACTTCTCAGGCATTCACGAGATGCAAAAACAGCATAGCGCATGCTGCTACACTTGTTTATCCGGGTCCACACGCAGACCTAAGTGTAACCTGTGATGCTTCCGATACTGCTATCGGTGCTGTTCTAGAACAAAACAACATGGGGCATGGGAACCTCATGGGTTTTTTTCTAAAAAACTGAATGCAGGTACAGCACATACGACAGGGAACTATTAGCGATTTATGAAGCAATTAAGTATTTCAAGCACATACTGGAGGCAAGGGTTTCTGTAGTAGTATTGAGGCGGCCCAAGAAATAGACAGCGAACTACAAGGTATTTTAAGCGGAACCACGTCTCTACAGCTACAACTAATTCAAGTTGACAAACAAGGAAACCTGTACTGCGACTTTGGAACCACCGCGCCACGGCCTTACATTCCTCAGGAATTGCGATTCAAGATATTTTCAAGTGTGCACGGACTGTCCCATCCGTGCGGCAGAACTACGCTCAAGCAAATCTCACAAAGGTATGTATGGCCGTCAATGCAAAAAGACGTTTTGGAATGGTCAAGGAATTGCTTACCGTGTCAACGAGCGAATATCCATAAGCACAACGCGGTGATTCCAAAAAATATCACAGGGGAAAGAAACAGCCTTGGCAATCGAGAGATTGAAACCACCATTTATGGTAAATGACGAGTCTGCCCCTGTTGACGACCAGACTCTGTAGGTCGAAGCCCCGTTACGAACGTACCTGAAGAAACGCCAATCCACTCATCAAGATCCGTGTCAAGAGGGGAGTACTGTGGCAACCCAGACTATCGGTAAGAGTTGGCTACTGAAGCAATATCCTGGTTGGCAACTGAAACAATGTCTTGGTTGGCAACGGGAACAACGTCTTGATTGGCAACTGTTAGATCGATGCGGCTGGTGAAAGACTGTTAAAACTATTGTCAACTTTGTAATAACGCGTGTAGCAATATCAAACTGAATAATGGCAATAGCCAAAATACAGGCAGTTTTTTGCCAAATTTTTAACATTTTTTTACCCAGAGCAATCCAATCCAATTTTAATACTTTTTTTTAAACACCAAATGTAAGCTAATGAATCGAGTTTCATACTTTTTTTTTTATTTTTTAAATTAAAATATAGTATTTTTATACTCTTCACGGGAGTGAATAGTATTATAAGCTTGTCATGAAGTTTGTAACACACAGAAGGAGCCACATAAAGTATATATATTTGTGATCAGCTCGATGAGACGAGTTGATTTAGCCATGTCCGCCTGTCTGTCTGTATGTATGCAAACTAGTCCCTCAGTTTTTGAACTAGAGAGCACATAGTTTTCTTTTTACCATTCGCAGCACATTTGTCGAAATCAGCTGAATCGGACCACTAGGGAGGGTACCTCCCATACAAACCCCCCTTTAAATTAATGTTCTTATTAAAAAAAGTTTTTTGTCTTTTTACATATGGAACTGAAATTTGGACACTATAAGTTTGTAATCTATGGCCATCAATCATGTAAATTTCATGATCCTAGGGCTACTAGGTGGGGTACCTACCATACAAACCCTCTTTAAATAAATGTTTTAGTTAGAAAAAGTATTTTGTTTTTTAACGTATCGAACTGAAATTTAGACTCTATAAGTTTCTGATTCATTAACCATATAAATTTCATGATCCTAGGGTTTCCAGGAGTGGTACCTCCCATACAAATCCAAATTAAATGGAAAACTTCTTTACATAGTATACAGCAAAGTCGAAATTTCAAGAAGTTAGAATACTGATTACTTCTAAACCACGCAACGTGTTTTGATACGGTTTTCACTGTTAATTAAAGAATTTCCTTAGAAAAGTTTGCATGTACATAAATAATTGATTCAATAATAAAAGTAATTATGATTATTATCATTCATTATCCATATTTGTCATTCACTAAAGACAGCAACACTAAGTTTGACATTCACCAAAACAGGTATTTGTAATTCACTACAACATCAAACAGCTTTTTTTGGTTCACAAAACAGTTCAAAAAGTACTTCTTTCCCCATTTACCAATACGGTATTTTGATAATTTCACAGGTTGGCTTTGCGGACGAGTCCCGTTTTGTTCGCTTATTAAATTAATGTAGTTGTAATAGTGTTATAATTTATGAAAAAAGCATTTACTGCTACTACAATATTGCAGCTTTTCATTCTTTACACAGCAAAGTTTCTTCAAATGTGATTTTAGAATTAATATAAAGTAATTATTATTATCATTTAAGCCATACTATAAGAAGAAAACATTTGTTTACTTGCAATATAAGGAAAAAATGTCCCTACCAACGATCAAATAGGTAAAGTAAATCATTTAATTCTGTCAAAGATCAATGGACTGACACACTGAAACATACTACTGTGTAGACAATACTATTGATCTGGAAGAGGCTGTTCATTTCCCAACAGAATTTCATTCTCTACAGCCTTCTGGTTTGCGCCCACATAAATTAGTTCTAAAAGTAGGGTGTCAATATTTTATTACGGAACCTTAATCCACGAAAATTGTGCAATGGTACACGTTTACGGATAAAATCATTAAAAAAAACTGTATAATAGAGTGTACAATACTGGCCGGATGTGGAACTGGAGAAGTTGTTTTAATTCCCCGGATTCCATTAATACTAACGGATCTACCTTTCCAATTTAGAAAATTGCAATTTCCTATAAAATTGTCATTTTCAGATGCTAAGAAAGGAAGATTGGATGCAACCCGGAGGAACGTGAAGAGTTTTACATCTTTGGCATAGCCAATGATAGCCTTCTTTCTGGTCTTTTTATTTTTTGCGATCCTCCGCCAGTCATTCGCTTTTGCTCTGTTTTCCCAATTTGAAAGTGTCTGAAATTTAAATTTGCTATATAAAAGCAAACCTTTATTAATTATTACAAGAAATTACTTCTTTCCACTGTGATGCTGTGCGTGTGGGTCCTCTTATGCTATTCAAATCTTTTGTCAACTGCTCTCACAAATTGTGGATGGCCCATGGCTCTAGCGGACTTTTTTTCCCCGTTTGAAGATCTGGTTGCTCCTTTAAAAAATTGAGATAATACTTAAGCTGCTCCTGCGTTGTTCGTGTTACAATTAATTTGGCCTAAAAAATATATAAGAACATTTATGAAACAGTTTATAAATATTAATTATTACAAATAAAGGGTGTTTTTTTTTTTAGAGTTACACCACATAGAATTAAAATAAAACAAAGAAAATGACTTCATTGTTTAAATACAATTTCGGTCATGTAGCCACCACGGCATGCGCGTAGAAGGCGTAATATGAAATTCCAATTTTCAAATACATTTTTGCAGCATTTGCGGCCGTATTTCGCCCATAACTCTGCGAATGTTAATTTCCAGGTGTTCCATTATCTCTGGTTTTTCGGCGTAGGCAAGTGATTTCACATAAGCCCAAATCTTCTAATCATATCTCTGTATCGTTCACCGTTGACAGTATCATTCTTGACATTATCGTTTTTGAAGACATATGGACCAATGACTCCGACGGCCCATAAAGCTCACCAAACAGTGATTTTCTGTGGATATTTCGACAAAAGCTTGTGGATTATCTTCACACCAAATGTAGCTATTGCTTATTTACGTACCCATTCAACTAAAAATGAGCTTCATCGCTGACAAAATTTTGTATGGAAAAATGGAATGTATGGAGTCATTTCAGAAAATCACTGTTTGGTGAGCTTTATGGGCCGGCGGAGTCATTGGTGAATATCATTGGGCGAATTGGCGGCGCATACGATGGTCGTTTGGCTTTAATTCCTGCACAAGTTGAATCTTAAAAGCTTTTAAGCCAAGATCCCTTCGTAAAATCTTTCTTAAAATGGATGGACTCAACCCCACTTGCTGAAAACGGCGACGAATTTATTGATTTGGGTCATCTTCGATGCTTCCCTGTACAGGGGCTACAGTTTGTTTGGTGCGCACTGTTTGGAGTCTTACGGGATGAACATTGTCATTAAGAGTAAACGTGGTGCAAAAACAATACATAGTTATTCGAATTTGCCACTTTGATGGACGATTATGATTATTATAAAATGGATGAAGTGCACGATAAGTTTGACGAACAGAACCATTATTTTGATAAAAGATTTCATAAACTTGCAAGTGTTTCTGTGGTGTAAGTCTATCCATAATGAAATGCCAAACTAGACAAAATGCAACTATCAGCTGTTAATCGGTTCTCAAATAAAGCAGTGTTGCCAACTCAAAGTTGTGAACCTCTAAAACAAACACCCATTACTTACTTCAGCGTGTTTTTGTTTTCCATTTTTGCATAGTAAAGAAGAAGAAACTGGAAAAACAAATAATCAAAATTACTTGCAAACCCTCCTAAACAAAGCCAATTTTCATTTTTTGTAATATTGTTTAGTTATTAAACTCTAGCATAATCCGGAAAGTGTTTTTGTGAAGTTTGGAGCGGATCAGATTGGCAATTGACGAGAAATTGGTGGATAAAGTTTTGGATATAAAGCTTAGAGAAATATTTTAAAATCAATCAAGTCGCCTTTGGGGGCTAAGTTTGTAACACTTCTGTGATGATTGTTGATTGTCTACGGGGCAGTGCAAACAGAGGCGAAAGGCTATATTGCTGAAAGCCTAAAGACCGACCATTGTGGTACATAGCCACACCTGCACGAGGTGCCCCTGCTTTCAACTGAAAATGGCGGATCTAGAGAGGCAAACTCGATAAAACCCGTAATCCCAGGTGTTATTCGTACCGTGCCTATGGGATGAATGGCACTACGTAAGTGTGTCTCTAAACGGTGGCCTCCAGATACCGGGCACCCTCTGGTTGTAATTAAGCCTTACCGTAACACCGGGGCACTGTTGCGGTGGACTTTTATTCCCCTTTACTCGTGGGACCAAATGTCTGAGAAAATAACTGAAACTTTTATACAAGAGGCAGTAGTGCCTAATACAAACCAGGTCAATACTGACCTTTCTGCGGAAATTGCGGAAGTGCTTTCGTTATCGCAAACGGATAAGGCTTTACATAGCCTACCCAAAAGCGGTGAAAGCATTGTAATGGATGTCGACAGTGTGGATATAGGTCCCGAAGACAACCTTACAAAAGAGGAAGAGGATAATCTTCTCGACTCACCCACCCCTATACCTGAAAAGACGGTAGATGGCGTCAAAAAGGTGCGGCTATGTGGTGCTGCCCGTAGACGCCTCAAATTCCATCTAAGTCGAGGGCATAGTATTGAAGAGGCTAGAGCACTTGCTCAAAAGCCAACTGCTCTGAAGCGTCAACGCCCTAGCAGTACCTCACCTAAACAAAGCGCACCTAAAAGAGCTAGCTTAGGAACGGTGGCAGTAACAGAAAACAGGACAGCTGTGTCCACTGAAACTACAAGGCCTGGACCAACAGGGCCTACCCTTGCAGGGGAGGTGAGCACAGCACAAATGTCCTACAAAGATGTTACGTGCAGCACAAAATTGGGTATCATATCACCCAATTATCCAAACACCATATGGTCTACTGAACAACTCAAGGCCATACAGCACACTATCCTAGAAGCGATTAGGAAAAACCAATCGCGTGCGGAAAAACCAGTCTTTAATAGCTGCACTTTCCGCTCGGGATGGCTAGTTATCTCCTGTGGTAATAATGACACAGTCACTTGGTTAAAGGCAGTAGTGCCTAAACTAAAGCCGTGGAAGGATGCCGAATTGAAGATCGTTGAAGAGGATGAAATACCACGTCCTCAGATCTACATTGGCTACTTCCCTGAACTGGACAGTACTACCACGGAAGATATACTAGGTCTTCTGAACGGGCAGAACACTGGCCTAAGGGTGAACGACTGGCGAGCACTCAATAGAGTGCGTAAAGGTACGGTCTCTGAAATTACCTTCGCCATAGACCCTAGCTCAGCCGAAGTCATAAGAAAAAATCAACTCTGGTTGAACTATGGCTTCGGTAGAGTACAAATGCGCCCCAAAAATAAAAGTGAGGCCAATGATGGGACACATGACAAAGTGTCTGAGGCACCGGCAAGCTCCAAAAGCTCTAAGTGTCCATCCACGAGTACTGCAGATACATTACCAGAGCAACCACAGTGCTCTAATGTAGCTGCAGTAACTACCTCAGCATCTGGTCAAACAGCAAGACGTGAGCAGGTTAAGGAGGGCATAAGAATGCGACCATCGCTTCATGCTGCCACCAAAAACCCATGCCACGATCACCAGCGTGCTAAGAAGGGAGGCTATAGATCCGCAGAAGAAGCGATCTTGCTTGGTAGCAACAGAGGGAAGAAGAGGGCGGCAAGTGCCCGTAAAAAAGCCAATTAATGGCTCTTCCCCAATGCAAACCCGGCAGCAATACAAGGCAACTCGGATGCCTTCAGATAAACCTCCATCGTGCCAAAGCTGCCTCAGATATACTGGCAAGGAGGTTTAACGCTGAGCTCTTGGATGTAGCTTTCATTCAGGAACCATGGGCATATAACGGAGTCATCAAAGGGCTCCAAAACTCAAATGGTAGGTTGATCTATGCCACCAATAAGAATCGCCCTAGAGCGGCAATTCTGATTAGTAACCAACTAACCTTTCTTCCTTTCTCAAGGTTTATTTCTGAAGACCTAGTGGCGATTTGGGCAAAAGTGCCCACCAGCAAAGGAGAGCATGAGGTCATTCTTGCCTCTGCCTATCTACCGGGAGACGCGGCTACTGCCCCAACAGAGGAAGTTCTGGCCCTAGCGGAGTACTGTCAGCAGCGTCACATCCGATGGATTCTCTCTTGCGATGCAAACGCACACCACACAACCTGGGGAAGCAACGACATAAACACAAGGGGTGAGTACCTTCTTGAATTTATACTTAGACATAATATTACTATATTAAACCGAGGCAACGAACCGACGTTTGTGAATGCAATAAGAGGGGAAGTTCTTGATCTCACTCTTGCTAGTCACAATGTCTCTTCGGAAGTCTCAAATTGGCACGTGTCACAGGAAACATCCATGTCGGATCATATGCACATACGGTTTGATGTGGGTGCAACTGTAACACAAGCCAAAGTTTACAGAAATCCCAAGAAAACCAACTGGGATATCTTTTACCTTTATCTACAGCATGGTATTAACTGCTCAAATAAGCATATTCATTTAAAATCAGAGCTTGAATCAGAAGCTGAAGAGCTTCATTCTAACATAATCAATGCCTTTCATAAAAGTTGTCCAGAAAAAGTGCATAAACCACGAAGGGATGTTCCTTGGTGGAATAAGACGCTTACTGAACTTCGAAGCAAGGCAAGAAGATTATTCAATAGAGCTAAACGAACGGGGGACTGGGTTTCCTATAAAGAAGCTCTAACTGCCTTTAATATAGAATTGAGAAGATCTAAAAGAGCTACTTGGAGGAATCATTGTGAGAAGATCTCAAATCTTCCAGCTGCGATTCGCCTCCAAAAAGCCTTAGTTAAAGATCACTCAAACGGTATTTGTACCCTGAAAAAACCTGATGGCAGCTTTACACAGAACCCGGGAGAAACCAGCAAACTGCTGCTGGACACTCACTTTCCGGGTCACTCAGCTTCTAATGAACACCCAGTACTGGTGGAATCCACGGTATCCATCAATACTGTAGATGTTAAGCTAGCTAGTAAACTGTTCCATGAAAAACGGGTGCAATGGGCTTTATCATCATTTAGCCCATACAAATCTCCAGGGCCTGATGGGATATACCCTTGTCTGCTCCAACATGGAGCCAAGTACATTGTCCCAAAACTGGCCAGTATATTCCGAGCAAGTCTCTTGCTGGGGCATATCCCTACGAAATGGGCTGAAGTCCAAGTAGTGTTTATACCAAAGGTAGGGCAAAAGCCAGAACAGCTACCTAAATCTTATAGACCTATAAGTCTCAGCTCATTTTTCCTGAAATCAATGGAAAAAATTTTGGATCATTATATAAGGAATAACAACCTTATAAATTTTCCTTTGCAAAAACTGCAATTTGCATACCAACGTGGCAAATCAACAGAAACTGCAATACATAGTTTAACAACTATCATTGAAAAGGCTCTTGATTCCAAACAAATAGCTCTATGTGCATTTATTGACATATCAGGAGCCTTTGATAATACTTCATATGAGGCAATAGAAAATGCCCTTCTACGGAAAGAAGTACCCACACCTATTATTAAATGGATAATAGCTATGCTTGAATCTCGGACTATTAATTTACAACTTGGAGGAGAATTAAAATCTATCACAGCCACAAGAGGTTGCCCACAAGGGGGTGTACTCTCACCACTTCTGTGGACTTTAGTGATGGATGAACTCCTCTACAAGCTTAATGGTCTAGGTTTCAATACACAAGGTTATGCAGATGACCTAGTTGTATATATTGTGGGCTGGCATGAGCAGACTATCTCTGACCGCATGCAACAAGCCCTAAAAATAATAAATAAATGGTGCAGTGAGAAAGGGCTCTCCATTAACCCATCAAAAACTGTGCTGGTACCATTCACCAGGAAGAGAAACACTACTCTCAAATGTCCTGTGTTAAATGGCATCACAATCCAATTTTCCAATGAAGCGAACTATCTAGGGGTTATCCTTGATAAAAAGCTAACGTGGAACCAACATCTAAATAAAGTTACAAAAAAGGCTACAAGGGCATTCTTTGCCTGCACTAGACTTTTTGGTAAGACATGGGGTCTAAATCCCAAAATGACCTACTGGACATTCACTACGGTCATTAGACCAATGGTCACTTATGCTTCCATTGCATGGTGGCCTAAGGTCAAACAAAGGAATGCAGTAAATATACTAAGTAAACTGCATCGACTTGTTTGTGTCAGTATCACAGGGGCCATGAAAACGTGTCCCACTGACGCACTAGGGGTGCTCTTATACATCCCACCATTACCTATCCTAATAGAAAAGGAAGCTACTATTAGCGCCTTGAGATTGGAAGGTATTGCCGACTTAAAAGGGGGCAATATTAAGGGACACCTAAAAATTTTAGAAAATTTTCTAGACATTCCCATTTTGCATAGAGATGATACTCTATTGTCTAAAACTATCTTCTTCAAACTTTTTCAAATCATTATCAATGATCGTGAAGACTGGAGAACTAACTCTATTAAATTCAAACCCGGCTCCCAGATATGGTTTACAGACGGGTCTAAACTTGAAAATGGTAGAACAGGGGCTTCTCTCACTCAGTAGAGTAGACTTACGCATTTTGACTGGGTACTTCACGGGTCATTGCAACCTAAGGTATCATCAAAATAAGTTAGGTCTTTCCGACACTGACGTATGCCGATTTTGTGAACTGGATAAAGAAAGTTCAGAGCATATACTCTGCAAGTGTCCTGCACTCGGTAGACATAGACTTCACCACCTCGGTGACACTGTTGTTAATCCACACAAATTGTGGAACAACAAACCCCAAGATATGTTAAGATTCATCAAAAGTCTAAACATATAGGGTTTCTATTAAATAGGGCTATGTACAATAGATCTTACTGGTCGCTGTGCTATCGGGCCCATTATTATTATTATTATTATTAAGTCGCCTTTGTCAAATATAATATATTAGATAATTTTGTGAATATTAATAACACAGGTCTGCAAAAAAATGGGTTCGGAATGTTCTATAAAAGTGTAGTGTCAATTCCGAAGTAATTTTTTGCGTAGAATCCAAATCCGGGGTTTCAATTGCTCTTTCTTTTTTAAATGCCGTTGAGTTTGCTCACATATCTTAATTTTTCACTGAGATATCGCATTTTGAAGTCTGTTTGTGAATTTTTCGTTATTGAAATTTTCCGATAATGAAAATCCATTGAGATAACATGAGACGTGATACGGTCGATTATATAGTCGCACAAAAAAAATAGCTAACTAGACCCATATATCCCTATGTATTTTTGGTCGATGAATCCGAATCCGAGGTCAAAAAAATGGAAAACCCACCCCAACCCCTAAAATACCACCCTTACCAAACTGCAAGCAGGCTCACCTTCTGACCCGTGGAACAGCGAATTAAATTGCATATTTTTCTTCAAATGAATATAATTTTTCTTGAAAAATAGTCTCACACCTTTAGTCAACTACTGTAACGACTTCCAAACCCACCTAATCCCCACCCACCACCCCCTAACGCCTCAAAACCACCCCTACCAAACGACAAGCAGGCTTACTCACCTGACCCTGAAAACGGTGAGTTTGATCGCTAATGTTTCCTGAAATAATTCAATCCCATACCCAAGCGGGTTAACGCACCTATCACCAACCCAAATTACCCCAAAAAACCACACCCACCAAACCACAAGCAGGCTAACCCACCTGACTCTAGAAACACCGAGTTTAGTCGCTTATTTTTCACAGTTTTTACCGTCGACATTCGATACTTGTGTTGTCTTTTTAATTTTCATATCTGTATCAACTTTTTTAATCAATAGATTTCTAAAACCAAAATTCACTATTTGTCACTATTCCAAACCACCTTCTTACAATCATGAAGGGAATAAAAAGAGGTAAAAATTTCGAAAATCTACCCAAACGTTATTTACCCTTAAAAACCCTTAATGGTTTATGTTATGCTAACGATTGTCCCTCTACTTATATTACTTCTACTATATTATCTCTTTTACTTAACTGTATCCACAAATCCCGAAGCACAAATCCTTTACCTAGAAGTTCTAAATCCACAAATAGAAAATCCAACATTTTGTGAATTTCGAATTCTTGAATTTAGGGCTTACTACCTCCTCTTCATATTAAATTAGGACTTATGAAGCAATTTGTAAAGGCTCTTAACAAAGATGGTGCATGCTTTAAGAATCTCGCAGAAAAGTTCTCCAATATAACTGATGCGAAGATAAAAGAAGGTATATTTGTTGGACCACAAATACGCCAACTAATGAAAGAAACGGACTTTGAAAATGTGATGACACCCGTTGAGAAGAATGCTTGGACCAGCTTCAAAAAGGTTGTCAAAGGATTTTTAGGTAATAATAAAGAAAGTGATTATGAGAAATTAGTTAATGACATGCTTTTAAACTTCAAAGAGCTAGGTTCCAATATGAGCGTTAAATTGCACTATTTACATTCCCACGTACATTGGTTTCCAGAAAATGTAGGTGATGAAAGCGAAGAACAAGGAGAGCGTTTTCATCAGGATGCAAAAGAAATGGAACGACGTTATCAGGGAAAGTGGTCTCCATCTATGTTGGCAGGCTACTGTTGGTCTCTTCAACGTGATGAGCCACATGTCCAACATAAAAGACGATCCAATACGAGAACATTACAAGAAAAGAAAAAACGGTTCCATAAGGATGAGAGTAGTGAGAGGCAAGGGGACTCACGTTAAACTAGCACCCCATCGTGAGAGGCAAGGGGACTCACGCTAATGAAGCACCCCAAAGGTAACAGAAACCACGTCCACGTCGTTGTTACTGGATAATGCTAAGTGTAGGTAAGAGAAACAAAAATGTACATGTCAGAATGAAAATTTTATTTTTATTTTATTATTTTTTTCTAATTTTTGACTATCATGATATAAATGGAAATAAGTTAGCTTTATAAGTCTTATTATAACAAAAAAAAAACAGATAAAGCAAGAAATCGTGGATTACATTTTAGCCAAACTAATATGGGTTTTATCCTAAAAACCATCCCTACTAAACCACAAGCAAAATAATCACTTAATCCTGGAGACTGAGCTTAGCCTGCTTGTGATTTAGTAGGAGTGTGTTCTAGGGGTTAGAGGATGGTAGGTGGGGATTAGGTGGGTTTGGGAGTCGTTGGAGAAGTCGACTAATGGTGTGTGACTAATTGTCAAGAAAACTTATATTCATTTCAAGAAAAATATGCAATTTAATTCGCTGTTCCGCGGGTCAGAAGGTGAGCCTGCTCGCGGTTTGGTAAGGGTGGTTGGTAATGGTTTAGGGGTTGGGATGGGTTTTCCATTTTTTTGACTTCGGATTCGGATTCAGCGACCAAAAATACATAGGGATATGTGGGTCTAATTGGCTATTTTTTTTGTGCGAGTATGTAATCGACCGTATCACGTCTCATATTATCTCAATGTATTTTCGAATATCGAAAAATTCACAAACATGGAAACTTCAAAATGCGTTATCTCAGTGAAAAATAAAGATATTTAAGCAAACTCAACGGCATTTAAAAGAAGAAGACTTATACTTTAAAATACTACGTTTACTTTTTTATGAAGAGCAAAATCTGCGTAGCTACATAACCTCAAAAATGGGCAAAAAAAGCGTTTTTTGCACCTTTAGGTTAGGATATCTCAAAATCCTGACGTGATAGAGCAATTTAAACCCCGGATTCGTATTCTACGCAAAAAATTACTTCGAAAATGACCCTACACTTTCCTAGAACAAAACGTTGTTGACCTGTGTAATTGATTCGTCTGATTTTTCAAATGTATTTCAATTTCTGCACAATGTGCTTTAATTGAAAAGAGAACAGCATCACGACCTAACATCACGTCGGGAGCGTATCAAATCACGCCGAGTACGTTATCTGTATCTATATCTATTAACTCACTTACATGATGCTCAAATCGTTTGCACGAGGTTTGATATAACGAATATCGAATTTTGTGCTAAAGTTTTAATGAGACAGTCGGCATCGGGTTGATTAAATCTATTTTGGTTCATTATATTGGCCATATGCATAAAATACAATATAATGTGGTTTTGTCCACTGAATAAGTTATTATTTAAAGTCACATTGAATAAAATAATATATATAAGAAACACAAAACACGTCTGTGTTGGTTGCTTTCTTAATTGCTTCTGTCTTTTATTTCTTTCATTCTTACTTGAGTAACTTAACAATATTTAACCTAACATAAGATAATTTGAAATGACTAAAGATAACTTAAGGAATTCATTGTCTGGATTAACCCCAAGACTATTCAACTGAGCCCACCGCAGAGTGGTACCTAAGAAGGATTCCAACAGTTCATTGATAATGGGTAACAATTTACCCACCACCATTAAAACCAATTCGTAGGCCGTTTCTCTTCACTCTTTTCTTTGTAGGCTCAATAGCAAGTAATTCAGGTCCAGGTTACAAATAAGGGGGTATAACTCTCCCCCTTTTTTTTTTTTTTCTTCTTGCCGAGGAAGGGAAGCATCGAAAACCTTTGGCCGTAGCCGTAGTGTGGGACCTTAACCCACTAAACATTCCCTCATCTCCTCTCAGAACTTCACCGATTAGGTAGTGCATCGGGAGGCCGTTGAGAGTATATTACTCGTTAGTTTTATTCATTCTGTCCAAGTCCGGGAGCAATGATATCCATTGCTTGTCGCGAAACTCCTTCAGCTCGTTCAGCAGATCTGCGTGCGTTCTCCGTGCACCGCAGTGTATTCAGTATGTTCGCAGCTGCTTGCCGCATTCCACTTTCTACTATCCTCGTACATATGTGCAACCAGATTTGACTCCCTCACTTCTTCGCCGAATGCTGTTTCAAGGTCCATTGATCAACCGTGTGCAGTGGAACAGCATGTGACAGGTGCGTTCTGGCTCTACTGGGCATATTGGACTATATGGGTCGTTTTTGAGGTATTAAGTATTCTCTGAAGCAGCCATGTCCGGTCAGCAAAGCGTGAGATTATAATCAACCTCTCCATAATTTCGGTTCATCCACGCCTCGATATTTGGGATCAATTTATACGTCTAGCGCCCTTTTTCGGATTGATCCCATCGTTGCTGCCAAGCGGAAATTGTGCGACTCCTCTCTTCTTTTTTTATCGCGATTGATGGCCTGTGGCCTGTGCCGCTCTACAGTCGCCCCATTTCACACGCCAGCAGGTCGATAGGAGTCTTCCTTGCTACGACGCAAATGGCATCGTCTGAGACAGTGCTGTAAGCCCAGATCGGCGTAGCATACAGAATCACCGAGCTTATTACCGATGACAGGAGTAGCCACCTGCTTGCTCGAGGGCCACAAATATTAGGCATCAGTCTGGTTAACGTACCATTTATCTATGCGGCTTTATCGCTGACTGTTTCAGGTGTTCATCCGCGAGTCAATAAGTACACCCAGGTACCTTAAGTACGGCTGGGAGGAAATGTTGTGTTCGCCCACCGTGATCGTTAGCTCTTCACGAACCTGCCGAGTGCTCAAGAGAACAACCTCCGTTTTTTGTGCAGCCAGCTCGAGCTTTGCGTTTTTGAGCCATTGTCTCACTCTTGAGATAGCATCATTACATAGCGCCTGCAAAGTGTAAGGTGCGTTGCCACTGCAAACATCGCGATATCATTTGCATATCCAACGAGGATTGTGTCTTCCGGGAAGTCGAGTTTGAGGATGCCGTCGTACATTGCGTTCCAAAGCGTAGGGCCCAGCACCGAACCCTGGGGGATGCCGCCAGTTATTGTGTATGTTATTACTCCATCGCTAGTGTTGTAAGACAGGATCCCGTTTTTGAAGTACCTCGCTATTATACGCTGCAGATATACCGGCACCGCAAATGTGTTCAGCGCACTCATGATCTGTGGCCAACTTGCTGAGTTGAACGCATTTTTTATATCCAGCGTTACCGCTACCTAACCAAGCCTTACTAAGATCTCAAAATGACCAGTGAACTTAGAATAATAGTGTGGAACGGTAACGGCTTAAACCGCAATATTCCTGAACTGAACCAATTTTTAAATGACAATCTTATTGACATCGCACTTATATCAGAGACTCATTTTACAAACAAGCATTACATCCAAACACACGGGTACGATATATTGGCTACCAACCATCCAGTTGGAACAGGACACGGAGGAACAGCTATTATGCTAAAAAACAATATAAAATACACAGAGTTAGGCCACTATAAAACAGATCTCATCCAGTCAACAATTATTCAAATAATTGACACTGCTGGACCAATCAATATAGCTGCATTATATAGTCCACCAAAGCACAAAATAATAAGTGACCAATCTGGACTATTTTAAAAATTCCTTGCCGCAGGTGATTTCCATGTAAAAAATTTAATATGGGGATCAAGAACAACAACCGCTAAAGGCAAACAATTATATAATGCTATTCAGCATATTAAAGCTAGACACCTAAGTACTGGAGAGCCAAATTACTTGCCAACTGACCCGGATCTAATCGACTTTTGCATAACACGAAACCTTAATGAGCATGCATTAACAATCAAATCAAAATTCGCATTATCATCAGATCACTCTCCAACCCAAATTGACTTTAATTTCAAAATCACTAGACAAAATATCAATAACAAAATGTATAATAAAAATACCGACTGGGAAACCTTCCGTGAACACATTAACAACACACTTCAAACGCAAATCACTCTCAATACAACAGAAACCATCGAACAAACTATAATCCATATAACCGACATACTAAATGAAGCACTATATAAATCGACACCACCGTTAATAAAAACAACACAAAGAAATTACACATCCCCAAGAGTAAGGAGACTTGTAGAGGAAAAAAAAAGACTCCGGAAAATGTGGCAGACTACCAGAAACCCCGAAGACAAAAAAAACTAAAAATGCTTACAACCACACCTCTTAAAAAAAAAAACAATCAAATAAACAAATTACCTTCAAACCCTTACTCCAACATCTGAAACGAACTACTCATTATGGAAGGCAACTAAATCACTAATATCAAAAACACCGCGCCAACCTCCGCTGAAGAAAACGAATGGTTCTTGGGCACCGACTGATATGGAGAAAGCCACTATCTTAGCTGACCACTTTGAAGACACATTTACATTGAATATTCCAACCAACACTAGCTTGCCAACTTTTAATGCAATTATATCGACGAATTATATAATAAAAAACATCACACCACGAGAAATACTCCTCTGTATAAAAAATCGAGTCAACTGTAAAAAATCGCCAAGATATGATCAACTCACTGGTGAAATAATGAAAGAACTACCCAGCAAAGCTGTAGGTCTCCTTTGCAAACTATTTAATTTTATATTAAAAACTCAACACTTTCCATTACTTTTGAAAATCGTAGAAATAATCGCTATACTTAAACCGGGTAAAGATCCAGTACTACCATTATCTAACAGACCCATTAGCTTACTTCCGATTCTAAGCAAAATATTTGAAAAGCTACTACACGACAGGATAACCCCAATATTACAAGACAATCGTGCAATTCCAGATCATCAATTCGGATTCCGACAACAACACTCGACGATACAACAAGTCCATAGGGTGACTCAAAAAATATTATCAGATCTAGACGACAAAAAATACAGCGTAGGTGTTTTTCTTGATGTAGAAAAGGCGTTCGACAAAGTTTAGCATGAAGGCTTATTACACAAACTACAATACCAGTTACCACAACCTCCTTATAACATAGTAAAAAGTTATGTAACATCGTTAAAACAAATGAAAGCTGGAATTCCACAAGGAACCGTTCTAGGGCCACTACTATACAATTCATATACAGCAGACATACCTACCCCCACAGATGAATCATCAATGATCGCTACATTTGCAGATGACACCGTTCTTTTGCATTCCAACTTAGACTTGACGAAAGCTACATCAGATATGCAACTAATAATAGACACAATGGTAACCTGGTTCAATAAATGGAAAATCAAAATAAATGAACACAAGACTGTCCATGTCATTTACGCAACGAGGATAACATACCAACCACAGAAGCTCCAAATCAACCAGACGGATATTCCCTCTGAAAACGTGGCAAAATATCTGGGAATGCATATAGACAACAAATTAAATTGGAAATTTCACATTCAAAAGAAAAGGGACCAAGTCAAAATAAAATTCAGACAATTATATTGGCTTCTCTCAAAAAATCAGCCTTATCAACTGACAATAAATTGCTAGTATATAAGACCATTATCAAAACCCACCTGGACTTATGGAATTCAGCTATGGGGCACAACAAAGTCAACAAACATATCACTTTTACAAAGACAACAATCAAAAATATTAAGAATGTTAATCAATGCTGAAAGGTATATCCGAAATGACGACATTCATCGTGATTTAAGAATACCACCAGTGAATGAAGTAATTAAACAAATGAGCAGAAAACACCAATTAAAACTTGCAAACCATGTAAACAACGATCTTCCTATTGACGAACTCACAAGAACCAGATGGCTTAAAAGGACAAGGCTATAAAGGAATTAATGAACAAATTTCTAATTTAAATTAAATTATTGTCAACCCTTTCACAAACATTTATAAAGTGTCTAATATTAATAGATAAAAAATATTAAAACAATTGGGAAAAAAAAACAAAACAAAAAACTATTAGTGGACTCGTATATCTAGAGTTACTTTTCCTTATTATCCCTTGTTTTCCCATTTCGGAAATTTGAGTTCTAACCTCTTCTTCATATTTTTGTGGATATCTATATAATTTAGCATTTATTTGTTCTTCCGTAGTTGTTCTTATTTCATGTTCTACTGCATGAGTATGAGTAAGTTCATCTCCTTCTTTAACCCATTCCTTGCTGGTATGGATTTACCGGAGATTTTTCGGTGAAAATTTGTGAGATACCTTATTTTAGTCCCTAGTTGACAATTCCGGTTGAACTTTGAAAAAAATCCTTCCGTGTCCTTTTTAGGATATGTTGCGAACATTACCATTAACAAAATTTGCAGGCTATCAGTAAATTACGGTATTTCTATAGAATTTCGCAGTCATATCAATAGAAATGTAGTCATTTCATTTCAAATATACTTACTTTATTATAGTTGTATACACATAAATCAATAAGGAAAAGGAAATATTTTTTAAAAAAATGTTTGACTTTCATCGAAAAAGCAAAAAAGGTGGAAAAAGTAAAAATACGTAGCCAACATTTTGAAACTTATATTTTAGTATGATACTGTTGAAAACACTTTGGGTGCATGTGTTTATCGCATTTCTCGCATTTGTAGATTGTATTATTTTGGCAAAAGCCACAACGATAGCGATTATTGCTTGTAATAAGTTGATGGCCCACGCCGTCATAGCGAACACTGTCAATCACTTTAGCTCTAGGTAGACGCGCTATTTTGATTCCCCCAGATGTTGGTGTTTTAATTCTATCGCGTTTCGTTTTGTTGGTGTTGATGGATTATATGGTGTTTTTGATCAAGCATTGTCGCATCTGATCGGACTTTCAATTATGAAAGTGCGAAAGTCTAGTTGAGGCATTATATGAACATTTCTACCGTTACTTTCTTCGTTTGAATATTTACTAAGCAGGCAATGAAGCTGGACCATACAAGCGTCAAACGCTTCGTTATCAGTGGCCAATACCACTTTTCCCACGCACTCTTATTCTATAATTGTTTGTTGCGTTGACAAAAAGACATGTTGAATGTTTCTACCTTCTGGATTTTTCTATCATAACGCTTCACACGATGAGGCGGGATATGAAGCTCATGATTGATGGCAACAGAGACAATTGCATTGTCATTCCAACGGACAAATAGGTTTTCGTTTTTTCTCGTAAACACAGTCGCTATGGCCACGATCTTCTTTTCACATCGATCGAGTATCCATTAAAGGTGCATTGGAAGTTCGCATCTCTCGAATCGTTCCTGTTGCAATGTAGTTAAGCCTTGACGACCTACACATTAGCATATGAGAAGTGAAAAAGTTATCGAAGGTGACAGCATGCATTCTCGGATCCTCACAAGACTTAAGAAGGTCCAAACGACTTTTTCACTGAGAGCATATAAAGGACCGGCATAAGGAATAAATTGAAATAGGACACCATCCGCAGAGCAGGCGCTCCAATATTTAAATCCAAAACGTATAGGCTTTCCACGAATGAACATTTTGCAGCTACTTATGTCTGTCATAGAATGCAATCATTTGTTCATCGATTCATTTACGTTATATGCATATCATAAATGAATGCAGTGAAAACAAAAAAAAAAAAACGGACAGCGATCGTTTTAAAAAATCATGCAAATTTTGTTAACACATTCGGCGGATGTTTCGTTTTTGCAACATGATTTTCAATTCCTTCTACGATACACCAATAGTTGTTCGATTTACATGAAATTTAATGTAAATAAAGAAAATACTTCAAATTTACATATTCTGAAGCTAATTTGCTTACTTCAGTGGAAATATTTTGAAATTTTTTGAGTTAATTACTAAATTTCGAAATTTGTGAAATTGGCAATGTTCACAGGTACTTAAGAATAAGAAATATTCTATCTTTATTTCAACTATACTATATTGTAACTTGAATCTTTATCTTTCATTTAAATGTAAGATGATGTTTTTATCTGTCTGAGAAATGATACAGCACTTGTTTAAAATTATGTTTCGTTTTCGAAGCAGTCGCAAGAAATGGGTTAAAGAATAATGTCCTATATTTCCTTAATAATTTGTCCAATTTCCTTCTTTTCATCTTCATTCAGTGGTTTGTCTGTATCATTTCCCTAATTTCTTTATCAGTTCTAATTTCCAGAACGGTTATTTTGTCACAAGTATTTTTCTCGAATGGTATTGTTGTATTTTTTAAAATAATTTGTTGTTCTTCCAAGTCAATCTTTCTGTCGGACCGAAATGGTGAGACTCTCCACCTACATCTTGCTCTTTCCTCAAGTTTGAATTCATTTGGACATGGTATATGTACTTCTTCCGTGAAATAATCTGTATTATTTATTGTTGTGAATGAGATAGATTTTCTTTTTTTTCTTTTCGTAGTCCTTTACTTCTTGGCTAACTAGGCTGTCATTTATTGCTTCCGTATCTATAGTGCAAAATAATTTTTATTTTGTATGGTTATTTGTATAATTGGCCTTACATTATTTCCTGAGGCTAGTTGATAAAAAAATTGTTAATTTCTGCATCCCTACAGTTTTCTTACTTGTACTTTTTCATCCACCTCAGTGTTATTTTTATTAATCTGATTTGCTGGATATGTAATTGGACTGATATCAACATTATCGACTTCCATAGGTATATGGTTTTGTCTTGATTGATTACCATAGTTTCTATGATTATTGTAGTTATTATGATTTCTTTCGAAGTTGTTAGTCTGTCGGGATTGTCCTGAGTTAGTACTTTGTTGCCTTGATTGTTATTTCTGTTCTTATTTCTATTTTGATTGGTGTTAGTGGTATAATTGTCTCGCTGTTGTCTGTAATTATTTTGTCGGTGCTATCCGTACTTATTTTTCTCATTAGATTGATTCTCAAACAGTCTATACTATTGAATGTAATTCTTCCAAGATTTGTTCATAAGTGTGCAAATTTTTTATGTAATATGTACCCTGTGTTACTCTTTTAATTGTACTTATTATTAATGATTTGACTCCTGCTAATTCTAATTGTTCATTTCTGTAATAAGCCCTATGCTCATCTGATTTGTTTCGGCTTATCTTTTCTATTAGTTGTTCTGGTCTTACATCAGGTCGATTCCTCCTCTTTAATGCTTCCTTGATGATTTCCCAGTTGTCATATTCCTTTCTCAATTCGTCAGAGGTAGTACTCTACGCTTTGAATAAACGCAGCTATTTTTGTTGGACTTTTCCCATCAACTGTCAACTCTCTCTCCCTATTAGCAATAGGGTTAGCCAATACGTTGGCTTGTAGTTGTGCCAACAACCGCACTGCTGTCTGTGTTTCCGTGATTTCTGCTATCAATTGCTCTATAATGTATGAGTGTTGGTCCTTTCTCGGATATTGTTTCTTAATATCCTACCGTCGAATGCGCCAGTTATGAAATCAGTTTTGATGCTCCGTCTCATCCCGCTTTGATTGATAAGTTGATAGATTGTATTCGAAGTAGTCTCAGTTACGACTCCAGTATTTATTCGAGTTAGTACTTAAGTCCCCAATTTCCATTTTTTTAATTTACTTCACTTTAACTTTATTTTACAAATTCAAAATACATATGTTGGATCTACTTCACTTTAATTTTTCTTCATAAGTTCAAAATACATAAGCTTGGTTTATTCTACTCTATTTAATAATTTATCTTTAGAATAGATTAATATAATCAACTTGACAGAACCTTACTTAATTCTGTTCCAACACCAACTGACTCCATTCAATAAGCAGTGCCCTTTTATACTTTTTCTTTCCTATAGTTCTTTTGTTTTACCTTTTTCTGTGACTTGAGTTTTTTGTCCCAATAACTACTTGAAATTCGATCTATTTGTTTGCCACCCAGGCTTAGCGTCCCCACTTAACTTATTATAATTTATTGTTTAGGTCATGCATTTTTTTCCGGGTTTGCCTAACATGTCTTAAGTACTGTCTAATTTTACAAACGTTGCGACAATTTTCCCTTTTACTAAATTTATAGGTCAGCACTTATATGTGTCATTCTTTTACATACAGACATATTTAAATATGACACTTGTCAAACAGACAGACATATACTTGAGAGAGACGGCTTATATGTATCGCGAATAATGAGTAGCGTGAAAAAAGTGAAACATTTTTAATCGTAAAATATAGTAAAATAGTAAAATGAAACAAAGAAAATCAGTATTAATTTCGTAGAGCAATTGAATGAACAATATTTTTTGTTAGTCCGTCTTCAACCAATATAAATAAGTACGAAGGTTTGCCCACGCGAGAACATGCCACGTATAATTGTCCATGAGAAAAACATGGTGTGCCCAAATCTAAGCCGCAAACAGATATATTTTGGCCTTGCGACTTATTGATTGTCATTGCGAATGCCAATCTAATGGGATATTGAACGCGTTTGAATTCAATTGGGACGTCTGTTGGGATTATTGGAATGCGTGGCATCAAAACATTTTCGCCTCGGAATTTGCCATTCAAAATACTGGCTTCGATAATGTTCTTCAATAACTTTTTAATGACCAATCGCGTGCCATTGCACAGCCGTGGTGGGTTCAAATTCCGAAGTAAAATAACCGGAGATCCAACTTTCAGTCATAGAATGTGTGGTGGCATGCTTGGCAAATCCAGTGAGTTCAAAAACTCTGTTGGATAATATACAGCTTCGTTGGCATCGTAAACTGTCTTGATCGATTTGTATGATACCAAGTTGCCTGGCAACAACTGTTGTATCTTAAGTTTAAATCGTCTACGTGCAGATTTTTGGTGCCAAAATGGCTCTTTCCGCCAGCCACGCATGATTTATGTGTTGTGTTTGCTAACTCTCTCAGCGTTGTCCCTGATGGGAATGTGGACCTCGTGCAGTAACTGAAACCTCTGCTCTCTCGTTCCTTATTGAGTATTAACGAGTTATGTTCACTTGTAATGTATTATTGTAATCGTAGTTTTGAATTCACTTTAATAGTTCTTAGTTTACTCTTTACAAACAATCTTTCTATTATATTATTATTACTTATAATATTACGTATATATCAGATTCACAAGTTTACGAAACTCCAGGTTAGAGTTTGTGTTCGAATTTCTGTTTACAGGTTTATTTCTTACAGAAATTAATAGACGGTAAGTGTATGATGTTGTGTGTATCGATGTTGATTCTCTGGTCGCTGTTTGTATGCGAGTCATTCTAGCTTCTTCGTTTTAACAACTTGTCGCTGTGTTGTTCGTTGCTCCAGCAATTCGTCTACGCCTAAGACGTCCTTCGAGTTGCGTTAATTCACGTTCGATGAGAGAGAGTTTAGTGATCGCATGTTTGAGGTTCGGTATGGTTGGATTACCTTGATGGAGCTGCCACCTTGTTGTTCTCCTCAAACATGTTGTATGCGTACATCAGGGAATATGCGGTCAATGAGAGCATTTTGCGAATCAACGATTGTGCAGAAATCGGTGGGCAATTTTATGCAGCCAGTGGACAGCAACTTTTCCGTAGCTAATGTTTTGAGAATGTGTCAGCGGATAGATCTTGTAGCATTTGTAAATGCATATTTCTTGTTAACTGGACTTTTTTAGCATAACGCCACAGTGACGATGATTTCAAGCAAGCGTTGATCTCATCAACGCCTCAAGAGAATGTTTGTGGGCCATAATGCATTCATCCTAGATGATAATGTTACACCGTTTCAGGACTGTAGCCATGGACGATTGTTTTTTTATGTTGCACACTGCATCTGGGTTATTTTGAATATTCAGAGGCAGTTTAAATGCTGAATGAGCTGTTTTCCCTCCATCCAAAAAAGTTGCTGCAATGCCTGATGATGCAACGGCCAATGCGATGCCATTACTTCATCGTATTTCGGCGAGTATTAGCAAAATGAGAAATGGTTTGCCATTTCCGCCTGGTGCATCCAAAAAGAAGAATCAACCTTGTCCCGATGAAACTGCATGCATAATGCGGTGGTGAATGATTTTTTGTTCGTCAGTCAGTAGTGGGGCATTGCGAGTAACAATCGCTGCCATTTCTGCAGTATTGTACTGCAGTTCACGATTCATTTCGGTGTTCATATAATCAGATGTACTCCGATTTGGCATACGCATACCGAAATGACTGAGTGGTAAACTTGCTATGACAACACAAAGATCTTCGATAGCAATCAATGCTTCATTATACATTGCGTCGTTGCACCGTGTACGAATTCGATGCAATATATCGTCAGTCATTGAATCTTTGTGTTTATCCCACAACGTGTCTGCTCGTCCCGGGAAACATGTAGTCAACACTATAGCGAATAGTAGACGAATTTGTGTTGCCGTACAGCGCAATGCTGCTTCAGCAAGCATATCGTCCCAGTGATTGTCGTCTTCGAGCAAACCAAATGCAAGGCATGCATCTTTCTACGTTGGATACTGTTGTCCATTCACTTTGCGTATATCTTGAAAAGACAATGGGCCGGTAACATTAACCAACAACAGTCGTAGATAGAAACAATCAGTCTGCCTTGGATTGACTGTATATACTCGGCCGAAAGTGTTTGACTTCAATAGGCCGAGGCACGCATTAATTGGTGTGCTTGCTTGTGGGCATCCATGTTTTTATTTGTTTCCATGTGAAGTAACGTGGTACTTCTGAATATAGTAGTGTTCGTGTAAAGGCACCGAAATTTCCCGCACTATGACACAGTTCGAAAAATTCTGTGAGTGTAATTTCTGGTGGATTCATGGCTCGTTCGACATCGCAGAATGACGTTGTTCTGACTACGTCGAATCATCATATGGTACGCATAAATATCCATCGAGCAGCGGATATTGGAAAGCGTCGTATGAACGGTGTGTGTCAGCGATGATCTCCAGATTATTGTTTCTTTTTCAAATCACAATTTCTCGAGTCTCTGTGCGATCGCCAACTATGATTCCAGCAACGTCGTCCACAACAGACGCGCACATGTTCTCCAGCTGGTGTTTTATTAGGATTGATGACAATAGCGTGATTGTCATTTTGTAATTCGTGCATGTGTGATTTGCAGAATTTCAATAATTCATGGTGCCGATTCAATAGGGCGTCCAGGCACCGACTATGCGCCTGGCGTTAGGCGAAATGAGGTTAGTGTAGCCACAATGTGCATCCACGCGATTGGCGTCCTCATCGCCCATGAAGTATATTTGTAAAAATTTATGTGTTTCGTTTTGCATTGGCAGCAATGAGCCCACTTTGTGGTACACTAGGCCTCTGATTTTGAACGTTGAATTGAATTGTTGACCATTTGCCGCAGTATTATGAACTATTTCTGTTGCTCTGAAAGATGTCATTTGGAAGTATGAATTGAATGTCCGAATGAACATCAAGAAGAGGTTTGAATCTGGATCCGTGCCGATGAGCAAGCCGTTCAATGGTTCTGGTGTTGTCTCAATTTCTGGTAGTTGCACTTTTCCTGATGCGCAACACATGCCAGCTGGCTCATGTTTAAATTTGAGCGCATAACAATGGGACATTCTTTGTCCATTGAACCAATCAGCACTTTTGGATGAGCTGAATATTCAATAACTCGAATGCGAGGCGAAGGAACGAAGCGGATGTAAATGCTTGATGTACTTGTTGGCGTTGTCGGTCATTTACTCTGTATGTGCCAATTGCGAATCGGCGAGAATGTCTTCGTTCCAATTGTCGTTGTTGATGTCCTTCAGTTTGTGTGCCTTGTGATCGAGATGCACGCAATTGCGACATTCTCACACCCGCACTTTCGTTATCTTGTTGTATTTGTTCGTCCGTTCTTTCTGCTCTACTATTTTGCATGTTTATTGCATTATTTGTTCAATGGCTCAAATAGGCCCTCTCCGTCTTGCTGGCATTGTAAACACACATACAATGGACCGTTTATCTATTTCTAATTTGCGTTTATCAATTTCAATTTTGCGTGAACCACTAATTGTGTTTGTACTTGGCAAATCAGTTATTGTCTAAAAAAAGTGCCGGTGAACTGAAACTAACAATTGAATATGCCGACAAAAGTGGGAAAAGCAAATTTGTTGAAAAAATTTGTTGTAAATCAATTGTTTTTTAAATTAAATTGGTAAAACATTTCACTTTTGGGCACACATGCCAACTCATAATAAATTCACAAAGTTGGCAGCCCCAAATTTTTTTTTTATGGAGTTACGGTCACTTTGTTTGCCAGTTTGCAAATTTAACAATTTTACCAAGTTTGCCACGTTGCGTGAATGCTTCTATTGCCTTTCATTGTGGTCTATTTCTGTGTTGCCATTAGTAGCAGTTTTTTTTTTATGTGAGGGAATAAAAAGAAGTCATTGGGTGCCAAGTCAGGAGTGTAGGGCGGATGAGTCATCAATTCGATGTTTTGACTGTTTAAAAATTCACCTGTTTTCCGAGATGTGTGAGAGCTCGCATTGTCATGATGGAGAATGATTCGTCTATGGCAGTTGGTTTTGCGAATTTCTCCGAAGACTTCCGGCAAACAAAAGGTAGTGTACCACTCAGAATTGTCAGTCCTACGTTGCTGTAGCGGAACAGTGGCGACATGACCCATTCTTTCAAAGAAACAGGCGACCATTTGCCTCGCAGTGCTTCGAGCGCGAACAACTTTTGTTGGATTTGGCTCATCTTGGAACACACGGTCGATTGCTGTTTAGTTTCCGGCTCATACACATATATTAATGATTCATCACCCCTTACCTTTTTTACAACTAAGTGTTCATGCAAAATAGAATGTATTGAAGTGGAACTAATGTGCAAGGATGCCTCTATCTCACGATATGTCACATGTCGATTTTGCACTATCAGTTCACGCACACCTTCGATGATTTGTGGCACAACAACCGATTTTGGACAACCTTCACGGAATTCGTCAGCGACTGAACTACGACCACGATTAAATTCTGCAAACCAGCGATAAACTGTCGTTTTTGGTAGTGCTTTCTCACCATACAAAGAACTAAGTTCACCGACACATTCTTGTTGGGATAATCAACTTCGCAAGTTGTGAAAAATAATCCAACGAAAACCTTCTCATGAAATTTGCATTTTTAGGCCAAATTGATTTCTTTAACTTATTGTAAACAAAACAAAAACCAATTGTACATAAAAACGTTGTACGTACATATGTGCTAAAAAATGAAAAAGTTTATTATGGCGTTGCCAGATTTTACGTATTGCCAATTCCCGAAATATAAATAGCAGCCCTCGTATAGGCCAGTTACAAAAGTCTAAAAGAATTTTTGGAAAATCTTTATTCGATGTAATAAATGTATGTTCATGGAAAACGTTTTCACGCAAAACCAATTACGATAGGTAGCGATATTATCTGCCTGTTTTACTAAATGTTCGGCTCTAATTTTTAAACTATAATGATGGTGTTGACTTCAAACCGTAGCGTATTCCACTCTTATGTCACTTCCTTCTTTGGAATATAATAACTAACCTTTTGTAAAAAATTCCTAAGCAAGATTCAAGTTTCAAAAAAGAAACATTTATTTAACAGAACAATTTTAATGATGGCGCCAACAGACCGTTTTCACACATACTTCATGGGTAACCTAATCGTAAGTCAGTACTAATTTATCACGTCAATATTCTATAGGATGATATAAATATTTTATTTTCTATTTTGCGATACTGTTATTATTAATTTCAAAACCAAAAACACACAAAAATTTTGTAAAAATGTTTTGGTTTTTCTACATAGCCTTTTAGATTGATACACTTTTCCCAGCGATGTTCAATATTGTCAATACCGTGTTTCTAGTGAGATTCGTCCGCAATATAGCCTTTTTCTTTATTTATTGAATATTTCTCTTGTTTTCCCTAGAAACTAACAATAAGTTTTTAAAACTTAACCTTATTTTTACTCATTAATTTGTCTAACATATAATATACTTCCAGTTGGAGGGAATGTTTTTAAAAAGTGCCTTTATAATTGAAGCTGGGCTGGTATGTCATTTCTTCTAAGTCGTGACTGTTATCTTTGGCGCGTGAGTGAGTGACTTTGCTAATGAATCTGAGTGATTCTTAGTATTTCAACGTATGTGTGTTTCATGTGTGCTTCTATTGAGTGTGAAGGAAATGTGTTGGATTTATTACCCATTTACTGTTTTGCTTCAGTTGGCTCTCTTCAACGTATAAATTCCCATTGACGTCAATATTTTTTAAATATTCAAAATTCGCTAATAAACTTCATAGAACATATTCTAATAACCTTAATCCTCCTGAGGCGTTATACTGTTTCTTTTTTTTTCAGTAGCACACAAATTTAGCTGTTACTTCAAAATGCGATTTCATCACATATGCGATATCCAATAATAAATTATCATACTATTGAAAACTTCCCAAAACACTCGATCGAAACATCATCACGACGCTGTTTTTCTTTCATTTTGAGTATGCCTCCACCCTTTTAACCACCGTACAATGTCTGCTAGCTCAAGTCCAATACTTTCAGTATAAGAGTTTTATGAAATTTCTTAACCATTTCTGGAGAGGTCAGCAGCATTTGGTCAACCACTGCGATGTGCCTTTTGGCAACTCGTACGGTGTTATTAAAACTCTCCAATCCAAAATTTTACTGTTTTCAAGAATGAGTAGCCTCCCCAGAAAAGAATCTGGCTCACATAACGATGACTGATTTTCCGATAATGTGAACAACGTAGCGCCTCGAAAAATTAAACTTAAGCTTGTAAGCCAGGTAGAGTACTTCTATGGCTATTCTAGTAGAGAGAAGACATGGAAAACATTTTGCATAATAAAAATTGTTTATGAGTATTTCCTCCATCGCAAACGTTACATTCGTACGACTTTAAAGTTAAAAAGAAAATAACTAAACGACCTATTACCATTGTTTTTGCGTTGACACCACAAATAATTAAAGCTTTTGTCATCTTTCCGAATCTCGCTCAAGTTGAAAGCTGTGCTATTAAAAATGCTGTTTATAATATAACTCTGTAAAGTGTGTGTGACTAGTCCATAGATCGAAAATAAATTACAACCTTTTCATTAGGTCCACAAGCAACCAGTTGTGAAGAAACCAAATGTAAAAGGGACGAAAAAAAACATTGTGAATTGTTTTTCGTTTATAAGTTTTTGTGTGCAATCGATATCAATTATTTTTGTTTGTTTATTGCAAGGCCAACCACTAAAGGATTCATTGAGAGAAGTTAGTCAAAAGGCCTTTTGTGTGTATGTATGAATTTTTACATATGAATGTCTGCTTGTGCGTTGTAGCCGACTATTATGTGTTACCCAACAAACATCATGATGATTGCATTTTCAATAGTCGTCTTACTAAATAGTGTTTGACTCCTTTTTGTGATTACAAAAAACGACGAAATTATGATAATGCTGCCAACTTACATAGAAAAATTGCCCAACACTGTTAAAACTGATCATACGAAAAAACCGAATCTAAGCATATTAATTTGAGATAAGCATCTTTCAATCGAATCACATCTACAACAACAACCCCTCAATTTTGTCATTTTCCCTGTTGTTGTTGTCAAATCGAACTCGAATCAATAGCCACATCTTTATAGATAAGTCACTCTAAAGCCACTTTAAGCTGTATACAAATAAATAAATAAATATTATTCGGGACAACATTGCCATTTATTTTGTGTCAGATTGAGCGAAAGGTCCCAAAATAACTGTTACTATCCGAAAAATTTTAAAATAAGTGGACTGGCCGGGTTGGTTTTGAGGAGGATAATATTTTTTATCCACCGTTTGAAAGAAAAAATACTTTGAATTGTGTTTGCTCAACTTTCTATATTTACATTGTTTAATTCTCCGTTATATTAAATTTGTACATAATGACAATGTTAGTACATAAGAGGTTTTTATTGCTATTGTTGTTGTTGTATTGTTGCTTTGTTGTATCGTGCTTTGCGCGTCGTCGCATGCGATCAGTTTTTTGTCACCAACTGATTATCGTTCATAATCCTTTTCTATCAGAGTCTGAAGCTGCATTCGATCGAAAGTCAGCCTCAAATCCTCTGCTCCCGACATGCTCCCCCCATTGAAAGGGTTCCAACTGAAGTGGTATTAAGGGGCAGAACTGTAAGCTTGCCTATGGCCCTTTTGATTAGGCCATTTGTTGTTCGGATAATAGCAACCTGAACGATATCGTCAGCCCCAGGAATAACTTTGTGAATGCGACGCAGCTACCACCTAAGTGGAAGTAAATTATCATCTTTGATTAGCACATACAGACCTGGTTGTAAAAACATCTGCTGCAGCTGACACACGTGCTACCAATGACTTAGAAGATCCATGTTGAGATGCCTTATATCACGCTCATCAATTGTAGCGAATGAAGAACCGATCAGAAAATGACCAGGAGTAAACACTTCTACTTCCACGAAGGACAACAACCTTGCCGCGGTGTGGAGGCTTGAACTGCAATGACTCAACTAACTATGCTGACGGAGTATATTTGTTCTCTGATAGGGCTTCCCATGTCAGAAATGTAGCTTGATAAGAGTTGTCCGCCCCCACCCTCGGCGCATTGCATTCCTCTTCTCAAGGGGAGATCTCTGCCTGCGCCTAGATACACGAGCTCATTTCTGTCGACGAACAATGCTTACCTCACAGTTTTTCTGACTTGTTTGCCCATATGCTGGTAGGCTGTGGCCTCCAGACCTACAATACCAAGGTGAAACTTTGTGCGAACTGCTCTGATCTAAGCCACAACCTGTCTCCGTTCCGTTAATACCGTGGCGGGCCTCAGAGTACGTTCTCGATTCCGTCGTCATTCAGTTGGAGGTGTAGGTCTGGTTGAGTATTACTCCCAGTTAGCTCTGAGCATACGACCCCATGAAGACGTATGCTAACCCTAGCATGGCCTCCCTGCATTTGCATAGATAACCATGGGACCTTCTTCACCTCAGTAACAACACCTTCGGGTCGAGATAGCGGCTTTGAGTTGGAACCCAATCGCATCGATAAAATATATTCTTCTCCCTCCAGATCTCAGGTGCACACGAGCACTGGCACAAAGCTGGGCCCGTTTCCAGTCACCTCACTCACTTCAAACTCTGACGTAACACATAAAGTGGGCCCATCCTCATCGGTGGAAGCTGCAAAAGCTACCCGCTCCACCACCAGCTCTTAGCACATGACCCAGAGCAAATCCATAGACTCGGGTTCAAGTAATTCAGCTGCCTCTGGTGTCCGTTCTTACATCAATGCGTCCACACGGGCCTATAGAACGAGGAGATCTACCCACAGAACTCTGAGCAAACTCCAAGCGGCTGACGCTACTAAGCTGTCAGAGCGTGTTAGAGCGGCACTCGCGTGGGCTCAACAAAACGTCGAGGCACGCCCAAACACCTCACTTGCTTCTCAGAAACGACAAAGATCGACTGAACAGCCCTCTCAATCAATACCACCAGATGCCAAGAAACACAGAATAATGGCACCCCGTTCCAACAGACGTTTTAACGAGGTGGCCAAGGATAGCCTCATTTGGGCGGTGATCGACGGGAGTAACGCGGTCGGCACTATCTCTCCAGCTAACGGAGATTGGCTGAAACTGAACTCCTGAAGGTGTACAAGGAGATTATCGTCTCCAATCCTGGTCCCTCACCAAAATGTCGGGATGCCGGCTGGCATCAAGGGTTTGTAAAGCTAGTGGCCTGCTCAGATCAACACTTAACGGATCTCTACAAGCAAGCCATTAGTAGGCTAGGAAAGTTATGGCCACGAGCTAAACTCTCATTGGTCACCAAGGACCAAATCCCCAATCGCCCACGCTCTAGAACTGAAATACCTGCTGAGCGCTCCTCGCCAGAGGCTAATCTCGAGATTTTGAGGATGAGTAACAGTGATCTGCCTATTTAGGACTGGAAGGTAACTAAAGTCGATGAACCTAAGGGTAATTCCCGTGAAGCGCTCATCGTTATTAATGAGTCGCTCGCGCCAATCAATGCTTCAAAAGAAGTAATCAGCTACGGTTTCGGATCGATTAGCCTCAATGTGTACAAAAGCGAGGAGCTAATCTTAGTGTAGGAACCTTGGGTCATCAAAGCCAGGGTATGCGGACTGAACCACCTGGACTTTCACCTGTTCTACTGCGAAGGCTCAAATAGACCTAGGGCTTGCATTATTGTTAAAAAGTCAATTAATGCTCTCGTACCTTGCTGTTATTGCTGAAGTTGACGGCACTCCAACCTGGATCGCATCATGCTACATGGCACGTGACCACGGACCAGCCCCTCCCCACGACACAGTCGGGCTTCTGGTTTCAGAAGCCAATAGCAAGCGCAACACCATCGTCATTGGTGCTGATGCCATCGCCCATCACGAAGAGTGGGGCAGTTCGGACACAAATGAACGTGGTGAGTCCCTTCTAGATTTTATTGTAGCCCACGACCTATTTACAGCGATTCGGGGTAATGAACGTACCTTCATAACTGCTAATAGAAGGGAGCTACTCGACGTCACGCATGTCAGTGACTACTCATCCCTTCTCTTAAGGGACTGGATGGTCTCTCAAAACTGCTCCTTCTCCTGTATCTCACGTTCAGCATTGGTAACTCCAGCTCCTCAGATTCTGAGGCTGCCTCAGCGTATTCCAATAGAAAACTCGCCGACTGGATTAAATTGCAGTAGAGCATTCCCAACAGTCTTGGCCCAGCCCCCGTCATAGCAGACAGCGCCGACATTGATAGGACTGCCAAAAAGTTCTCAAATGCTTTCAAAACTGCAACGGAAATTTCATGCGTGGTCCGCACACCCAGAGGTTAGAACAAACCCAGCTGGTGGAATGCCGATATCGCAGAACTCCGCAAGCAATGCCGTAAGCTCTTTAACAGAGCCAAAGACTCAAATGACTGGCTTCCCTACAAGGGCAAGCAAAGGGAACTCAAATACTCTAGAAAATCCAACAGAGCTACATGGAGAACTCTCTGTGGCAATATAGAAAGTGTCTCCGAGACAAGTAGACACCGCAGAATCCTTAAATCTTCTCCTAGTTCCCTGGATTGCGCCCAGAGACCTGAGCTGGACTGCTACTGGGGCGGAGACCCTGAATGTCCTGCTAGACACACACTTTCCGGGCAGCGTGTCTCTCAATAATGGACCTACTCATGCCCTGCCTACGAACCGATGCTGGTCTAACCTTGTGATAACCAACGCTCAACTTAAGTTGGGCATTGGTTCATTCAAACGCTTTAAATCTCCTGGTCCTGACGGTATTATACCAGCAGACGTACAGGAGGTTTGCAACATTGTCACCCCGTGACTTATGCAAATTTGCAATGCTCGTACATTCCCAGCTTGTGGTGTGAAGTTCGTGTGGTGTTCATTTCGAAAGCAAGGAAAGTATCACACACCATGCCTAATGATTATAGACCCGTTAGTCTTTTCTCCTTCCTACTCAAAAAGGATTATCGATGTCCAAATCAGGACTACCATCGATCATAACCTTCTATTCTAATCACAACATGCCTGCACTAAGGCCAGGTTTGTGGAAATTGCGCTACACTCTCTCATTGAGGAAGTAGAAAAATCACTAACATTTAAGGAATTTACGTTGGCCGTGTTCCTCGATATTGGTGCAGTCTAGACGCGGTAGTCTCAACTCCGTCTGGTCTAAACCTGGACCCAAATATTATTACACTCATTGAACGATTGTTAAAATCTCGTTTCATCACCTCCTCTCTCGGCAACGCCAACGCTACAAGAGCCATATACAGAGGTACGCCGCAAGGTTCTCTCATCTAGAACTTGGCAGTCAACTCCGTGTTAAGTAAATTAGATCAAACCGGATGCCGTGTCATAACTTATGCCGATTACATTGGTATTGCGGTGTCCGGTAAGTTTCCTTCCACCCTGTCAGACAGATTTACATATGCTCTTCGCAATCCTTAGAAAACTTACACTATGCTTTTCACAAGGAAGTACAAATTTCCCGACTTCCCCCCACCAAAACTCGAAGGCACTTGCCTAAATATGAGCCAACAAGCGAAGTATCTAAGCCTAGTTCTCGACTCCAAGCTAAGATAGAAAGCAAACATCCTGGAAAGTTTACGAAGGGCCTCATGCGTTCTCTACTGCTGCTGCCCCTAGGTGCTAGCTGGGGTCTTAACAACCGTATCACAACCTGGCTTAACGCAGCGGTGGTGGAGCCAAACATTCTGTATGGAGCCGTTTTCTGGTGGCCTGTCTGCCACAAGGCAGTTAACCAAAAACCTCTTGAAAAAGTCAGGAGAACGCCAGCCCTTTGGACCACTTCCACTAAAGCGCTGTTTGCAATCCTCAACTATGGTATCCCAACCAGTCTTCTGGCTGAACAGTACGCCAAGTTTTTTATCTATCCCTGGGACAGTTGACTACGTATGTCCTTCACCCTACTTTAACCGGAGGTTCTCCACTCACATCCCCAGCAGGGAGGACTGGCAGGACGGTACAGTTCTCAAACCTAACTCCATTGACATCTACACAGATGGCTCCAAGTTGGAGAAGAAAGTCGGCTGCGGCATCTTCGCGAACAACCCAAAACTTAAAGCTCAGCTTTCGCGTCTTTCAAGCAGAGGTTATGGCCATACTAATGGCCTTCCGTTGGATTCTAGATAACTACACAACGAGGTCACATATTAATATCTACACAGATAGCCAAGCGGCAATAAAGTCTCTCTCGGGTGTATACACTAAACCCATACTCTAGGATGTCACGTGCCCATACAATTAAGCTGGGTTCCCGGCATCGTGGGCAATTCTGAAGCTTACGAACTAGCCAAAGAAGGGACATTACGTGAGGATGTAACGTTTCCGGCTGGAATTCCGTTAGCAACAGTGAAGCTCACTGTTAGAAAATTCTACCAAGTAAAAGGTAGAAAATGCACTTGCAGCATAGCTAGGCAAATCAGGAGTCAAATATGAAAAGGAAATGAATCGGCCAGCTGCTAAATGTCGGCAGAACCTCAATAAGCAAGACTTTAAACGTACTAACGGGCCATTGCGTCATAGACAAACATGCTGGCAGACTCGGGCTTTCTCATTACGATTTCTGCCGCAGATGCGGCTCGGAAGAGATGGAGGAGACTATGCTTCACCTCATGTGCCAGTGTCCATCCCTCGCCAGAAGAAAATGGAACCACCTAGGCTCTGAGTTTCTTTCCAGCTTAATCGAACTATCATTCCTACCAATCAGGGACATAGCTAGGTTCATTTCGGAATCCAAGTGGTTCTCCGCATCGGACTAAGGGGGCGCCGTATCAAATCTTTGCTATCAAATGTTTTTATATTGTCCGTTCCATCATGAAAATTGAGAAAAGTTTCTCTGCCCGCTTCAGTCTCGCCAGAAAGCCAGGTTCATTGGACCATCAATCGAATTTGAGACCCCTCCTCGATTGTGTTGCCTCCAGTCATCGACATAGAAGTCCCTGCGTATGATTTTAGCAGCAAGCGGAAATTCTCCTTCCTCGTCGTAGGAAAGCTGATGCATGTCTTTGATAGCAAAGAATGCTGATGGTTTTGTTCCACAAGTAATTGTGTTTAAAGTTCATGTCCTTATGCCCTCGTTAGGGTTGTCACGCCACAAAATACATTGAAGATATTCATCCGGATGTGTTATGAGAACACAGCGATACATTTCACACAAGGCAACTTTGAGAAATCTGAATAGTAAAAGTGATGTAAAAATCTTTGGTTGTATAGATGGCCCTGCCAATAATAAGTCGTTTAGAGATGATCCAGATGCAGATTTGGCAGAACCGTCGAATACAACGCGTAATTTAGTTGTGGTGCTATCCAGCTTTTGTACACAATGATATGGTAAAAAATACTGAGGCCCAATCAACTTGTTAGAAGCCAATGATATATTATCCAAATTGATATATTCTTGAAAGAATACTGAATACTGTGATTTTAGGAAATCAGCCTAGCTTCGAGGGTCTTAAATCGCCTTATCGCACTACCATATGAATTACCAAGCGCATCAAAATTGGTCCCGGCAGGAAGACGAACAGAGTACTGACTAGAACACAGACGAGTGCAGCCTTGTTGAAATAATTGCTCACGTCATCATCAGATACAGGAGACGATGAACCACAGCAACTGTCGATTTCCCAAAACCGATTATCAACGTCTGCTAAGTCATTAACATCGGATTTGAGATCTGAGCAATCGGCTGAAACTTGCAATGATGTATATTTCCTTCTTTGTTGTGAAAGACATCCAGAGACCACCCAACCAAGCCTTGTCTTTTGTAAAGTTTACCCAACACACATAAGCTCAAAGAAAAGTCTGGCACCAAGAAGTAGATCAGTAGGTTAAGACTTGTAAAACAGTGGATCAGCAAGATTGATATTTTTTGGGTTATTCAAATTCGAAGAATTTAAGTCGTAATGAGGATGATAATTTGTTAATGCGTTAGTTATAACAGCAGTTACTTTGTATCCCGAGACTGGGCAGAAACATTAGTAGATTTATCAAAGGAAAGATTAGATTCTCCTATAGCAGATATGGCAATGCTTGATCGATATGATTTGAATCAGAGTTGCCAACCGGTTGTGAACCGAACCGTCGCGTTTTTTGGTTCTGAACCGAACCATGAAAAAGACAGAACCGAACCGAAAACCACTCCAAAAAATGGTTCGGTTCATGCTAAAAATGCAATTCTTATGTAAATCTACTAAATTATATTTCATTTAACTTAAGGGCAAATGTAGATGCCGCAAGTGGGCCTATGGTGACGAACCCCGTTATCACCTCCGAGATTCTGGTATTCATTAAGTATTCCAAGACCCTCTTCGGGGACAGTTCTGCAATTTCAACTGGTTCCAAGTAATGGTTTCCAAGGTGACGGACGTCCAGATTTGGCCCTCGCAATGACATAATACGTGCTCTGCTGACTCCTTCTCCTCACTACAGAGTCTACATAGATCGCTGCGACTGATTCGCATGTTGCGTAAGTGTTTCATCACATGGATTCATTGCATGGATTTCTGCCTGCAACAATGAGTTCGACCGTCCCATGCTGCATATTATCCGTTTAATAGGGTTTTCCCCGTAGACACCTGCAAAGATGCAACCACTTAATGTCCTTGTAACGTGAGTTGATCGATAAACTTAAAAATTGTGGATACTTTAGAATATAATGATCGTTAGCATTACATAACAAACAGGAATGATAAGATGAGGTGACAAAAGTATTTTTAAACGAATTTTTCACCACCTGATGGCTAGGTGTTAGCTTTACCATAGCACTTTCTACATTTTCCACTTTGGCAGCTTGTTTCTATGCAGCGACTCTTCCCATTTCTCCATAGCAACTCGATCTAATTTTCCAACGATAAGATGAATTAATAAACCGTCTGTCAGCTTCGCTATTGTTGCCATGGTGCTTAATGCTCTTCAGTGTAAAATAATCTTGTCGCTTATTTCACGAACGTGTGCCTGAAAATTGAATAATTTATTATTAAAACGATTCAACAATATATCTTACGCATTATCGTAATTTTATTCCGTTGTCTCAAGAGAGCGTATTGTATCCAAAGCGATACCATCCAAGCAAAGCTGCAAATGCTGGAACTTCTCCACTTTAACCATGTCCTGACATTTATCAACGATGGTGTTAAACATTGCGTAAAAATCTGGCCAATGAGTATTCCCCGGAAAATCTCGGCAACTGCAATTCAGGCAAACGAGAAGTACGTGTTTGACCAAGCATTGAAATGATGGATCGTTCAAAAATTGCTGCAGTCCAGTAAAATGAGCAGCTGTGTCATTTTGATGAGGGTTAAGCTCATTCGTTAACTTCGCTTTATAAAGATTTGAGAAAGTGATTCGAACATCACTCTCAAAGTCTTTAAAGTCCATCCATTCAAGATCTGACTGTGCTGAGTCAAATCTTGACCTTATGTATTCCAACGTACCGATAAAAAATTGTTCATAGCGCGTAATTCTCGTTCAATGGAAGTAGCCTTGACTTTTCGGAAGTCAAGTTCACTTGGCACCGAAGCAGTATTAACGATACGTATTGTTCTTGCTCCATTTTATAAAAATATGTTCCGCAATGCACAAGCACAAGTGTACTGTATTTCAAAAAAAACATTCGGCGTTGCTCAAGCTAGAGTGGGGATCACAGGTGGGGGATAGTGGACGGCCTGCATATATGTAGGTAAGCTGCGAATAATGAATAAGCAGTCCCCGACCAATGAGCGGCGAGAATGGAAGGGGTAGTTTAAAAGTCTGCACACCCTTGTGAAGTTCTCGTGACGGGGCGAGTGGAGGCCGCCCTTCGTAATTCAAGAGCGTCTATTCCCATATTTTCGGCATCTTGGTCTGCGTCTGAACTGATAGGTCGGCAGTAATATAAGCCTGGCGGTAGGCCTAAAACGCGGAGATGACTGATCCCCGTCACGTCGCACTGGGAGTCTCCAAATAGTTGTTATTTTTTTCGCTAATGATGGTGAAGGGGTGATGTGAGCCTGCTCTGCCGAGGCGGCAGACGTGGTGTGGGTCAGAAACCAGCCACTTTGGACCCTGGTCAGGGAGTGTACATTGGACGCAGTTCATTAAGCTGCGTTGCCCCAGGCGAGATCCAGTCCGTCCGCGTATTCCGGTACTAGTAAAGCATAGGTCAGGCCTCAGGGAACCGGGGTAGGGACTGTGTCTCAAGGGTACACCCGTTCCTGACTATTACGGCCCCATCCCCTGCACACGATGCGCTGGCAAACAAAAACAAGAAATGTTGAATTTTTGCGGGAAAGGGCCAACTTGGTTGCCGAAGCGGACAAAGCTACAAGTTCATCTGGAGATGTGGCCTTCAGGCGGAGCAGCAAGATGTGCCGCTCGCCTCCAAGAAAGGCTGAAGATCCACAAACGATCCCGTGAGAGGTATCTTGCGCAAATGAAGTGCTCTCTCCTTTCAAAGTAGGATCAGAAATTGTGCCAGATGTGGTAATCACAAATGTCGCAGTGGAGAATACGCCGTCGGCACAAGCGAATGATGATGCAGAAGTAAAGGAGAAAGAGGTGGGTATTGCATTAGCTGAGCCTATTTTAGTTTCCGCTAGGCCGACTGAGTCGAAATCACCTCAGCCAGGAAAGACGACGGCTGTTAACAGTAGGCAAGTGAACGAAGATTGTCCGGAGGAGCCGCATACAGCAAGCGCAATGAAGAAATTGGAGCAGCTTGCCATGATGATGGAGAAGTAGCGGCACGTTAACAACGAGAAGAGAGAGTTGTTAGCTACGCCAATAGCAGTGAGCGTCGCCACGGTCGGTGTAGAGACAGATGGGAGATTGCAGGTGAAGCGTGCGGTTAGCGTAAATGTAGCGAAGGAGGATCCACCCTGTGTAAATATATCAGGTCTAAATAATAATCCTGATAGCGGCTCGTGTACATTGAGGGTTGCAGATGAAAACCCTAAGCCAAAGGAAAATAGGAAGGAAAGCCATAGGCCAAAGGAAGACTTAAATGTGTGGACGCAGGATGTTAGTATCAAAGCGGCTATCTGGTTACAATGCAATGCTTTCTTTGAGCATAGAGAGCCCTGCTCGTATGATGGTTTCACCTTTGCCAAAATACGGGGTATCCATTATTGCAGCTGCTACACATCTCCAAACGTCAGTCATGATTAATTTGATGACTTCCTGGATAGACCAATAAGTGCTGCGAGGCATAGATTGCCGGTGACTTTAACGCATGGGCGGTGGAATGGGGTTATACTAGCACCAATAGGCGCGGACGGGCTGATTTGGAAGCATTTGCATCGCTGGATATGGTTCTACTTAATAGGGACAACTCAATCCCGTTTGACAACGGAAGAGGCAGTTCGACAATAGATCTCACCTTCTGTAGCACATCGGTTGCCAGTGCTATAAAATGGGAGGCTGCAGGCACAAAAAGTTCCTACTAAGCAAGGAGATCTGCAGGAGCAAGCTAAATGTCTTTTGCAGACTGATAGGAGAAGTGGATCAGAATCCTTGGGGCAGCGCTTACAAAATTGTAACGCGCAAGTTCAATGGCCTCAAGGCGTCAGTCCCTTCCTCCGCCTTGCAAATGGAAAAAATAGTAGCCGCTCTCTTCCCACCAAGAGGATTGTTGAAGATACTTCGACCACTTGAGGTTGCAGATGAGAATGTGCCCGATATCACCACTCTTGAGCTAGAAGCGGCTTAAGGTGAAGGTAAACAAATCGCCTTGGCACAGAAGAAGGCACTAGGACATTTGACATTACTGGAGGTGTCCCACAAGGTTCGGTACTAGGTCCAATTCTGTGGAATGTCATGAATGATGGCATTCTGCGGATTTGTAAGCCCGATGGGGTTAAGATCGTCGGATATGCGGATGACATTGCTATTGTCGTGGTAGCAAAGACTCTGAGTGAGGTCACATCCAAAATAGAGAGGACAGTGACAGCGTCGAGAAGATGGCTTACACAGAATCACCTTGGTCTGACGGAGCATAAGACCGAGTTGGCTCTTATGAGCTCCAGGAAAAAGGTGGAAACACTATCGGTTAGAATTGGGAGCCATTCTATTGAGTCGCGGCCTTGAATCAAATACCTGGGTGTACTCTTGGACCATCGACTATGTTTCAAATGGCACTTAAATGAGTTATCCAAAAGAGCAGGTGCCATCACACAAAAACTGGCCAGGATTCTCCCAAACCTAGGGGGACCCAGATAACAATCTCGGGTTCTGCTAGGTTCGTTGAGTAAATCTATACTGCTTTATGCGGCTCCAATCTGGGCAGCGGCACTTGCAACCAAGTCATACCTTCATAGTATAAGGAGTACTCACAGGGTTGCTAACCTCAGGATCTGTAGGGCGTATCGCACAGTGGCAAACGATGCAGTGGCTGTCCTTGCAGGCAGACTGCCAATCGATCTGGAAGCCCTGGTTACCAGAGACAAGTACATCGCACGTGCATCCTCTCAGGTAGCAGACATGGAGGAGATTAAGTCCAGATATCTGAACATTTGGCAGAACAGGTGGAGTAGGGCAGAGTCGCGGAGTATACACCAGCTTATCCCAGATATTACGAATTGGCTTAAGTGTTGTTCTGGTGATGTGGAGTTCGAATTTACTCAATTCGCAACTGGCCATGGCTGTTTCAGGCAGTATCTCCACAGGTTTGGGCTCGCTGCGGATCCGTTCTGTGGTCTGTGCAGAGATGTCGTGGAGGATCCGGAGCATCCTCTTCATGAGTGCCCCCGTTTCGAAGCGGAGCGAAGAAGAGTGTATGCGCGCCTTGGATCTCCTTGCAGCTCACATGAAATTGTAAGGCGCATGGAAACATCGGTGGATGACTGGGCAGACTTCTCTTCTGAAATTGCCAACATTATGAGGGGTGCTCGAATGTACGAGCGAGCAATGGCGCCTGTGTAATTTTAAGCCTTCTATCCCTCCCTACGAAGGAATGCTTCGGTGGTGCCGTAGGGATTGAAACGGGCTTGAGGCGATAGGGGGTCGGTAGGCTAATGAATCCGACATAACTTGTGGCACGGGCACGGTATCTTTGGAAGATTTTTAACTCCTTGTTTCGCATAACACAAAAATAAAAAATTATTCCACAACGACTTTTCGATTCGCTTGATTGCTGCTGTTCTTTCGCTTTCGTTACTGACTGAGACTAATTACCTTGTCGTTGTTTCGATGATCATTTGCATACACGACAATAAACAGTTAGTTACACGCATTTTTTTTATTACTTTTTTCTTTATTTATTGGATCTTCTCTTTCTTTAGAGACTAACAATAAGTAATAGAATCTTAACCTAATTTCTTCTTTATTACTTTTACTTCACCTCCAGTTGCAGGGAATGTATGTACTAAGTGCCCTTATAATTGAAGTTGGGCTGGTAGGTCATTTCTCCTAAGTCGTGTCTGTGACCTTAGTCGAGTGAGTGTTTTTGCTAATGGATTCCGGTGCGTATTTAGTTTCTCAGCATAAGTAAGTTTTATATATTACGATCTATATATAATCGCTCGTTTTAAAAAAATTCAAGGGAATCCAGCTATAGTTCTTAATATTTTTGATTGAGCTCTTTGAATAACGTCCAGATTAGAGGCGCTTGCATTATCCCATAGCTGAGAACCATAGGTCCAGATTGGCTTTATGATGCTGTTATAAAGGAGAACTTTATACTCAATATTTAGTGGAGATCGTGAGTTGATAAGCCAGTAAAAGCTGTTGGCTTTCAGATTCATTTGAGTTCTCTTGGCTTCAATGTGTTTTCGCCAAGTAAGTCTTCTGTCAAGGTAGACTCTGAGGTACACAACGTTATCTACTTGTTTAATCAAAGTATTGTTTAGACTTAGCGGAGGGCAAGTGCTTCTGTTGAGTGTGAAGGTAATGTGTTTGCTCTTTTGCTCATTCACTTTTATGCGCCAGTTGGCTAACCACTCTTCGACGTATGATAAATAGCTTGCCAAACCTGATGTTGCATGCATCGTACAACGATATCTTTTGCTTTATACGGTTATACGGTTTTTGATCAGAACACCAGTTCCACCGTGCGCTTTTCCATCCGGGTGATTCGTGTTATAGAAGACATACCCTGGTACTTGAAAATTATTTTTGTCCGTAAGATGCGTTTCAGCAAGGAGCATAACATCAATATTCCTGTCCTTTAGAAATTTCAAAACTTCTAATTTTTGTCGAGAGATTCCATTTGACAAATGTTTAACAAACCTATTGATAGTCTAATTTGATCATTGCTCCGTGAGCATGTAAAGCAGTTTGTTTTGATTCTGCATTAATTCTTGCATTGTTGGGTCGGTTGGTTGGTTGGT